>CP092868.1:50473280-50492185 GCA_030710605.1 Cordylochernes scorpioides
CTCAATACCTGTCATTTTAACTATTGTAAATGTTTCTCAATCCAGCCTACTTGTTTGATATTTTATTGACAAAATCATTTCATTTCAATGCTTTGGATAATTCTTAATATATTACTTAGCGGTCATGTAACTTACCTTCTATGAAATCATGAAAAAAACAATAATCAATTATATTGCCACGTGGAAAATTAGGGAAGACAAAAACTTCAGGAGGAGACAAACAATTTATTTCAGGGAAGGCCAAACTAAAAAGGGTAAACAAAAGATAAGCCACGAGGGAAAATTTACAGAGTCGCAAGATATAAAACATAAAAAATGACCACTCTGTTAATAAAATTAATAAATACTATGTTACATAAATAAAATTTATGAATACCATGTTACATAGCTTCTTCCCTATGGGAGCTGTGACCCACAGCTAGCAATTATTGTAGATACTGACGTGGATTTGACGTGCTTCTGCCAAGGATTCCATCGAAGTCTTGGAACTTTGTCCCTAGTACCTTTGCGTCTTTTTTTCTTGCGGCGTGAAGAGCGGCTTTGTCGTCGTATCGTCTATAGGGACATCGTCATCTTCGAGGGAAGTCTTGGCTTTGACACGGCGGTGGAATCCTGGAGTCACTCTTTGAAAATGTAGATCACAGCACCCATGGCTTCAAGGTCTTCTCGGCGATCTTCAGTTTGTCTTCCCTAACTTACCCAGCATCTCCACCAAAATGCCACGTGGAAAATTAGGGAAGACAAAAACTTCAGGAGGAGACAAACAATTTATTTCAGGGAAGGCCAAACTAAAAAGGGTAAACAAAAGATAAGCCACGAGGGAAAATTTACAGAGTCGCAAGATATAAAACATAAAAAATGACCACTCTGTTAATAAAATTAATAAATACTATGTTACATAAATAAAATTTATGAATACCATGTTTACAATATATTTTAGAAATAACCCTTTGTGGTATTTCCAAAAAACCTCTCTTTTATTGTAAATATAACTATGAGTATAATGATGAAAGAAAAACTGCTTTGTAATAAATTTAAATTTGAAAAGTTTTTCAAATTGAATTTTTAAAAATAAAATATAGTCAAAAATAAATTTTACATAAATTGTAAAAATTTTCTCAATTTTTTAAATAGCTCGATGGAGAGTGGCTCGACTCTCTTGATGTAACTTGGATTCTCAGAACATACTAAAAGTAGCTAATATATTGGATATAGAAAAAATATATATTTAAATATATATATTGCTTAGTTTTTAAATATTACTTGATTTTTTCTATGTAAAATTACAACGAAAATATGGTTTATAAAATATAGCCTAGAATCAATCTCAGGATCAAAAGAGGTTACATGAATAAGTGGGTTAAAAATAATCATTATTTCTCTTTGAAATAAATTTCGATTTTTCGTTCAAAAGAAACCCATGCGGAATAATTTTCAAATGTCGTTCTGCAATCATAAGCCGCATTATATTGTAATATGAAAAAGTGTTATTTAATTAAAGTAAATTAGAAGGATGAATCCGTAACCAATTAAACATTGCATATTATTTATTATTAATAGTAATTATATGAAAAAATCTTGGCATATATGTCTACATGAAAACAACAAAAGCAATACTGAAACATAATATACATACAAGTTCCTTTTCAAACTCAGTCTCATCTATAGCCATTGTTACTCTGTGTAATATTCCAACAAAAAGTGGGTTGTATTTCTACAGTAGTTCATCATTTAGCACACAGAAAACACTTTCGAATTTTGTAATAAAACTTGTACAGTAAAACCTCGATGAGAAGACATCCACGCTAGAGGACACCTCTCTACAAAGGACAGTTTTCATTTGCAAAGTTACCATTTTTACTATTTAGAAACTCTCCTGTAAGAGGACACCTCTCTCTAAAGGACACTTTGGCTCTGCAATTAGGTGTTGTCCTTTACAGGAAGGTTCTATTGTAATTATATGTTATGATATTGTCGGCTTGCTTTTATATTAAATATTTCTGAGATAGATATTATTCGCTTGCTGTTGTTTTAAATACATGCGTGTTTTAACAATGGGATTCTGTAGTAATTTTCAGATGAATAAATTTAAATCTCCTTTAGATATCATAATAGTTTTAGCATCAGGCGGCGTTATATTTTCTCGATATATTGTATATGTTTCTCCTGTAGAAGGGCGGACAAGCCCGAAAGCTTGAGAAGACCGGAATAAAAGATACTCATCTCCATAAACGTTTTACTTTGATATCAGATTCTGTAGTAATGTTATTGCAGTCGTAGAAACCTTAGAAAATATAATAAATAAATTTCATATCAGAACAATTTGCTTTGATTGTGGTAATGGAACAATTAAAGAAGAAATACCTGATTTGAGACGTAAGAAGAAAATAAAAGCTTCAATACGTATTTACATAATTACAAAATATTTGAGCCGGCCAACGGGAAACAACAACAATGAGTTTATATAGGGAAAGCCGCAACATCTGGTGGGAGACTTTACAGAGTAGTTTGTTCTAGAAATTATAATTTTAAAAAATAGAATAATATTTTTATATAACATATATATGTTATGAATTGTTTCGTTGTTGAAAAAGATAGAGAATTGAGGTGCAGTCGTGAAAAATAGGAAATAAATTATTTACTCACATCAAGTAATTTTTATTTTGAATTACTTGAAAGAAAATTACACATAAAGTTATTTATCACAGTAATATAGAATTTATAAAATTAATTCTATATTCGTGAATTGAAAAATAGGTAGGTTAACTATACATATTTACAAAAAAATTCAAAAAGTGATATCTTCTAAATCTATGGTCAAAAATGTAGAATAGTCAATGAATGAAAATAAAATATATGTTTTTATAAAATAAAATAATTGCATTTTAGATTATATAATATATATATGAAAAATAATTTTTAAAATAATATTAATAAAGGTCAGGTGTTGGTATTAAAATTAAAAAAAAGACATATCCTGACCACGAGCAAATGTGCTTTTTAGATGGCAGAGCGCCATCTAGTGGAAAAGAAATCAACTAAACGTTGATTTAGCTTCCTCTCTGATATTTGACCAACGCATTTTTTATTGATAAATCAAGAAAAGCCAACCACGAATCAAGAAAATGGTTGGCCAAATATCAGGGAACAGTCAATGTTTAGTTGATTTCTGTGCCAATAGATGGCGCTCTGCCATCTAAAAAACTCATGTGCTCGTGGTCAGGATATGTCTTTAAATGATGTATATATATATTGAGATAGAGTCTCCCATGGGAGACCACCTTAAATGTGGTCTTTCCGGGAGGTAGTCTCTCATCAAAGATTCTATCTGACGTGGAAGGATCTCTGCTGAGACTCCCTCTGGGAGAAACTGTTTTAGCCGCAATTTTTGGTAGACTCTTAAAGAAGGCTCTACCGTATCTACTTATGTTTCAGGATATAACAGATGTTATTATTAGCTTTTCCAATAGTTATTGTGGTCAAAAACAAGATTCTTAACGATATCAGACTGTTTTAAACGATACCAGACGAAAATTTAGATAAAGGCGTTTGTTTAGAAACTTGACTTGGTTACACCAAATAGAATCTAATCAGAAATGAAAATTTACATTTTTTGATATGGCATATTCTTCTTAATTCGTAATCGATCCCATATTTTAAAATAATTTTCATAAGTATTTCGATTATGCAGATATTCTAACGGGTATGATTAATCGTTGATGGCATCTAAGAATTATAAATGTTATTATAAAAATACAATTTAATAAAAATACAATAAGAAAGTAAGTAATAGATTCAAAGCGTACGAGGATGCGTATCTTATAAGTTTTAATAAAGGCGAGCTTTCGGGTCAATAACCCTTCTACAGGGTCCTGTAGAAGGGTTATTGACCCGAAAGCTCGCCTTTATTAAAACTTATAAGATACGCATCCTCGTACGCTTTGAATCTATTACTTACATTCTTTACAATAAGAAAGTATGCTTGTTTTTAATAATTAACCTAGGTTCTGGATTATAAATATGGAAGGTGAAATTATTTTTAATTTTATTTTTTATTATATACATTTTATTTCGATAAATAGTTTCTTTAAATAAAACGTTTCCGCGTACTAAAATAATTTTAAAATTTTTATGCAGATGGCGAGCAATCTCATTGTATTAATTTCAAAAAAATCAAAAATTCTAATAATTTTTAATTTCTTAAAATTGTTCTAATTAAAAAAAATGTATCTATATATATATAAATAAAAAGTATCATATATAAAGTTATTCTTATTTTATTGCTTAACCCACCGTTAACCAACTATTTGGATGAAAATATTCCAAGATAAATATACACTGGACCGCATAATTAAAGGAACACTATTTTTTTTATTTATCTCAAATTTTATTGAACATTTATCAATGAAATTTGATACACAAATTTATTATTCCATTATTGATTAGAATACCCGAAATCAAAGAATTCTAACACGTATTTTATGCAAATTAGCCGGTCAAGCAATGATGTTCTTGCAGTCAGTGCATAAATATCTTGGATATTGTTGTTAATATGGGGTGTGATCGCCTTTAACTGATAGACAGGCTCTACATCGATGACCCATACTAAGAATTAGGGAGTTTATCAGCTCCTGTGGAATCAACGCCCACTCTTGTGCTAAGGCTGTTCCTAGCTCATGAGTGTTTCTAGGAGGGGGTTGGGGAGGGATGAGATCCGCCGTCCTAGGTTGTCCCATACATGCTCAATGGGATTTAGGTCTGGGGATCGAGCTGGCCAATTCATCTGAGCAATTGTATGGTTTTGGAGAAAAGTGTCGACCACACCAGCCCTTTGTGGACGGGCATTATCATCCATTAGAAGAAAGTTGTCTCCCATTTCCAATGCTTGAGGCATCACATATGCTTCCAAGATCTCGTCCCGATACCTCTGTCCAGTCAGGGCTCCTTGCCGAAAAATATGGAGTGCTGTGCGACCGCCCAAGAAGATTCCAGCCCAGACCATAAAACCTTGGCTTCTGCAGGGATCCCTTTCAACCATATTCCGGGGATTATTTCTGGTTCCTACCTCTCTCCAGACAAAGACACGACGAGAATCGCTGTTTAGAGAGAATCTGGACTCATCAGTGAACATTACACGCCTCCATTCATCTGGATT
This sequence comes from Cordylochernes scorpioides, assembly GCA_030710605.1. Lineage (NCBI taxonomy): Eukaryota > Metazoa > Arthropoda > Arachnida > Pseudoscorpiones > Chernetidae > Cordylochernes > Cordylochernes scorpioides. The sequence goes on from CP092868.1 coordinate 50,478,436, forward strand.
CCAGGCGACATGTTGTCTGCACAAAGGTTCCTTGCTCTCTTTTGAGGTGGTGTCAATGGCACACAAATTATGGGTCGTCGAGCATAGAGGCCCTTCATGTGAAGCCTTCTGCGTATTGTATCATTTGATACTAAGACTCCTGTAGCTGCATTGAGGTCACTTCGTAGTTGCGATGCTGTCATTCTTCTATTGCGACGCACAAGGAGACTCAAATAACGGTCTTGATTTAACGTTGTGACCCTTGGCCGTCCTTGTCCGGGTGTTCTGGCAACATTAGCTGTCGTTTGAAATTTTTTCCAAAGCCTTGAGACAACGCTTCTTGTCACTCCAAGCCATCTTGGCCTGCTTCCATCCTTCCAATAGCTTGCCATTTTTTTTCTTGTGATAAATGTTGCCTATAAGCCATGAAAACTTTAAAAAACAAAAAGGTTCAATAAAAATCTAGTGGAGCGTAAAATTAGGACGCTTTGAGAAAGACTCAGGCACGTGCTGGAGGCGGAGTCGACGTAGACGGTGGTATTTTGCATATTGGGAACAACTTTATTTGTTTTTCTGCTTTACATACTCTCTTAATTCATGGAAGCCTTTGAATATACCAAAACTTGATATATATCCCTCAATATAACTTTTCTTTTTCTTAAACATGTGTTGCTCCTTTAATTTTGCGGACCAGTGTATATTAGACAAATAATTACAAATTGAATATAAAATTTAAAATCTGTTTTTTTTTTTTATTTAAATTCATTATTTTTTCATTATTTGAACAGATTGAAATACAATGTTTTCAAACCTCATCTCTATTATCTTTCTAGGTATATTTTATCAATTTAATTATTGTTTAAAATATTGAAAATTAATTAATTAAAATGGAAAGTTCCAAACGTCATCACTCTCAAATGGACAGCGATGGAAAAAACGATAATATTACTCAATGTGAAAAGAAGAAAAAAGATTCCCATGGAAAATCCCAAAAAGTACAAACATCAAAAAAAGTAGCTACAGGTTCAAATAATAAAATAAAAGGTGGAATGACACGATTGCAGAAGATTAGGAATTTAGCCCGTAGATGTGTAGAAAATCGTTTTAAAAATGTTTCATCTAATCTTCAAGATAAAATAGAAAATTCTTCACCACAAAAAATTCCAGAAAACAAAAATGATCCGAAATCAGAAGCTTGTGGTTCAAATAATCAAAATGTAAAGATCCCGAATTCCCAGAACAATTTGAAACGTGACCTAAAATATCCATCATGCCCCGATCCAAAAATTCCAAAGTTCACAGTAAATAATAATAGACCAGAAGTTACCCGTAAAGTTTCGCCGAATCTTCAAAATAAAGTAAAGAATTTGTCGCCACAAACACTAGAAAACAAAAGTGTTCTGAAGTCAGAAGCTTATTGTTCAAATAATAAAAATATCGAGATCCAGAATTCTCAGAACCAATTGAAAATTGACCAAAAGTGCTCACCATGCCCCGATAAAAAATTCCCAAAGATAAAAATAAACCCAGTAAATTATAATAGGCCAAAAGCTATCCCCTATTCGAAAGAGGGTCAGAAATATTCCAGAAAAGAATGCAATGGCAATACTTTTACAAAACTCTAAAGATCATGAATACCTTTTTGATTATTATCGATACCTGAAAAATAAGGAATCAAAGATGAAATATATTGATTACTCTTCTCGATTTAACGATAACAGAAGGTCCAAACTAATAGATTTCATTGCTGCAGTTTGCTATTACACCAAATCTAGTCATCAAGCCTTTTTCCTGGCCGTACATTACATTGACACCTATATGGGAAAATATGAAGTTGAAGATCATACTTTGATGGCTATCACCGCTTTCATTCTGGCAATCAAAATGGACAAATGTTCTGAATATAAGAATTCTACATTTTTACGATTTTTTGAGAAGAAATGGACAGTATCTGATCTTCATAAATATCAGATCCGCATGTTACGGAAGCTAGAATTCAAACTGAATGTTCCTACAGCTTTGGATTTTCTTGATATCCTTTATAAAGTAGCACCACAAAAAGAGTCTCAAAGGCAGTATTCTATATATTTATGCCAGTTGCTCGCAGTTGAAGATCATCCCATATATACTCCAAGTGTAATAGCTTCTAGCGCATATTTCGCTGCCAGTTGCATCACAGAATTTTGTCCTTCTTGGCCAGATGATTTGAAATTCATAACAGGATACACCTTTGAATATATTACAAATTGTGTTGAAAGACTCTCTAAATTATATCTTTCAAAAGGTCAAAATCCAAAAAGATATTTCAATGAAGCTTATGAAAATAGAGAATTAAAGTCCCTCATTGATCAATAATTTTCATATAAATATGTATATATAAACTGTTCTAATGTATATAAATATTGTGACGATATAATCGAATATTTTAATTGATTAATCTATGAAGATATGTTAAAATGTATCATACATATTTCTCTTTACTTCGTTAATGTAAATAATTACTGTTTTATATTTTAGCTGTTTTGACATCACCAATAAATATATATTATAATAATTAATTATTCCTAGTCATTTATTTTAGCTACTACACTATATTATATTTTATATTTGCCGAATGAGCCGGGCAACGCCCGGGTTTTACCCGATTAAATGTTTTTATTCAAATACTATTCGTTACAATTATAAATTGGAGCCGTGGATGTCACTTTTGTGAAACGTCCCGCTCCAAACTTTACATGTACATTAGGTCAGCTGGTAATACCCCCCATTTTCTGACTTTTATATATAGGGATAATAATATAAATGAGTTTTAAAAATTGTAAAAAAAAAATGCATAGCCGGGAATCGTGGCAGTCGAGCATTCTCGCCATTGAAATACCGATGCTTATAAGAAATGGCCATATTTGGGTATTTATTCCATTCACAAAAGCAAACGGTGACAAAATTAAGAATTGATTGATGTTTGAACACTAAGTATAAATAATATAAAATCACTCCATGGAATAAAGACATCTATTGTAACTTAGAGAGTTTTCATATTTTAAAATGCCGGGTAGTTGACGTTCTGCAAAACTGAATATAATAAAAATAAGGAACCTGGGAGTTATAAAATCTCTCAATTTTTTGAAGATATATAAACTACTTTTAAAGAGACTGCAACTAAATATAATATATAGGGGGAATAAGCAACAACAATAAATATACAGATGAATCCCAATGTGCAGAGATTTCTAAATAAACGACAGTTTGAATTGTCATAACAAATTATCTCGCCATTTTTTGTTTTCCAATAAGAAGGCATCTCTCCTGAAAAGACATTATAGCTCTGCAAACGGTGTTTTGCTTTAAATAGAGGTTCAATTAGTATTAAATTGGGTACAACTAATAAATATTTTTAATATACAGTAGAGCCTCCATGAGAGGACACTCGCGCTAGAAGACACTTTTCTACAAAGGATAGTTTTCATTTGCAAAATTATCATTTTTACAATTTAGCAAATTTCCGGTAAGAGGACACCTCCTCCTAAAGGACACTTTGGCTCTGCAATTAGATGTCATTTACAGGGAGGTTCTACTGTATTTAACAAATTTGTCAAACAATCAAATTCTACAGTTTTTGGTAGATATAATATTTTCACATGTTGTGATACCATTGAGTGATGTTGTTCCCAGATTGCTGAAGCCTTCGACCTTCCTTTCTTCGAATGCAGCTGCAAACAGAATATCAACATACAGGAGGCTTTCCTGGCGTTGGCACGTTTGATCAGAGACCAAAGAGAGCGTCGGGTGAGTGGTCTCTCATGAGAGGTTTTAATATTTATCCAGAATTCCAAATACATCGCACAAAAACTTTATATTCTTTTCATACCATTTGATTTATATTATGTGACAATCTACTTCCCTCTATAACAGTCGAATCATATTTGAATGGAGATCTCCCATTACCAGTCAAAAATGTATCGAACAAGTAAGAATTCTCTTTTCACTGTTCAAAGAAAACTACGTTAAAATATTTAGCTCAACTGACCGAATAAGTCCATTATGTAATAAAAAAAACTGACTCGTAACTCTATCATCATATATTTTTCTGTTTAAAATTAAAAAGTGAAAGGGAACTTCTTTTACAAAAAATAAGATCATATCATCTTGCTCTGGAGGTTCTGTTGTCTAAGACTACAAAGAACAAATCCAATACATTGACCCTGTACAAGTTTTACAGGGCGACGCAAGAGAAGAAACATTAAGAAAAGAGAGCCGTGTGTAAATAGATATGTAAATGAACGATCATCTGTAAATAACTAATCTTTTCTGGGCGGTTATCACCAGGGTGAATCCTATGTAGGGCATAGGTTTCTAATAAAAAGATTGTTGAGTAAAAGTAATCAGGCTTCTAGGGAAAAATGTTATATATATTGATGCAAGGGATTATTTTATTGAAAAAGCTTGTTGTTGTTGTTGTATATTCATTTGATACCCAAAAAAGCTTATTTGTGAAACACTGCGGACGAACACTAAACTTTGTTTGATAATTCAATTCCCTGAATCAAGGCTGAAACATAAAGGTGCCCGAAGAGAATAAATTTCTTTTAACATTTTTTTTTTACTATGAATATCTCTCGTCTTTAGACTTGAAAACCTTTCTATATGGGGAAAATATTCTTTTTTTATTATTGATATTTTCTGTAGAAGGTTTTTCAATCACCAAAATTACAGAGATTCACGGTAAAATATTTTTAAAATAAACTCGATTTCGGACGCCTTATGTTTTCATCTCAATCCGAATTATTTAGTATTTTTGGATGTAACTTTCCAGAGCTTAGGTCTGTAGTTTCCATATATAAGTAGGGAGAATATACTGTGGTAGATTAGAATGATACAACCTCTAGAAGAATACACAATCGATGCCCAAGGTCCTCTTAATATTTTCTTATTGCAATAGTTTATTCAATTATTTCTTAAAGCAGTAAAGACAGTAGAAAATTATTATTCCTAGTACACGTGGTACTAGAAGTTGGCGACTACTTTTACTGTAAGTGTCCCACATGTCTACACATGTGAAAAGCAGTTCAATTTTGCACTTACAAATGTACTCGCTTGTGAGAGTAGACTTTTACAAGACAAAAAAAAGGATCATTAGAGCATTTTTTTAAATCAGAAAAAAGTGTCAAATGCGGGATTCGATCCCGGGTCGTAGAGGTCGGAAACCAACGGTTTAGACCATCCTTCTACCTACCCCCAGACAGTAGAATTATATATCTAACATACTTTGTATTTATTCATGTGAAATAATTATTCTCTCTCTCTCTCTTTGATATTTCTTCATAGTTAGGCAGTCGGTAATACTTTCTTTTCTTTCTCTAATATCACATAAGTTATCTTTTTTTAAAACACAAAGTATTGTGGCTATCCCTTATTTATAAATAGGAAACGTTACAATATCCATTTAGAGAAGTCACTAAATTGTATGAAATTGTTCTTACGCACGTACTAATCCACGCCTGTGTCAGTAGTGTCCCATGCCGTGTGTCCAGGCCACCAGACAGGATGACTTCGACAGGATCCAATGGGACCGAGGCGATGTCAACCACAACCAGGGAGGTGGCCCAGGTCCCAGCCGGTGTTCCTCCTGCTGACCCAGTGTTTCTATTGACGCCCATTTTCAGTAATAAACTATTCCACAAACACCTGTTCTCTTCCTTCATTTCTCTACAACATCAGGTTGTGTTTTGTTTGATATTGCTATCGAAAAAGGCATTCAAAGAATAACAATCACAAGAACTGAAATAATTTCTAATTCTTCGAAAAATTCAACAAGAACTTCTAAAAGTGCATGAAATTACTGCAAATTGGAAATTTTCAAATATTACTAAGCTACTTACTTACAGCGATAACATATGATCAATCTAGAATTTGGAATATAATCCTAGCAATTTTAGATAATACACATAAAATGAAAGTATTTAAAAGCATAAATGTTTCTTTTATATATAATACAAACTTCTACTGTCCTTACTGCGATGAAAAAATATATTAGGAGGGCTTGGCTCATCATTGGTGAACCCTCCCAGCGGTTTCGCCAATTTAATCCACCAGACCGCTTCTCAGATCTCTAATACTGTATTGGACGATTCTGTTTATATACGCAGCACTGAAGGATGGAATCTCAGAAATGATTTTCAAGATAATAAAGTAAACGTACAAGGATGAGTATCTTTTTTAATAAACGTTTTTCGAATTTCGGTATAGCAAAGTTTCATTTTGTATCAATTTCCTGTAGTAGGGCGTTATCCCGAAAACTCTAAAAACCGTTAATAAAAGATGCTCATACTAAGACGTTTCCTTTAATATCTAAAATATGATCAATCTAAACAACACTTTCAATAAAAAAAATCGTGATATAAACAATGTATTCCAGTCAATTTGTTTCTGTCTGTTGAGTGGCCATCCAAAACCGAAATTAATGCATAGGCATCCTACGCGTGAGTTTTAAGTGTCTAAAAAGTCCCTGTAGATTATGGTTTAAGTCTATTGGCTTTCTTCGGTCCAGGGTGGGCTTTGGTACCATGAATACACAAGGGAATCTTCAGAATTTGTTAAATAAATGTTCAGCTGGGAAAGTGGCTAGGCCAATATCTATGTCACAATTCAGGTAGCTTGCAGGATCGATCAATAGGTAGCATATAATTTTGTGTAAATTTCGATGGTAGAAGTTCCTTTTCTTTTTATAGATTCAGTTTTAATCAATATTAGTTTTTTTAAGAAAGGAAAGAATTTAAGCACGTAAGTTTCTTGTGAACGTAAAAAAAAACACTGTCTCTCTTCTACTGTCTTAACTGCGATGAAAAATATATTGGGAGGGCTTGGCTCATCAGTGGTGAACCCTCCCAGCGGTTTCGCCCATTTAATTCACCAGACCGCTTTTTATAGCTCTAATACTGTATGGGTCCATTCTGCTTATATACCCTGCACAGAAGAGGGGAATCTAAGAAATGATATTTTTCAACTAAACTTTGGACATAAGCTTTTACGACAGTGAAATTATATATAAAATAAGTTTTTTTGTAGCGATATTTTGAAGATATTTTAAATCAATATTATCCAGGCCACTCCTCCGTGTTTTAAATATGTATATTACTAATTTCACTTGATTTTTGGAAATACCTTGAGTTAATTTTTAAACTTAGCCATAAACTATTCCAAGATTCAAAAGAGGTTACATGGAAAATATGGAATATTTATCAAGTACACGAATTTTTAATTTATATAATAATAGGGGTTTTAATATTTATCAATGTAAAGGTCTCCAGAGAGACATCAGCTTAAAAACATGTCTAAACTTGTCTCTCCTGTAGGTGGTCTCTCATCAGAGGTTCTACCGAATATAACAATGAACCTTTCGGAAATTTACAGTATGATATCCTAATAATACAAGGATCGCTCCAAAAGTTGTCACAATCGATATTAATCGATATTAAATTAATATTAATCGATAATGTGAGTTAAATTTCTATGAACACAAAATATTAATAGAATCTTGATTACCTTGAAGAGATAGCTTAACTAAGGCGCTGGCATTCATAGTTCTAAAGAATAGTTCCTTGTTAATTGATTTATATCTCCTGGAATTAACAAATGCTACAGGTTTATGGAGATTGGTTCAAAATCATATTAATAGGTACCACTCAACAAGAGCAACCTATTTCATGATAATTGAAACAGTGAATAATATGTGAAGGTTATTCATATATTAAACAAAATTTTAACGTGGGATTCAATCCCGGTTCATGACTGTCGGGAATCGAGGGTGTTACCCACTCGTTCACCGACTTTTTGTTGTATATAGGTTTATGGAGATGAGTTTATTTATCTTTATTAAACATAATCTCGAGCTTTCTGGCATCTCTGTCATTCTACAGGAGTACATAGAAACATATGAACGCCGTTAAGATACTAACTGATTTATATATACATTTAAATAATAGGATAGATTTTGCATATTGCTTGATGTTGTAAAAAAATATGAATATATTTTTTTATTCAGTTAGTTTATATTTGCATATTGACTATTGTTTGTTTAATTTTATGGAAATTTTTTTTCATATTGGCTGAAATTTTAAAATTTTGAAACTATGTTTTATAAGGTTATAGAAATACAGTAGAATCTCCCTGTAAAGGACAACACCTAATTGCAGAGCCAAAGTGTCCTTTAGGGAGATGTATCCTCTTACAGGAGAGTTTCTAAATTGTAAAAATGGTATTTTGCAAATGAAAACTATCCTTTGTGGAGAGATGTCCGCTAAAGAGAGGTTCTACTGTATTATCTATTGGTATTATTAAATACAATCTTGTATAGGTGCTAAAAAAATGCATGTAGATTTTATTAATATATTTTAAATATTTTAATCATTCAATATCGATTGCGAAAACTTTTGGAGCGACCCTTGTATTATCAGGATATATATCATACTGTAAATTTCCGAAAGGTTGATTGTTATGTTCGGTAGAACCTCTGATGAGAGACTACCTCCAGGAGTGACAAGTTTAGACATGTTTTTAAGCTGCTGTCTCTCTGGAGACCTCTCCATCAATAAATATTAAAATCCCTATAATTATTTAAATTAAAAATTCTGTGTAGCGGCTCCCAAATATTAACTTTTCCTATTTTCATTATAAGTTTTAATTTGTCTAATAACTATTCAAAATTCAAATATTAAAATTATTCATCTTATAAATATATAATGCTTATAAAATATACTTTATTAAAATTATATGAATTAACATTAATATCATATTAATTGTTGCCATATCAATATAATAAAATAATTATACATCATTCTAAATATAAATCATAAATAATATGAAATGTAAATATTTATCTATAATATATCAAGCACATATGTCTAACATTACATAATCTAGAATTGATATTTGACCACACACACATATATAAAAAATAACTTCAACATGTAATAATACAACAATGCAACCCCTTCTGATAATTTGTATTAAATAAATGTAATTAAAGGTTTATTTTACAATAAATAATTTGTTATCTGACTCCGCCTAGAATTCCATGCCACCCACAATTCGTACATTCGATAAATATCACATATTTTCCATGTAACCCCTTTTGAATTTGGAATAGTTTATGGCTAAGTTTAAAAAATTACTTTTTGACTCAACGTATTTCCAAAAATCAAGTGAAATGTTAATATCTAAGCAATTTTTATTTCAAAAATCTATATCTTTATTTACATAGCCACTTCTATATGATCATTTAGAATCTTGGCAGAAATTTTAAGACTTTTTGTTGTAAGCTTCATTTTTCGCTATAATTTTATTACCAAAACAGAATAAAAAGACTTTTAAAACATTATAAATAAAAATTAGTTTAATATTTCATATCTCTCACATTATATCTATATATTATTAACGTACATAGCGATAAGTTACTGTGCTGGTCACACGTTGGATGGTAGATAACGTTGAATACAATGCTGTGACAGCCATTCTGACAATCGCTCTGTCCTCCCGTTCTGTTGTGTCCCTTAGTCAACCGCTGCCGTCCTGACGTTAAATTCTTCTGTTGTTGACCCACTATTGTCAACTTCGTCTAATAGCCGCATCACTTCGACACAGATGTCGCGTGATTAGTCGATTTGACCAACCAGCTTCTTTCAATCCAATGGCACGATCTCTTTCAAAATCTGACATATGTTCGTAATGAGCATGAATTTTTCAGCGAGGCATTGATACAATATATATAAATAGGGTTACTGCAAAAATTTCAAACGCATATTTAGAAAATCAGCTTGTGCCACGCCGAATACTAAGTCTAGAATACCCGTACTGGATACGCAGTTCAGATGTTCTGGAGTTCTTGCTTTGCTTAAATCAGCCATCAAATTTCAATGTTTGGTCGCCTTTATATACGTATTTTCATATAAATGGGACAACTCCTTCTTGGTGCGTCGAATTTTTGTTGTTGTTGTTATAGAGTGTATAATGGAACAGTATTAATTTATAATGCCAAGGAAGATTAATAACATCACCCAAAAGTTAATTATTAAGTATCCAAATAATTGAAATGAAAATGTTCTTTTAAAATATTATACAGTTAGCCAGGATTAATAAACATTTACAATGATTAAAATGACAAGTCTGGGTGTCATGTAAATAAAAGTAGATACATTACGTTTTTTTAGAGACTGACTAAAAAACGTAGCCAAACCAGCCTCTCCCAGAATTAGTCTTTATTAAATAGCTTTCATGTCATACAGAACCTCTGATGAGAGGCCACTTCATGAAAGACCAGTTTAACCAAGTTTTAGGTGGTCTCTCATTGGATAAACAAACTTAAATCTCGCTGATGTCATTTAAGACACGAGAATTAAACCTATTAAAAATATTGTAAGGTATCCTTCAATACCTTCCTCTACTGAGAGTGGGCCACATGGTCTCTCCATACTTCCTCCGCCATCCTCTTCATCACCTCGTAGGTGTGTCTTCCAGTCCATTGTTTTAGATCGTCTGTGTATCCAATATATTAAGGTGTTAATATCAAGTCTCCAAGGATAGGTTTCTTTTTAATTTTTTATTAACAACTCTCTCTGGCCTCCAAGCCCAAAAGCTAGAGAGATATTTGTGAATTAAAAAATAAATAAAAAGAAACCTATTTCTGGAGTCGTTACATTTCCACCTAAATATAGTAAAAGGTTGTCCCAAAAGTTCGTAAACACTTCCAAAAAGTTGAAATACCAATATTATTCGCTGTTGTGTGTAATGTCTTTGTATTATGTATAAAGATATTGTATTATTTATTATTATGTATTTGCAGTAATAATATAATTTATCAAGTAATAAGAAAAACAACGTTTTAGGAAAACACAAATATTTTGGTACAAACTTATAATATTATGTCCTATAGGTGAAAATGATGAAAAATGTTCCTGGTTTCAAAATAACTTTACTAGGTGCCGCTCAAAGAGAGCAACCTAGTTTAGGATATTTACAACAATGAATAATATATATAAAGGTTATTCACATATTAAAACAAATTCTCCAATGCGGTGTTCGATCCCGGTTCATGGCTATCGGGTATCGAGAGTTTTAGCTACTCGTCCACCGACTTTTTTTTATATGAAATAAGTAATCTGATAATTTAAAACCCCAGTCATTGTACCATGTCCCTGCATATGTTCCACCACCTTGTACCAAACTTATAACTACTGTATAACATGATGTACTGTTAAGAGTCAAATAAAATACAGACTGTATGTCAGACAGACAGAGAAAAACAGGGAGATAATACGATTATAGATATTAACAAACGATTGCAGTTAGGCCTAGAGTTAAGAGGAAAGATTCCCATCACACATTATTAGCGCTAGGTCAACGATACTTTTATTCCAGAGAACTCCAAGACAAAGGACCCCCAGGAGTTGAATTCGCTAAAAACAACTGTATTTGGGTCAATGCTCCATCCTCACATTTTCTGCTATAACTATCAACAGTGTCGTTTGGACCAATCAAGGCGATTCTTCATCTTCTATGATGTAATGAATGACCAATCAGAATCTCAATAGAGGTCACGTGACACCACCCGACTGGGGAAGTCTCAGTAGCGTCTCCGAGTCTCATCCATACTAGACGTGTCTCCTGATCCAGCGTAAATCGCGGGGCGTAAGCTCACTCTCCTCCATGTTCTCTGTCTGTCAGCATCGGTTCCCTTGACCAAACTATCCTGTGTCCTCACTCCTGTCATCACGACTGCAAATTCACCCCAATCCAATCCCAACTTCCAATTGACAGCACCTTCGCTGTCAAAACTACCACAGAGTAAACAGAGAGTCAGCAAGATTCCATATATATATATGAGGGTAGAAACCATTTTTTAGAGAAAACAGTGGTATGGTACTTTTGCTTAATTTTAGCTTAGGAATTTATCGATAAAAAGATGGGCAGACGTACAGAATATCTATTTTTTTTTTTTCAAAAGATAAAAGAGTAAAAAAGTATTTTTTGTATGTATAGTGATTCCATACTCTGTTTTATTCCATTTTTAAGAAGAAAAATGTTGTAAATATGTTTATATTGAATTAGAGAAAATAAATAAAGGATAGATATAAGGTGTTGGTGTGTGCTGAAGAGAGTTGAATTTGTCAAAATAAAATCTTATATTTTATGGTGTCTGATTTTTAAGGCCACCTATAGGTAGAAAACACGACAATATGTTTATTATATTGTGTTCTGAAATGTTAAAAAATATAATATCGCCATAAAATTATATAATATCAAAGATAAACAAAAAGTAAAGAAGTATTGTAACCAAGGATTGTTCCATTGTTGCATAGAGACTGAGAGAGATGGAGAGCTTGAGGCGAGTTTTTTATAGGCTGTGCCTAGTTTACTTTACGGTTGTAGTCTTGTTGTGTTGTTTTTTGATTGTGTACCCACTATTGTGCTTGCTTGTAGCACTTGTTAAAGTTGTCATGTTCGTTGTGTCTGTGGCTTGGCCTTGCGCCATTTTTTGTTTTAAATATTCAGATCATTTCAATTTTGCCTTTTAATTTATATGTTTGTCTTATTTTGTTTGTTAGGCTTAGGGACGCATAGGGCTTACGGATTGGCATTTTTCTTTTTTTTTTTCAAAATTCTTATTTCAAAGATTGGTTTGTTATTTTCAAAATTCTTTTTAAAAGTCCCTAAGTCTGACAATACAAAAAAACACAATCGTATAACTTTAAAAGGTATTAATTGAGGTGTCTGGATATTTAGAATGAAAAGTGACAAAGGGTTCAAACATGGGCACTACTAACATGGTTTCGTTAACATCTGTTGCAGACTGGTACAATAGTGAGTACATAGTCAGAGAATAACATGACAGGATTACATCCTTGAAGTGGGTTAGACACAGTTTAGAAAAAACTTGTCTCTTGTAATTCATCTCTCTCTTGAGCTAGTCTCGCAACGGCCGTGATCCCTCCCTGATGCCAGGCTCTCATGATGCCCCTCGATCTCTGGATGTCTTGAAGACAAGTTATTGCTGAGTACTCTGATGATCTTGAACTCTTTTCCCTACCTGCTGCAAACTCCGGTCCCTCGCATCTTACTCCCTGCGATGGAACAAGAATTACTCTAATGATGAAGAACACAATGCTCAGTCAATTGGTTATCTGAAATAAAAGCTCTCTCATGATGATCTTATGGGTATCTTGAAGACCTGCTATTGCTGGGTCCTTTGATTATCTTGAAATCTTATCCCTGTGCCTGCTGAAACCCGGACTTCCTATTGCCTGCGGTGGAACAAGATTTGTTCTAATGATTCAATTAGTTATCTTGAATCAAAGCTCCTTTTGCGCATTGAGCCACTTGAATCCATCCCTTGATGTGGATAAACATGAAATCTTCTTCTGATTCTCTGGCTGAAGTCTATTCCCACACTTGTGATGTTTCACGATAGACCACTTCGAAAGAAGCTGAATATTTTGTCCAAGCCCTACATCTCACTCACCCTCACCTTTCTCTATCGTCATCTGGAAACAGAAACCCCTGCTTCTCACTCAGCACGTACCTGGTATCCTACAAGCTCGCTTCAAACCTGAAATAATGGAAATGACCGTTCTCCCTTCATGTCTTCCCTCTCTCGGCAGAGGTAGAAATAAAAAATAATTGTAATACGAGTTTTCTATAGAATTCCATTAGAACTCATATTCAATCACACCTTTGTAGTTAGTTCAGTAGGATGTAACAAAGTCATGGTGATTATATG
>CP092868.1:50492285-50517333 GCA_030710605.1 Cordylochernes scorpioides
TTTTCAAGTAAGACAGAAAATAAAAACCCCGCACGTGTGACCACCCCAAAAATAGAATTTCCGTGAAAAAAAGGAAGTGGACGCCCTTTGTGACGCCACTCCCTTGGTCACATGCCCTCTCTTCCCCCTCAAGGCAGATCTTCTTGACCGCTAGCTTCATGACGCCATTTTGAACACAGGTGTCACACTACTCATTTAGATCTCCTCGAGAATCTCACAAATCTCACCAACGAGATATCACAACACAACATACATTAAACATTTTACATGTTAATTGATAACACCAATTAAAACAATTTGGTTAAGTCTTATATAGACTTTTTAACGCGCGAAAGAGAAATCATTCTCTACATACCAGCATTGAGGACAAACGAAAAGATCATTTCACGTATTCCCAGTTTCAGAGTCATAGAAACACCGATATTACCAAAAGGATATAATCTAGTCACACACCACAACTGTAACTTTTCGTCAAAAGAGACAATTTTTGTTCAATTTTACACTACTTAAAATTTATCCAATCATTAATAACCTTCAATTATATTATAAATTTTGTATAAAATCTTGAATAATTATTCTTATTCTTACCTTTCAATTATATAAACAAATTTTTTAATCCAAAATTAAAAAAAAAAAACCTTTAATCAAATTTAATTTTATTTTTCATGATATTATTTTAGTATTGTAAAACATCTAATTGTTTCAAAATTTATTTTTATTTTATTATTTATTATATATTTTATATATTACAGGTTTAATTTTGTCCACTTACACTTTTTGTACCCGCAATCATATTTCTATATTTCTATTCACTATATTTTATTTGTTTAAATACCTTTATTATCTGACAAAGTTTATCATCCACTATCAGGCATCTACAACAATCGTTTTCAACAATCATATTCTTTAACCAATCCCCTATATTTTTCATCACTATCTTTTCAGTCATTGCGTCACGTCAATGTAGAAAAACGACAGCACTGCTTGACAATTTATTTTTTGATTTCGTAATTCAACAAACGCCTTGAACACAGTTCCCCAGACTTACAAATCCAAACTTCTGGTCTGAACAAGCTTCAAGAGTTTATTTCATTTCATCCGCAGAGCAAATCACCAACGCATACACAAAGCGTTCACTTTTTTCAACTTTCAACTTTTTTTTCAGCTCTAGCGGACCACATTCAACCTTTGATTTCGAGTCAAGTCATATCACCTACTGTCGCTACAATTCTACTTATCGCATGGCTCTATTTCACTCCTTTCTCAATCATATTAATAAGCAACTTTTCTTCAACAACTTTTCAACCCAATAACACTACAATTGTGACAAAGCACTGTTACCCTATACAGGATCACAGGTGAAACATTGCCTAGGAAGACGCTCAAGTCCATATCCTCGCTTTGCACCTGGACCTAAGTATTTGATTGCATGTGTAAATCTCACAATTGCTTATTCTTTAACTACTAACCCTGTCCAACGCCCACCAATATTCTCTTAGAATGTGAATTTTTATGTCATCATTTTATTTTAATCATCTTTTTTGTTAATCAAACAAAATGTCATTTTTATTTCACTTTTATATATCCAACAAATATCATCTTGTTATAGCCCTTTTTAACCCTCACAGTTTAAATTAATTAAAAGAAATTTTAATTACTTACCTGTGTTAGAGAGGCTTTACCCGCCTAAACCCGGATAAACCCTTTCACTCCCGAGGCTCATCTATGGTAATTTAAAACAACAACCTCATATGGTGTAGATAACTTATAACAAGATTGCCATGTTGTATATAGAAACACATCTATAAATAATTATGCGCATGATTAATCTGTGTCTTTACATCACCCTATGTAATGTAATTTGTACAAAGTGGATAAATAAATAAAATCTGTAATAGATTTAAAAGTTGAGCTAAAGCAGAGATCGAGCATAGTATTGCCAAAACAACAGAGTCTAAATATGGAAGTCATAAATCAGGTAGATTCACAATTCCCACGACAGGCCACCCACACTGTCACATGTGGTGGAATGCAGAGACCCCTCTCACACCTGGACAGGTAAAGGCGCCCTTTCTCAAACGCCCCTGTCACATAAGGTCCCCCCTCCGTCTTTAACCTATAAATACATCACCTGACAGGGACTTGACAGCTCAGTTCAGTTTAGTTTAGTTCACCCTTAGTGCAAGCCGCGTCGGTCGTATGTTATGTCGATCTCATCCAACATGTAGTTAGGAAGAACTCGTCTATCTCCATCTTGCGCTTCTAGCTCAGCTTTTATCTGTTAACGGAACTTTCTTAGTGCAACTGTGTCTTCGTTTTTTGTGTGGATATCCCAAGCTTTTCCACTCTGCCTCGACCACGACTGCCTGTATTTTGTGAGAACTTTTAAAGGTCTTCCAAGGTGCAGAGAGGTACTGGAAAACTCTACATCCTGACTGTTCCTCTCGGTCAACACAGTACAACAAGAGCTACCAGGACTTCAACTCTTATTTCAGTAGTCGACAGGATCTCTACAAAAGCTACTGGAATTCTCAAACATCATTACATGAGTCGACAGGATCTCATCACAGATAAGTCGACAGCAACTCATCATCACATTTATATATAAATGAATAAAACAAAGCATCAAGGGCTGCGTATCTTTATTATACGCAGCCCTTGATGCTTTGTTTTATTCATTTATAAATCGTACAGGGCTTTTTCAATTGATATAAATATGTTTGAAAATTGGGGAATCCATTAATTAAATTATTTTAAAATGCTTATTTTGGATCATAAAGTTTTATTTTCCAATATTTCGTATGGCAACTCGCCAAACTTCTGCGGGGAACAAGTATGTTTTGATATGCTCGCGTATCACGAGTATGTACAATTTAAATTTTATAGTAGTTGTACATACTCGTGAATTGAAACACGAGCATCTCAAAACAATCTTGTTCCCCGAAGAAGTTTCGCGAGTTGCCATACCTAATATTGGAAAATAAAAATTTATGATCTAAAATAATCATTTTTAAATAATATATATATATATTGCCACGTTTTTATTTTTTAAACGCTAATTTTAGTTTAGTAAAACTTTATTTTTAAAGTTTATTATTTTAAAAGTGAAATGTTTGTTAATGAAATAGACATTTTGCCTAAACTCATTTATTGCTGCTTTCTTTTTCAAGCCATTTGTTTATGTATCTTTTTACATATCGTTTTTATTGAGTTTTTACTAATTTAGTATGTACATCATTGACTTTTAATGAATGGAAAATAAAAATGAAAATAAACATATGAAAAATTAAAATAACATTTTAAAGGAATTTATGTACAATTAAAAATTGTTTCTGTAACGTCTCAATATATATATATATATTATATAATCTAAAAATATTATATAATCTAAAAACCTCAAATATTTCTATATTTTAAAAAATATATATTTTATTTTATTCATTGATAATTTTTACTTTTGTTATCATCGTTTTTTAGAAAGTTTTCAGTTTTAGTTGTATAATTTTGTTGTAAATATGCGTAGTTAACCAATCAATCCTTTTGAATCACTAATATAGGATTAAATTATAAATTCTATATAATGTGAAACTAACAAATGTGTAATCTTTCCTCAAGTAATTGAAAATAAAAGCTACTTGACGGTAAATAATTATCTTTTTTTTTATCACGACTGCACCTCAACCCTTTATCTTATCGATCCTTTGTCTTATCAACCCTTTATCAACAACAACAAATTTATTCATAACAATAAGTCGACAGGATTACCTGAATTTTCAACCTAATTGCTCTATTGATTATTCAAATTTCATAAAACTATTTTTACAAAATGTCTCGCAAACAAAGGAATGTAGAACACGCCATGACGCCTAATCCAAGTACTATAGAAATACCTAAATTTAATGGTCAAAATTTAGACATAACATCTTGGCTCAAATTCTTTAACAAAAAATGTTTACAGAAACATCTTGATGAAGATTTTAAACAAAATAATATATGAAATTATCTCGAGGGTGAAGCTTTCAGTTATTATATAGAAGAGTTACAAGATATAAATAATTGGGGGGAAATAGAACAAAAATTAACATCATACTTCACAATAAATGATTCAAATTTATTTAGTAGGTTCCTAAATTTAAAATATAATAATAATGATGATCTGGAACAATATTTTAAGGAAAAATCTGCTTTAGCCAAAAAACTAAACCTAGATAAAACACTTTTATTAGAGGCACTTACAGATGGAATGCCAGATCACCTAAAAAAATATCTAATAGCTGCAAGAGTACAAGAACCTTCAGAATGGTATAAAATCACAACCCAATTAAAATTATCAACAAATAAAGAAGAACCCCAACAACCCTCTACCAGTACAAGCACTCCAGTAAAAAAATTTAACTCCAACTCCTCCCTAGCTCATCAATACCAGCCTTTTCCCAGGACAGCAGCAGCAACTCACCACCAGCAAGAACCCCACAAACCCATAAACCTACCCCCATACCCCTGCAAGATATGTGCATCTCACCAGCTACCCAACCAGATCCATTTCCATAGAGACTGCCCACTTAAGAACAATACTCATCCGAAGCGCATCAACCCAGGTAGAACATTATTACTTTTCTCTATATTTATTAACCAAATATCCTTACCCTGTGTACTTGACACTGCATCATCTATTTCCATTATACCTTTAAAATACTTAAACCATATTTATTATAAAATTTTAGATAATTCCCCAAAAGAGAGAATAGGTCAGGTAGAAGGATTTAGTTACCCATTATACAAAATATTAGTTAGGCTTACTTTAGGAAAAATCACTAAATATCAAGAATTCTTTGTTTGCAATAGTTCAATAGAATATCTTATTTTAGGTTTACCAACATTTTATTTATTTAAGTTACAAATAGATTTCTCAAAAAACCTTCTTTTCCAAAATTATAAATTCTTGTATTCTTTTAATCCAAAAACTGATAATCAGAAGTCATATGCCAATACCCTATGTATTCCAGACCCATACTATGTTAAAAATTCATCTCTTTTAAATATTAACCCATTGTGTAATTTCAATTCTTTTGATATACCAAATACAAATGTTAAACTTATAAATCCTACTTCAAATCCCATTATTGATTTTAACTCATTTCACAGTATGCGACAACCGGACTCTATAACAAATTATAATTCATATTTAGACTTTAGTAAAGTAAATATTAATCCAAATTTCTCTGATCAAACAATTTCAGATATATTGCATAAATATAAGAATGTTTTCTCTAAGCACAATTTTGATATAGGACACATAAAGATTAACCCAATTTGCATATCTCTTTTAGATAATATTCCCATAGCACAAAAGCCATATAGGACATCTTTTTACAATAATGCTGAAATACAAAAACAAATAACTGAATTATTAAAATATGATATTATTAGGCCCTCATCTAGCCCCTATAGTTCTCCTGCATTATTAGTGAATAAAAAATCTGATACCCCAAATCACCCCACAAGACTCTGTATAGATTATAGGAAACTTAATCAAAAAACAGTTCCAGAACATACACCAATTCCACTTATAGAACAAATTATAGATAGGTTATCACAGTCAAAAATATATACTATTCTAGATGTTAAAAATGCATACTGGCATATACCCATAGATGAAAAAGACATAAAACTTCCTTTGTAACACAATTAGGATGTTATGAATGGAACAGACTTCCATATGGTCTAAAAAATGCACCTTCACAATTTGAAAGGATTATGAAGTCAGTTTTCACTAAGCATAATATACACTATGCCTTAAATTATTTTGATGATATTATTATACACTCTAAAACTTATGAAGAACACATTAAGCATTTAGATGACATATTAGGTATATTCGAACAAGAGGATATAAAGCTGAATCTCAATAAATGCAAATTTTTACAAAAAGAAATACAATTCTTAGGATACACTATTAACTCAGGAAAATATACACCAAATAACACAAATATTAAAGCAATTTTAAAATTAAATAGACCATATAATATTAAAACCTTACAGAGATTTTTAGGCACCATAAATATTTATAATAAATTTATTCCCCATTATGCGCAAATTAGGGCACCTTTGAATGAACTGTTGTTAAAAAATGCTCCTTGGCTATGGAGTGAGAAACATGAACAAGCCTTCCAAACACTTAAAAATTCACTCATATCACAACCTGTACTATATATTTATGACCCATCAAAACCATGTCATTTATTCACAGACGCGTCAAGTCTAGGAGTAGCAGGAGTTCTTAAACAACCAGATGAGCAAGGCATTTTACACCCCATAGGTTATTTTTCAAGAAAACTTCATCCATATGAACAGAATTATACTGCCTCAGAAATTGAAACATTAGCTATCATTAATTCAGTACAAAGATTTCACACATACCTACACAACATACATTTTACCTTGCACACAGATCACTTACCTTTAAAATGGATCAAAAATGTAAAAAACCCACAAGGTAGGTTATTTAGATGGTCCTTAATCCTATCTCAATATAGCTTTGACATAAAACATATTAAAGGATTAAATAATATAGAAGCAGACATGCTGTCAAGAGCACCTGTCTCATTTTACCTAACATATAATGAGTTAAAAGAACACCAATCCACAGAACAAATTAGTAGTGCTAAAATTAAAATTCAAAATGGCCTTTATATGATTAACAAGAAGGGTTTTAAAAGAGCTTATGTACCACAAACACTAAGACACAAATTATTAAGCAAAGTACATACAAAGCATGGACATATTGGAACAAGTCAAATGACTAAAATAATTTCTCCACACTATTATTGGCCACATATGACTAGGGATATTGCTAATTACACCAAACATTGTGAAACTTGCCAGTTTAATAAATCTAGGGATAACAGAATTGTTTATGGACCACTACAACAGATGCCAATAGCCACACACCCAAATCACATTTTTTCTTTAGATACATTGGGCGGGTTACATAATTATGGGACAACTAGACACAGTATCCATATGATAGTAGATCATCACAGTAGATTCCTTTGGGCTTTTCCAACAAAATCTGTATCAACTGATTCCTATATAACTTGTTTAAGAAATTTATTCCAAATTAATAAACCTGAAATATTAATAACTGACAGAAATGCAGCTTAGCAGAAAATTTAAACACTTTTTAGAAAGAAATAATGTTAAGCATCTACTCACCAGTTCCCATCATCCAGAAACAAATGCAAAAAATCGTCACCTCGACATTCCACTCTAGAGAAACTTGCCAACATTGTTGTATTGTGCTGTAAAAAACAATATCATACGCAATATATATATATATAAATGCAAAAGTAGAAAGACTAAATTCCACTATCATTAATAGGTTAAGATGTGAATATAATGCTAATTTAAAGATTCCTTGGACAAAATATATTCCTAAAATTACTGAAAGCTATAATGAAACAGTACATACCACAACAGGTTTTACTCCTAAATTCTTATATTATGGAATACAACCACAGTATATAGAACATGACACAGTAACACATACACCAATTGAAAAAGCAAGAAAATTAGCCATTGAAAGAACCATAAAATCCCATGAACACAGCAAACAACTTTATGATATTAAACACCCAGAACCCATTTTTAAAGAAGGAGATCAGGTATTAGTAAAAACCTTTATTTATCCAAACACTGGTAAATTAACACAAAGATATATAGGCCCATTTACTATTTTAAAACAACTTTCTCCAGTCACATATGAAATTAATAAACCCAATTTACCCCAAAGAAAACAAACAGAAATTATACACTCTAATAAGCTTAAATTATTTTACCCAGGAGCAGATTTTCTACTTCACTATAGCACTAACATAGAAAATGACTTTATAGTAAACCAAAATTCTAACACAAAGTTAATAGATATTGATGATAAATCATGTTTTTTACAGGAAGGCCATATTTTGGACATGGACAATGAAGAACAAATATCAGCACCAATTCTTAAGCCTTCACAAATAACTTAATGTCACTCCATACATCTATTAGCGTTTCATTACTCAACCATGTAAAAATAACATTTTCTACTGCTTTTGATACTTTGAAGTGTAACTACCATAATGTCATAATTACTCAAATTTTAAATACCTTTTCTGCTTCATATCCATATTTCATTTGACTTGGCCATTAATACTTCTTATATAAACTTTTATTATAATTTCATAATTGTATAAATTATTTGTAAACAAACTTTCTTTTGTTTATTTTGAAAAAATGTGCGTATTGATTTTTATTGTTTCATTTTTAATTATTTCTATAGATTTATTGATTTCGTTTAATTAATTATTTTTAATTACCAATTTTATTTTAAAATTTTAATATTTTAAAATCTTTTTTTTTCACAGGGGGGAAATATTATATAATCTAAAAATATTATATAATCTAAAAACCTCAAATATTTCTATATTTTAAAATATATATATTTTATTTTATTCATTGATAATTTTTACTTTTGTTATCATCGTTTTTTAGAAAGTTTTCAGTTTTAGTTGTATAATTTTGTTGTAAATATGCGTAGTTAACCAATCAATCCTTTTGAATCACTAATATAGGATTAAATTATAAATTCTATATAATGTGAAACTAACAAATGTGTAATCTTTCCTCAAGTAATTGAAAATAAAAGCTACTTGACGGTAAACTTGACGTAAATAATTATCTTTTTTTTTATCACGACTGCACCTCAACCCTTTATCTTATCGATCCTTTGTCTTATCAACCCTTTATCAACAACAACAAATTTATTCATAACATATATATATTTAAATTGTATAGTTAATCAAGGTCTTTTTTATTTAAAAAACCGTCATTCGAAAATTTTATTTTAAGAAATACACACATAAGGATTTTTACTTTTTTTTATTAATATATAGATATTCAACGAGTATATTAAAATGTATATATTAGTCGTCTGCCTATCTATGTAACCAATAGGAGGCCAGGTGAAAGTCACGTGAGGTCAAGGGCTATACTCACATGCCTATGGGTCGAAGCAGTTTTCAGACCATTGACGAACGAGTCGTTGACAATATCTTCCTAGGATGTTTAGAGAATCTAACGCCAGTCAGTTTTGTCAGGATTTTTACATCCTCTACCTTCACAGGTAGGTTTTGATACGTTTCCTTTATGGCCAACATTCTTTCGATATTTGAACCTAAACATTTATTTCGTCACATTCATTGATAATGAACACGATCATAATACAATTTATTTAGGTAAAATAATGATTTTAAGAGCGCTATATGTAAAAAAGCGTTGATATACATTGTGTATCAGGTAAATTGGGAATAATTTTGGCATTCCACAAGACAAATACAACTTTTGATAAAAAAAAACATTTGAATTTTTCATTCCGTAGCCATATCCATGTAAAATGTAACAGTATATGTGTGCGCGGTGTAGTGATAAACAATAATCGAGAATTCAGAATTCGAGCAACCATCATCGTTGCTCAGCGCGCCAGAAAGAGCCCCAAAGAGATAGTGTACTTTCTTAAGTTGCCCAAAACTACTGTTTATCGTGTCAAGAAACAGTTTGATGAGACCGACAGTAACAAAGAGGGAATGGCGATCGGACAGGGTAAGAGGCGAAGAATTTGCCAAAAATGTCAAGGTGAAGATTGATGGTGTAGGGTCCCAAAGCCAGGACCTCCTACATCTAGATGGCTAAATTCCATCCTTTGACTTAGACATACAAATGTAACACTCGCCAAATACTTACATCAACATGTACAATAACCAAATTTACACTCGGATATACCCTCGATATTGTACGACGAACACTGGAACCCATATAAATAATCAAAATATGTAGTTTGTTCCAAGATGAAATTTTGGGACGTAAGATACGCTCTTACATTACATCATACACGGTAAATATTGTATACACTCGGATTAACATTTGTCTTGTAATTGAGCATCGATTATAAAAACATTTATATCTTGATCTCCTTTAGCATATAAAGAAATTCAGGTGTATACATATTCACCGTTTATGATAAGGCAATGAACCTCTTATAATACACTCAATATCTATAACATACGCACCAAGGTTCATGTGTGATCTGTGGTTTTATATAGACATTAGTACACATTATAATTTACCACATCAACTTTTATTCGACAAAGAAAGGGATTTAAAAAAAATAAAATATAAAACAAATTGTATTTACTATGACATGACATAATTAGGTAAAATGTAAATCTATAACACCACAATCAAAGGCGATCTTGCTTGGGCAAGATAATCTATCTATTAATGCATGAATAAGTCCCTCTCTCAATATAAACTCGCCATAAATGGCAAGGCGTCTTTATCAAAAAAATCCTTTATACCTACCATGACTTCGTCATGTATATATATATATCTTTATGATAAAAATTTAGATTGAAACTTACCTAAACACCTCGGCTACCTACTTCTCGCCCGATGGGAAATTTCGTCTGCCCCTCTCGAAAGCCTCGTCCATACTGACTGCTCCTTGGTCCAGCCCCCCAAAATTCTAGCCCCCTATCCCTTTTTTTTTTCAGCGCCCTCAATCCCTAACTCCCACAGAATAATAAATCTTGAATATCCTAAATTCTCGAAATATTAAATAGAAAAAATAATATTATTATAGTAAAAATTTAAGGAATAAAATAATATTTTATAAAAAAAATATTATGAATTAGAAGTATTCTAACTCAGCTTATGAAAGATCAATTTAACATAAATATTAACCAAAATTCAGAATTTATCTGTCTTATTGAGAGAAAATATTATTTTATTAAATTTTTTTATTTTTAAGGAAATTATGAATTAGAAATATTCTTACACGGCTTATGAAAGATCAATTTAAACTAAATATTAACCCAAATTCGGAATTTATCTGTCTTATTGAGAGATAAATTTAAATTAATCAATGGAATTAAAATCCAATCTAGGATGCTACCCCTCTGAGAGACCTATATGCTAATTTCTTCTTTAAGAAATCCCAAGAATATTAATAAATGGTCCCCATCTATCAAAATGTCATGTCACAGGTCATATATATATACAAGAATTAAAAAGGAGGTTTTACAAAGTCGCATGCTGGATGTCCGTTTCTTCTTGTTGAGGTGGCTTCTCCACTGCCCGTCAGCTTTCTGCTTATGTTGTGGTTGGACTCCTGCTCCTGTTTTCGTCGGGCTTCTGACCAGGGCTGTGCCTTCCTTGATATATCTTAGTATCCACGGGTATCCGCGTCCAGCGCTGCGTCTCCCTCCCGGCTTGGTCTTTGAACCACCGTCGGCCATTGCCGTGGGACATCCATCTGTATACCAAACACTTTCGGCGAGACACTGCGCGTATGTAAATAGGATGTAAAAGAATGTTTACATCTTTGTTGGGTCTGTTTGGTGAAATGTGACCCAACAATTCCTCCCCTGCCAGAGTGAAAGAATGAGTTTATTTCAATTCATATCTGATCAAATACTCCATGAGAAAATATGAAATTGGGAGAAATGCATTCTTTTACGATACCACTATGCAATCACTGACACTCCGGCAAAGGGGGAACAGACGGGCCATGGAACCTGGGGCAGGTTAATTCATCG
Organism: Cordylochernes scorpioides; assembly: GCA_030710605.1. NCBI lineage: Eukaryota > Metazoa > Arthropoda > Arachnida > Pseudoscorpiones > Chernetidae > Cordylochernes > Cordylochernes scorpioides. The sequence goes on from CP092868.1 coordinate 50,503,919, forward strand.
TGATTACATAAGCAAGTTCTACCCTACCATTCTATGGGCAATGTACTAAGCCCATCCCTTTGCTGTCTGTATTCCATGGAGTCTTGACCCAGATGTGAGTCGAGACCACACATCCCCGACCGCAGTCCCAGTGGGTGGAGAAGGGGTGGTCTATACACAGGTTCTGTGCAAAACAGATTCTCATGCCATTCAGGTTAACATAATAATTATGGGCGCCAAGGAATTGTGTTTGTATGGTAGACATGCCCAATTCCTAAAACACATCTAAAAAAAAACTTTATTAGTTCTATACGATACATATGGCAGCGAAGGAATGGCTATACATGTTCAAAATGACAATGATAGTAAAAAAAAATCTAAAGTTGCAACTCCTATCGATGACATTAAAATAATAGTGTAAAACAGAAACGAAAAAATATACATATTAGAGCTGCACGAATACGATGCATGCAAAAAAAAAATATTGGAACAATATGGATATACGCGATGTTAGATAAAAATAAGAAATATTAAAATGGGTATTTACTATAAAAAAATGGTTTGATATATATATATATAATGAATACAAGTGAATATATAAATTGTGATTAAAATCTTTATTCGGTACATTTGTCCGAAGATGGTAACAACGCTGCTACCAAAATGTCACACATATCTATGATATGAATCGTGCTTCTACATATACGAATATACATGGATATAATAATGAGAACAAAATATATGATATATGATATATAAAAATAATAAAACGAATAGATATGCACTGAGGGGTCCAGGTTATCTCACTAGTATCTCAAAACTCGTGTAATATCTAACCAGATAGAACTTGTCCTTACTAACTTGTCACTGGGAGTGTTTGTCTGGTGTGTTCCCTGTCTCTCTTAATACAAAAGGATGCCTCTCACAACCAGATTACTTCCAAATTACATTACCTGTGGTTGAAATCTCTCCCACCTTTGTCCTTTATTTTAACATGTAGTTTACCCCTACTATACATTGTTTAGCTTATCCATAGAATGTGTACTCATAAACTTTGACCAAAAAAAAATCCCTTTAATAAAAAAAAATACTCAAACCAATTCTGAAATAAATTATGATGGATAGAAACTAGGTCTAACTCATATCTTGTGATATATGTCCTCCCACCTGAGTTCTTAGTACCTCTCTGGAAAAACAAATCTTGTAAAACAAAATAACCCATTGCTCTAGGTCATTTTACCGTCTCAAAACGAAAAATATTTTATATTCGATCTTCCCAAAAAAAAAAAATTAATAATTCCTCTTCAAATCTGGACCGCTATATTGGCTTGTTCTGGCAATCTGCTTCAAAAGTTCATTTTGTGTCCTGTTAATTTGAAATTTAACCTATCTTATAATGAATTACCCAAAAAAAAAATTCTATATACTAATTGATGTTTAGGCTTAAATTCGTTCTAACTAAACGTATGGTAGACTAATAGTCTTTAATTAAGTGAATAACTCTTGCTAGCCTGGGGCGATATAAAACGCAAAGAATCCGGACAGTCCATCTGTCACTTTGCTATCTGGTACCTAAAAATCTGTAGACGGAATCGCTTCGTCTAATCATAACTTGTTTGTTACATGCTCAATTGTTAACCTTCATTAGAAAACCCCTTTAGGCTTTTACTTATAGACAAGGAGTTACAGGGAATTCGATTTCTCTACCCAGCGCATGTTTTCTAAGCTCGTCCATCGGGGAATTTGTTCCGGGCTGCGCAATATATAAAAGAGCTCCCAACGTGCCGATCCTTTCCAACCTCCCTACTGTATCATCCTCATCTCAGTCACGCCCAAAGCGTCGTAAATTACGATGTCAGATCGGTTACCCGAGGTTTTCGTCGCTTTACACTTAGTCTGCGACGTCGGCAACTGAATCCCCCCACCTAGCACAAAGTTCACCTGATACCTCTCCGTTCCCTCTAATGAGGAGAAGTTTTGTGGGTTTTCTGGTCTGATCATAACCTCCCACAACCTTCCAGTCTGAGAATCGAGATATGATCATTATCTACGACTCTTAAAATTCAAGTTGATATAAATAACAAAGAGTACTTGATTACCCTAGTAATAGAAATTAAAAATTTATACTCCCGAAAGGGGAGACCTAACAAAATGGAGCGAATACCTTTCCTAACGATAGAGTTGTACAGCCCTGTGAGGCTATCGTTCCTAACAAAATAAAGAAATCAAAATTGAAAATTGAACCTATTAAATTCCCTATCACTACTCTAAAGTAATTTTGGTCTAACAGTATACTAGTTTTTAACCTTCTCATCATTTATTCCACTTCACATTCATACAAAAAAAAAATTCAGTCACTGTGGGCATTCATTCTAAAGTTAAAACTGCTATAGACGCCAAAACACTCAATAATCTCTATCAAATAAACCCTAACAATTTCTAAATTCCAGGACTAATGTGAAATCAAATGAAGTTTTCTAATTAAAACAAAGTGGGAACTAATGCCCTATTAACTTAAATTAATGCCTCATACAAACTCTACATAAAAGTTATCTATACGTGGATAAACATTATTTATATTTAAACAAATTAACAAAATTGATTGTTAACAATCAAATGCTGAAATCTAACCTAACACTTTAACTGCGTGTCTCACAATTTGAAAATCTTCTTATCTTGACACTTGGTGTCTAAACAAATGAATCATCAAACTAGCACTTAAATGGAGCGAACTGAACTTCAAGTATTTACCTCATTGCCAAGATATGATAGGTCTACAAGTGTTTTTGCCAACGCTTCTTCTTTCTCTGCTATTCAGCTAAACTCTTTCTTTTGACTTATAGGGCTTTTGGTACCCAGCTCGTTCTGAAGTTTAACAACAGAGGTTACTTGTTGCTCTATCAATTCTTAGATTGTAACTGCATTACATACTCTCATTAGAAACCCCCTTTAGACTATGACTTAAAAAAAAAAAGGAGTTATAGGGACTTTTTACCCAGTACAGCCTCACAGGGCTGTACAACTCTATTGTTAGGAAAGGTATTCGCTCCATTTTGTTAGGTCTCCCCTCTCGGGAGTATAAAATTTTTTAATTTCTATTACTAGGGTAATCAAGTACTCTTTGTTATTTATATCAACTTGAATTTTAAGAGTCGTAGATAATGATCATATCTCGATTCTCAGACTGGAAGGTTGTGGGAGGTTATGATCAGACCAGTAAACCCACAAAACTTCTCCTCATTAGAGGGAACGGAGAGGTATCAGGTGAACTTTGTGCTAGGTGGGGGGATTCAGTTGCCGACGTCGCAGACTAAGTGTAAAGCGACGAAAACCTCGGGTAACCGATCTGACATCGTAATTTACGACGCTTTGAGCGTGACTGAGATGAGGGTGATACAGTCGGGAGGTTGGAAAGGATCGGCACGTTGGGAGCTCTTTTATATATTGCGCAGCCCGGAACAAATTCCCCGATGGACGAGCTTAGAAAACATGCGCTGGGTAGAGAAATCGAATTCCCTGTAACTCCTTGTCTATAAGTAAAAGCCTAAAGGGGTTTTCTAATGAAGGTTAACAATTGAGCATGTAACAAACAAGTTATGATTAGACGAAGCGATTCCGTCTACAGATTTTTAGGTACCAGATAGCAAAGTGACAGATGGACTGTCCGGATTCTTTGCGTTTTATATCGCCCCAGGCTAGCAAGAGTTATTCACTTAATTAAAGACTATTAGTCTAACATACGTTTAGTTAGAACGAATTTAAGTCTAAACATCAATTAGTATATAGAATTTTTTTTTTAGAGTAATTCATTATAAGATAGGTTAAATTTTAAATTAATAGGACACAAAATGAACTTTTGAAGCAGATTGCCAGAACAAGCCAATATAGCGGTCCAGATTTGAAGAAGAATTATTAATATTTTTTTTGGGAAGATCGAATATAAAATATTTTTCGTTTTGAGACGGTAAAATGACCTAGAGCAATGGGTTATTTTGTTTTACAAGATTTGTTTTCCAGAGAGGTACTAAGAACTCAGGTGGGAGGACATATATCACAAGATATGAGTTAGACCTAGTTTCTATCCATCATAATTTATTTCAGAATTGGTTTGAGTATTTTTTTTTATTAGAGGGATTTTTTTTTTGGTCAAAGTTTATGAGTACACATTCTATGGATAAGCTAAACAATGTATAGTAGGGGTAAACTACATGTTAAAATAAAGGACAAAGGTGGGAGAGATTTCAACCACAGGTAATGTAATTTGGAAGTAATCTGGTTGTGAGAGGCTTCCTTTTGTATTAAGAGAGGCAGGGAACACGCCAGACAAACACTCCCAGTGACAAGTTAGTAAGGACAAGTTCTATCTTTGTTAGATATTACACGAGTTTTGAGATACTAGTGAGATAACCTGGACCCCTCAGTGCATACCTATTCGTTTTATTATTTTTATATATCATATATCATATATTTTGTTCTCATTATTATATCCATGTATATTCGTATATGTAGAAGTACGATTCATATCATAGATATGTGTGACATTTTGGTAGCAGCGTTGTTACCATCTTCGGACAAATGTACCGAATAAAGATTTTAATCACAATTTATATATTCACTTGTATTCATTATATATATATATATCAAACCATTTTTTTTTATAGTAAATACCCATTTTAATATTTCTTATTTTTATCTAACATCGCGTATATCCATATTGTTCCAATATTTTTTTTTTTTTGCATGCATCGTATTCGTGCAGCTCTAATATGTATATTTTTTCGTTTCTGTTTTACACTATTATTTTAATGTCATCGATAGGAGTTGCAACTTTAGATTTTTTTTTTACTATCATTGTCATTTTGAACATGTATAGCCATTCCTTCGCTGCCATATGTATCGTATAGAACTAATAAAGTTTTTTTTTTAGATGTGTTTTAGGAATTGGGCATGTCTACCATACAAACACAATTCCTTGGCGCCCATAATTATTATGTTAACCTGAATGGCATGAGAATCTGTTTTGCACAGAACCTGTGTATAGACCACCCCTTCTCCACCCACTGGGACTGCGGTCGGGGATGTGTGGTCTCGACTCACATCTGGGTCAAGACTCCATGGAATACAGACAGCAAGGGGATGGGCTTAGTACATTGCCCATAGAATGGTAGGGTAGAACTTGCTTATGTAATCACGATGAATTAACCTGCCCCAGGTTCCATGGCCCGTCTGTTCCCCCTTTGCCGGAGTGTCAGTGATTGCATAGTGGTATCGTAAAAGAATGCATTTCTCCCAATTTCATATTTTCTCATGGAGTATTTGTTCAGATATGAATTGAAATAAACTCATTCTTTCACTCTGGCAGGGGAGGAATTGTTGGGTCACATTTCACCAAACAGACCCAACAAAGATGTAAACATTCTTTTACATCCTATTTACATACGCGCAGTGTCTCGCCGAAAGTGTTTGGTGTACAGATGGATGTCCCACGGCAATGGCCGACGGTGGTTCAAAGACCAAGCCGGGAGGGAGACGCAGCGCTGGACGCGGATACCCGTGGATACTAAGATATATCAAGGAAGGCACAGCCCTGGTCAGAAGCCCGACGAAAACAGGAGCAGGAGTCCAACCACAACATAAGCAGAAAGCTGACGGGCAGTGGAGAAGCCACCTCAACAAGAAGAAACGGACATCCAGCATGCGACTTTGTAAAACCTCCTTTTTAATTCTTGTATATATATATGACCTGTGACATGACATTTTGATAGATGGGGACCATTTATTAATATTCTTGGGATTTCTTAAAGAAGAAATTAGCATATAGGTCTCTCAGAGGGGTAGCATCCTAGATTGGATTTTAATTCCATTGATTAATTTAAATTTATCTCTCAATAAGACAGATAAATTCCGAATTTGGGTTAATATTTAGTTTAAATTGATCTTTCATAAGCCGTGTAAGAATATTTCTAATTCATAATTTCCTTAAAAATAAAAAAATTTTAATAAAATAATATTTTCTCTCAATAAGACAGATAAATTCTGAATTTTGGTTAATATTTATGTTAAATTGATCTTTCATAAGCTGAGTTAGAATATTTCTAATTCATAATATTTTTTTTATAAAATATTATTTTATTCCTTAAATTTTTACTATAATAATATTATTTTTTCTATTTAATATTTCGAGAATTCAGGATATTCAAGATTTATTATTCTGTGGGAGTTAGGGATTGAGGGCGCTGAAAAAAAAGGGATAGGGGGCTAGAATTTTGGGGGGCTGGACCAAGGACCAGTCAGTATGGACGAGGCTTTCGAGAGGGGCAGACGAAATTTCTCATCGGGCGAGAAGTAGGTAGCCGAGGTGTTTAGGTAAGTTTCAATCTAAATTTTTATCATAAAGATATATATATATACATGACGAAGTCATGGTAGGTATAAAGGATTTTTTTGATAAAGACGCCTTGCCATTTATGGCGAGTTCATATTGAGAGAGGGACTTATTCATGCATTAATAGATAGATTATCTTGCCCAAGCAAGATCGCCTTTGAATGTGGTGTTATAGATTTACATTTTACCTAATTATGTCATGTCATAGTAAATACAATTTGTTTTATATTTTATTTTTTTTAAATCCCTTTCTTTGTCGAATAAAAGTTGATGTGGTAAATTATAATGTGTACTAATGTCTATATAAAACCACAGATCACACATGAACCTTGGTGCGTATGTTATAGATATTGAGTGTATTATAAGAGGTTCATTGCCTTATCATAAACGGTGAATATGTATACACCTGAATTTCTTTATATGCTAAAGGAGATCAAGATATAAATGTTTTTATAATCGATGCTCAATTACAAGACAAATGTTAATCCGAGTGTATACAATATTTACCGTGTATGATGTAATGTAAGAGCGTATCTTACGTCCCAAAATTTCATCTTGGAACAAACTACATATTTTGATTATTTATATGGGTTCCAGTGTTCGTCGTACAATATCGAGGGTATATCCGAGTGTAAATTTGGTTATTGTACATGTTGATGTAAGTATTTGGCGAGTGTTACATTTGTATGTCTAAGTCAAAGGATGGAATTTAGCCATCTAGATGTAGGAGGTCCTGGTTTTGGGACACTACAATGGAAACCCTAGGAAGAGCATGAGGGCCATAGCCAAGGAAATGGAAGTTGGTTTTATGACAATTGTCAGGACTAGCCATGAGAACCTCAGTCTCAAGTCCTATGCCCTTCGGAAAAAGTCCAGTTGCTGATTGAGAATATGAAGAGTGACAGAAAAGCAAAGGCTGATGCCCTCCTCAACAACCTGAAACATGACTCTTGTGGCCTGCTGAGGTTCTTCTCTGATGAAAAGAATCTTGACGTGGACCATCAGGTGGATTCCAGGAATGATCGCTGGATCTTTAAAGACCCCTCAGAGGTACTTGTCGTGATGCACACGAAATTTCCTGCCTCCGTGATGGTCCTTGGCGTTATCAGCAGTGAAGGTGATGTCATGCCTCCCCTTTTCTTTGAGAAAGGACTTTAAGATGAACGCTGACATCTACATCAATGTCCTGGAGACCATTGTGAAGCCTTGGATGGACATGGTGGCCGCAGGAAGGAAGTATGTCTTCCAACAGGACTCAGCTCCAGTCCACAAGGCAAAAAATATAAACTCGTAGCTGACAATTAACGTCCCCGGTCACTGGTTGTCCTAATATTTGGCCCCCTAACTCTCCAGACTATAATCCCCTGGACTACAATGCATGAGGCGTTGTTGAGAAAGATGTAAACAAAGTTCCCCACACACCATCCAGTTTGTCAAGGAATCAGTTTACACGGTGATGACACAAAAGGACAAGGTTATCGTCGCCAAGGCCTGTGCTTCATTCCACACTCGCCTCGAGACTATTGTAGATGATAATAGAAACTACATGGAATAAATCAAAACTATATCTTTTCATCTACTACCATGCTAAATTACATTTTATTTATTTTTAATGTTTACTTGTAATAAAATGCATTTAAAAATTCTATGATGGCTATTTCCAATTTACTTGATACACCCTGTAAGCGTGAAGTGTAATTTTATATATTTTCATTGATTTTTTGTTAATAAGATTATCAAATATCTGGGACGATATATCATCAAAAAATATTATAAATTTGAAATTTAAGTTTTGAATGATATCGAAGTTTCTATTTAAAAAGTTCATATTTTCCTCTTTATATCTTAGAAAAATTAATTTGAAGCATAAAACATGTGCAAAGGATATGTTTATGGTTTTTAATATTTGTTTTAATAACACAATGGAGTACCTATTTACCAGGTGTCCTAATTGAAAGAAATTTACTGTATATTTTTAAAGAGTTGGGATTTATGTTATGCATAACCTTGCACTACTTGCACTATAGACTATAGAGTACGCTCTTTTTGATTTCCTATATTAACTTGTACAACATAAAGTTGCGGGAGGACCATATATAAATGTTGTAATATATTCCAATATATACCTACTAGACGAATGGCCCGGGCAACGCCCGGGTTTTACCCGGGTGCGAATATATTTTAAAAACGTTGTCTTGGGTGGTCGCTATAGACAGGGTGGTCTGTATAGACAGGTGTATGTATCGCACTGCTGATAACAGGGTTGCCTAAGGTGACCGCTATAGACAGGGTGGTCTGTATAGACAGGTGAATGTAACACACTGATGATAACAGGGTTGCCTAAAGTGACCGCTATAGACAGGGTGGACTGTATAGACAGGTGGATGTATCACACAGCTGATAACAGGGTTGTCTAGAGTGGCCGCTATAGACAGGTGTATGTATCACACAGCTGATAACAGGGTTATCTAGAATGGCCGCTATATACAGGGTGGTCTGTAAAGACAGGTGGATGTATCACACAGCTGATAACAGGGTTGTCTAGAGTGGTCGCTATAGGCAGGGTGGTCAGTGGTCGCTATAGACAGGGTGGTCTGTATAGACAGGTGGATGTAACACACTGCTGATAACAGGGTTGTCTAGAATGGCCGCTATAGACAGGTGTATGTATCACACAGCTGATAACAGGGTTGTCTAGAGGGGGGCAGGGAGGACACGTGTTCGCCGGCAGCCAATGGGCGCGCACTCTATCCGTGAGCTTCAGACAGAATAAGGCAATTATATATATAGATGTCCCTATGTGTTGTATAGTTATAGTATAATTGCCAGGGTGACAGAAATAAACGTGAGTTGTGTGGCAAGGAGGCAGGATCCAGCGACAAAAACCTGTAAAAGTAATTCGGAGAGGAAAGAGAAGGCACGAGGACCACCCTGGGAACAACTGGCGTAAAGGCCATCTTGGTGAGAACTGTACCCTGATCATTAAATTCAGAGGCTTTTAAACTCTCTTCAGTAGGATAAAATATTTCCTAGAGGGGGTGAGACGGGGAGTTACCCAAAAATCTATTTTTAGAAGGCTGGACATGTGGCTGACAAGGGGTGTGATCTGACCAGCCAATCCCTCTCCTTATACTCTGTCAAATTCAATCAATAATCGAGCACTCAAGATATAATAAACAACAAGTAATATGCAAATAATAATCAGCTTAATAAAATTAATGCCAATATGCAAAATTCCTACCAAAATATATGTATATATATACAAGTATAATAGTTATCTAACGGTGTGATATTATTGTATAGTTGTACTCCTTTAGAAGGGCTACGATGCCCGAAATCTAGAGTTGGCAATAAAAGAAACTCATCTCCAGAGACATTTTGGCTTGTTTAATAGATTATATTTATTGAAATATTTTAATAGGATGTGATATTATGAAATATATATATATATATATATGACATATATGGCGTCTAGATTTGACGCTTATATAGACGAGAGAGGCGCCCTATACTTTTATATACATATATATGTATTAAAGGTGATACCTTTCCATTTAAAAATACATTAAAACAATGCATTTGGTTTATTATCTCATTACAAAAAAAAAACGTAATGGTGTTGAGACAGAACAAAGCTATAACAAGAGTTTTATCAACATTCAGACAAAAAAAGCTAACCTATAAGATATATAGAGAGATGATATTATATGAGATATTTCAGTGATACGCTAACCTTGACGTATGCACGTGGGCTACTGGACATGCGTCGGACCTGTAGGCTATTGTTAGGTGCTGTGCTGCCTGGAGTATAGGAGCTCCATCTATGCTTCCTTTCTTCCTGTGGTGAATCTCTATAAGACCCATGGTCTTAATAAAGCTATGTTGTTGATGTAGTTATAAGAGATAGAGGAAGTGTCGGTGGTTCTCATGGATCTGTGTGACATAGAGAAGAAATAAAGGAAGGGAAAGGTATTATCAATGGCGCGACATCAAAGTTGGTTTATTGGCGAGGGGATCATCGACTGCGGATACCCAAAAGTTCGGGGCCATAGGGTGGGGTTTGAACCTGGAGCACCTTCATCCTCTTCTCCTTCAGGCTTTGGTCGCGGTCGCCAGGCACGTAGTCCCTTACGTTGGGCAGCTCGGGCACCACGCAGGCCGCCAGCGCGGAACGGAAGATGTTCATGCGCGTCATGTCCGTCCACGTGTTGGTCTTGTCCGAGTAGCTCTCCACGTTGTAGATGGTCGTCACGCCGTCGAACCCGCCGATTACGAAGATCATCTCGTCGATTATCTACCACATACATGTATATATGTGTTAAGCGTATTTACGCAAGTTTGGCCTTAAATACCCATTTCTTGGTTTCTCAGAAGCCACTGGGACCAAAAATATTTTTGGTCGCAGTGGTACAGTCTATTTCACGCTGACGAGCGCCAACAGCGCGAAACGCGTTCGTGGATGGATTTTCTTGATTTATCGAGAAATTGGGTTAGCCAAATATCAGGGAACAGGTTAAATCAATGTTTAGTCAATTTCTGTTCCACCAGATGGCGCTCTGTCTTCTGAAAAGCACACGTGCTCCTGGTCAGGATATGCCTTATATATATATATATATATATATATATATAGATGGAAAATTTGCCGGGAGGAAATTAATCCATGGAAGCAATGGTCGCCTCTCCCGTCAAAATAAACGTCAGAATCTGACGCCATCTATTGACCGTCGCCGCAACTAGCGGCCTCGGGTCGGTGACAAAGCCACAACACCAACTTTGGCAAACTGATAAGCGTCCACCTAGAGACCATGGTTTCGGGCTAATGGCCCTCGTCAGTCTAGGGCGGACTTTATTCCATGAGATCCACACGGGATCTAATGGAATCCTCACAATCTACCAAAGAGGTGTTTTGCTGGCAATGTGGCTGGGCCAAATCTATTGGCAAAACATAGATGGAAAATTTGCCGGGAGGAAATTAATCCATGGAAGCAATGGTCGCCTCTCCCGTCAAAATAAACGTCAGAATCTGACGCCATTCTGACGTTTATTTTGACGGGAGAGGCGACCATTGCTTCCATATATATATATTAAGAAAAAGGCATCTCCTTATCGTGCAACTGAAAGTTGCTGATGGCTGGCGCCATCTATCGGAATAAATATCAACTATTCCGATAGATGGCGCCAGCCATCAGCAACTTTCAGTTGCACGATAAGGAGATGCCTTTTTCTTAATTTATGCACCTTATCCCAGTACAAATGTTACATTTGTGCTATTTTTTCACATATATATATATATATATAATAAAAACAAATAAGGCCTATCCTGATCACAAGAACATGTGATTTTTAGATGGCAGAGTGCCATCTAGTGGAACAGAAATAAACTAAACGTTGATTTAGCCTGTTCCCAGATATTTGGCCAACCCAATTTCTTGATAAATCAAGAAAAGCCATCCACGAACGCGTTTCGGGCTGTTGGCCCTCGTATATACGCTATAAACTTCTTTAATTCAACAGGTGCTATACTTTATTATTATTATTATATTCAACCATTCTTCAAATCCTTACCACAAATACCTCGTGTATTACCTAACTATAATTCAACATCGATTTTTTCATTTAATAGGAACCATCCCTATTCATTTATGTGTTGAATTAAAGAAATTTGATTGTTTGTTGTTGTTATCTTATTTGCATATGTTCTTCGATAATTTGCATAGTCGTTAGATGATTTGTATAATATTTAGTCGGTACATAATTAATGAGGCGTATTTTACGTGACTTTTTATCTTTAAAATTGGCGCTTTATTTAAATTTAAAATTAAAATAATCCTCTTTTTCACAGATTAAGAGAAGCATACCAAATATAATATCTATTTTATATTCTACCATTTTAAGAAAAGTTGGAACGCAGCAGTTTCGAAGCCTCAACAACCTTTTGGCGAAGGAACAATCAACAAAAACCGAGTTTGGGCGATATAAATAAAATTGAGATATATAAACTTCTCAAATGAAAAAGGAAGAGGTGACTAGGCACTTTTGACAATTGTGGAAAGGACGAAATCTTGACAACAAGAATGTTGACGACGACTTCAATGTAGAGCATTCATCCATCATTCAAAAAGCTCGGAGGGGGTAATTGAAGTTGATGGTGAATATGTTCCGAAATAATCACTTAAAGATGTTTTGTTTAAATGAAAAATTGCAATAATTATGAACCCTCAATAAGTAACTACATGTTGTTAGGGAATTTATATTCGTTATGGTACCTACATACAGAACTTGTTAGACAGTGTCCATCTCAAAACAATAATACTCTGTCTTGAGATAATATCTATTGTTGGAAGTTAGATCCTGTTAGGTCAACTTATTTAACAAAGGTGGCCGCTTATCAGAAGAGTTGCTCACGGGAGGTTTAACTGGAGGTCAATTAGCGATGGCCACTTCAATCGCCAGGTCGAAAGCCCAGCTGCCGTGATCGACAAACTTCGTGTTAAAGACTTTCCACCTTGAAACAGGCAACAGTGGGCCTCCGTCTAGCAAAGGTTGATTATCGACAATCGATCAAAACCCAACCTACAATATTGCTATTCTCTTGGCTCTTATCGTTATTTCTGTCGGTATTTTGGTAACTAGAAATTAGTACAAAGAAGCATTATAGTACCAATAAGGCCCAATTTGGTTTATAGATTATAAGCACAAGGTAATAAGATCAAATCCAAATAAATGAATAGTGTGTTACGTTTCGGTCACAGCGTTGTTACGATCTTTAGACAAAAGTACTGTATTAGATTCAGTACTTTGTCTGAAGATGGTAACAACGCTATTACCTTATATTTGTATAGCACATAATTCTTTGTTAGTAAGTTTTTATGATCTTTAATAATTTACATCAGCCGTGTGTAGTGTTTTGGAACGCAAGCTGTATTGGGCTCTCAACTTAATCTTTTATGGTTCTCTCGTAACACAGGTTAAATCTTATCAAACCTGACCCTTGATTCTGAATGTATATTCTAGCCCTATAGTGTGTCCCTACGTTATCCAAACAGAGATG
>CP092868.1:50517433-50565137 GCA_030710605.1 Cordylochernes scorpioides
TTTAAAGAAGGAAGGAACTTACGGCCATGGCAAAGTTGCTGCGAGAAATGGACATATCGGGGATGTAAGTCCACGTATCTGTCTTGGGATTGTACCGCTCGCCCGAGCAGAGCCGGGAGATGCCATTGAAGCCTCCCAAGACGTACAGCTGGTCGTGGTAGTTGATGCAGGACACTCCCGAGCGACGTGACCGCATAGGGGTGACATTGGTCCATTGGTTGGTGGCTGGATTGTAGCTCTCGACAGAGTTCATGCAGATACTGCCGTCGAAGCCGCCCGTGATGAAGACCTGACCGTTGAGGCTTGTTGCACTGGCGTCGCTGCGGGGGGAATGCATGGAGGCGATCATCAGCCACTGCGTTACCACACCTGGTCTCTAACACCGTAGGTCACAACTTACGGGGATATGACCTTTTTGGAATCAGAATCAACAACAAGTCTCTTCATTAGTGTCTTCTTCTATTACCAACACATCGAGCTTTCGGGTATAACTACCCTTCTACAGGAGAAATTAGAAGGGTCTGTAGAAGGGTCTTATACCCGAAAGCTCGATGTGTTGGTAATAAAAAAAAGACACTTGGAGACTTGTTGTTGATTCAGATTGTGATCAAAGGATTCTAACTGTTTAATATAAGCTTTTTTTTCTTTTAGATTTCTCATTATGATTCTTTAGTTTTTTCAAGCTCGAAAGATATTCATACTAAAAAGAAACTTCTCTCCTGAAACCTGATGTCCTCACCTTAATTTGATAGAGGGAATTGATTTGTTGAGAGGCATTTATAAGTCAAAATAGACACTCATTTTAAAATGATTGTCTTCTCTCTTTAGAACAACCTTCCTCTATAACAGCCTAACGATATAACTGACAATATTATTAGTCTCTTTCAAATTTCTTTGATAATGAACCATATTCAATAAAGGACAATCTTTATAACAGACAAATTGGTTAGTCCCTTGGTGAGACTGTTATAGAGAGAGTAGATTGTATATCATTAAGAAAAAGGCATCTCCTTATCGTGCAACTGAAAGTTGCTGATGGCTTGCGCCATCTATCGGAATAATTCTGGAATAATTAAAAATCAACGAGAATAGTTGATATTTATTCCGATAGATGGCGCAAGCCATCAGCAACTTTCAGTTGCACGATAAGGAGATGCCTTTTTCTTAATTTATGCACCTTATCCCAGTACAATATAACATTTGTACTATTTTTTCACATTGTATATCATGTGGCGCTTTTTGTTTTTTCTCTATTACACTCATGTACAAAACTTAAGGAAGGTGTACCTTTTAGCATGTATAGCAGTATTCAGGCAATAACCGTGAAAGATATTTGATACACAGTGACCTTTATTGAAGACACGAGATAATCAAGTATGAACAAAATTGCTTGTCTCCAAAAAAAAAAAAAAAAAAGACGACCGGAGATATTAAAATATGAAAATTCCTTGAGTTTTGTCCATGCGAATGTATTTTTTTTTTCTCTACCCCTATTAGATAGTAGCAAGATATTATGCTCATAAGTTCTACCACGAGAGACAATAAGACCCAGTCAGTTAAAACAGACGTTATAAACACTACCTATAAACCAGTCGAAGCTACAAATTTGTAACAACTTCACTACATATGCTGCTAAGATATATTTATAACTGCAACGTTTCCTATTCAGAAATAAGAGATAATCACAATACTTTGTGTTTTAATATTTAATTTAATTACAACAAGGTTAACCATAATATATAAACAAAATATATCTTTTTCTGTGAAAAATAGACGCTGAAGACAAAAAAAAAAATGTCGAAACGTTAAGAAAAAAAAACTAACTGGCCGAAGTGTCTATTTTTCACAGAAATATGAATGCCGGCCAAAAAAATATCTTATGCAAAATTAGAGAAAGAAAGAAATTACAGTGTTGCCGACTGCCTAACTATGAAGAAAAATCAAAGAATAATTAAATATTTTACATTAATAAATAAATACAAAGCATGTTACAATAACGAATGAGGAAAAGGTACGAGGCTGGTAGTAAACTTGACAAAAGAAGCTCCGATGCTATCAAATATTAATTGGTAATCATCCCTATATATATTGTAGCGAAGCATTTATTATTTTACACTAGTATTAACAGAGTATCATTTTTATGTTTATATTTTACTACTCTGTAAACTTCCCTTATTGCTAATCTTTTGTTTATCCTTCATAGTTTGTTCATGACTTAAATAAATTTCTGTCTCATCCTGAAGTTTGTCTTCCCTAATTTTCCACGTGGCAATATACGTATATGTAGTATACACAAGCCATCATACACAATCAGAAGATACCCATTTCTTAACACATAACTCTTACTCAAAATGCGAATTCGTAAAAACGAAAAGTATCTAAATAAACATATACTTTTCGTTTTTATAAATTTGAATTTTGAGTTAGAGTGATTAGAATACATTGAGTGATTTTGATATGAATAAATCTAAAACTATTTTTGACACTAATGATTCTTTTCTAATTAAAACAATTTTCTACTGTCCTTACTGCAATGATAAAATAATGGGAGGGCATTGCAGAGTAAAGGCACTAGAACTTTATTTCGTAAAGAAACATTCTCGTCTCAAAAATAGTTTAAATTTCTTATAACAGATGGCATGGTAATGTATCATATAAATCTAAATTAGCTTATATGAAAATAAGAAGATATCATCCTAAAATAAACCTTAGAACTTATTTTGAATCAATCAATATACAATTAGGCCTTATTTTCAGACAAACGGGGTAAAATATTGAGTTTATTTAGAATTTTGAGAATCAATATACGATTGGATCTTATTTTGAACGAACAGGCTAAAACAAATTTCGGGGTAAAACCTTGAAGGCTTTAGTGAAAGGTCTACTACTAAAATCTTATTTATGACCTAAGTATGTTCCATGTGTTCTGCCATTGTTCTGAGGGATGTAAATTAAGTGTTAGGATTGGTTACGTCTGCAGTGTGTCAAGCAAAGTCCAACATCCAACCAAGATCGACTTCTTGCGAAACTGTGGGAAACCACGCAGTGAAGTTTTCAATTCGTGGAATCTAAATATACTTTCCTTTGTTATTCTAACTTTGTGGTAGCTACCTCATCGCTACACTAAGTACAATGTAAGAAGGAATCAATCAACCACAAGAATATAAAGTACAGAGATCTCCCACCTGGTTAGTCTTGTAGTCGTACTTCTCCGCGGTGTTCTGGCGGCGTTGGCCATCGTAGCCTCCCATGGCGTAGATGACCCTGTCCAGCACGGCCACACTCACGTAGCACCTGCGGCACCGCGCTACCTGACACATGTGGTGTCTACGGGCGGCGGTACATGGGGAGTCTACACTAGCTTTCTCTACTTGTGTACTGATGGCTTGGGGCAGAATATCTAGTCTGATTGATCTCATAATGAACATACGGTCGATAAGTTTATGCTGTCAGCAAAGAAGCCCCAAGTTGAGAGTCCATATGAGCTGTTAGCAATATCTGAAATGTCCCAAGTTCCTATAAAACTTCATCATCATAAATTGAACTTTAGAAAAAAGGTCACTTCAGCCTGTAATTCCTACGTTACAATATGGAATTCTACTATGCCTTCGAGACTTATGTTAATAAATTGATTAAATTCCATAACAAATATTCCACCGTACAGTAAAGGCTATATAAGCAGAATCGTCTTCCATGTATATAAATATGTTCACTCCTCAGCCATTTACAGAGCCATGTGTACACCCCAGTCATGTACAGAGCCATGTCGCCCACTCACCTGCGGACGTACATAGGCGCGATCTCCCTCCACTCCTTGGTTAGCGTGTTGAAGCGCCGGCAGGAGTTGAAGTAGCCCATGCCGTCGAAGCCCCCGATGACGAAGATGTCGAAGTCGATGACGGCACACTTGTGGTAGGCCCTGGGTCCCGTGGGGTCGGACTCCGGCAGCTGCAACCTGCCCTCCTTAGTAGGGCGGCTTCGATCAAAATGTTTCTTTTTCACTGAAATTTGTTATCAAAAGAACAAAATAGTGAGGCAAAGAGTTTCTTTTAGGTTTTTCTTTCTTATTTGTCTTATTCAGCCGAGTTTTCGGGCATTTCTGCCCTTCTGCAGGAGTAAATTTTCTTTCTACTCTTTTAGAAAAGCAGAAATACCCGAAAGCTCGATTAAATAAAAAACCTTCGCTTCAAGATTTTTTTCTTTCGATAATTTACTGCTTCAGGTGATTATTCAACTTACTGAAATGTGGCTCGTTCACGCTTTTTAATTACATTATTTCTGCGAGAAAAAAGAGGTCAGAGTATTTTCGGCTATCTTTACGCGATTCTTCTCATTACACATTTGCCAAAGTCGGAAATATAAAAAAAAAATAGTAATTTCTCTATTTTAGACCGAAACACAGACCTAGAAATAACGGTCTTAAACCCAATGTTTTATCACTATCTTCTTATTCAAATGACTTCGCCGAAAGGCCCTCAGTCGTCGCCACCATCGTCACAATTAAGCTATATATCTTATATTGAATCAATAAAAAAACATTTAAATTCGAATTTGTATTTAGGTTAAATGCAAATAGATAGGATTTGAAACCATTTTAAAACTTGTGTTAATACGCGCGATATCAAAATTCTAAAATAAAATTAAATCCAGCTCTTTAAAAAGATGGTCTTCGTAATGGTGCCCGGGCCGGACGGGGACGGTGCTCTCTCGCGCCACACACACCCGCCCTAAAATATGGTCTTCAATACAATCGATTTGAATTCTTATCAGTGTTTCTCCCAGCATCGCATTTGGGAGCAGTAAATAGAGGTCGAAGGTGTAAAATCGAGTGTTCAGGGATAGATTAGAGTGGTAGATAGACTATATAGCTACGATGGGTTGGATAGGAGTAATGTAGTGAGGGGGGACCTAGGGAAAATGGACGAATCCCATTAAAGATCTTGTCGGACTATAACCAATAAGAGAGACTGGCATTCAAGAATGACGAGAATGTGTTCCCAGACATGTGTTGCAGCAGGTAGAGTCGATTTTGATGTTAAACAGAGTAAGGTTATGCAATTATAGGATAGGATAGATGTACCTTCATCCAACGGTCCGTGCGACAGTCGTATGTCTCAATGAGTGACGTGGCACTCCCCCCGCTCCACCCTCCCATCACGAAGAGGACGTCGTGCGGCATGCGAGGCCGTGCTATCTCAGGTATGAGTACATCCCCGTCGCGGTGGGTCGTGATCTCCAGGTCGTACAGATGCTTGAGGGTCTCAATGACCAGCGGCCGGCATGCCTGGTTATCCACAACGTAGGGATGGTTCTTCACCTCCTCTATGAAGTACTGGGAGTCCAGAAGTCCCAGCCGGACGCAGCGCATGAGAGCTACGATGTACCGCGAGCGGGAAGCTGGATCCTTGGCGATCCACTTCAAGGCAGTTTCCCACACGATCTCCTCATTCTTAACATTGAGATCTTCAGCTGATAAGATGTCGACCATCTCCCCCACTGTCAGTTTGTACAGTTCCTGGCTGTTATGGGCCACCTCCACGAAGTTGGACATCAGGTAGCTGCAAACACAGTTCTCTTTGTTAAATACATGCAGGCTTTTCTGAGGTTACAGAGTAAGTCTCACATTTATACAAATTGTTTTAGAGTATGAAATCTCCAATGCAATGTTACTTCCCCTATTTATTTATCAGATTGTAAATGACTGAATTGCCAACACTGTAAATACACCTGAACTAGAAGAGTGGTTCCAGGTAGTTGAAACATCAACAGCGAGTTCAACCTTTTTTTTTTCACTTTACATCACATGTGATCTACACTTATGAAGTTGGTATGATAATGCATCAGATATCATAGTGTGAATAATAAGCAGCAATCATGCTTATTGCCTGTGTGCGAAAATGTCGATAAAAGATTATCAAAAACTTGAATATATAAATTTAAAAAGAATCAACGATTTGCATTAATTTATTAAGATCAAAATTTACCATAACAAAAATGTTTGGGTTCAGGACTACAACATTTCTTAGGACATTTTGGGCTAATTTACTTAAAAGGTTAATCCACAACCATCTCTTTTGTTAGGAATTAAACACTACCCATATTCTTATTTGTTCAGATTAAACACCCTAATACACACACAGTGGTATCAAATGATGACACATAAGATATTTTCTACCAAATAAATTTTAATCGTTTCTGAGAAAAATAGAATTTATATATTTCCTCCTATTTAAAAGATCGGAAAATATATCATAATTTTATTCTTTAAATGTGAATTCTTTTATTTTAAAATTGTGGTTTATTTGAGTGTGTGTATATTTTAAAATGTGATTTATAATAATAAAATCCCATTAGAGTAGGATAAAATACATTAAGTCAAAACCCTATTCACTATATTTAAAATCGCTCAATTTACGAAAAATATATATTTTGAAATTAGAGCGCTATCTTTTTAAATAAATTTCTTTAAGGTTTTTAGAAAATTCGTTTGATAGAAAACAAAACGATTTTTGAAAAATCTTGAATTTCGAAAAATCTTTTATATCAAGTGTTATATAAAGTTTTGTGTGTGTGTTTTAAATATTTCAGAAAATATTTTTAAATGGGTGTGAACCCTTTTGATATTTCCACGTTTAAAATCCTTTTGATAGCATGTATAACCAATCTATTTTAGCAAAATAAATAATGTAATTATAATTTATATCGCTAAAAGATCATTTTTGAAATGCAAAGGAATATGTGAATTATTTCTTTGAAAAAGTATCCTGCTTAAATTTCAATACGTTTATGGTCGTGAGTATCGCATTTCAAAACAAAACATAAAAAGTAGTTCTTTGATAATATCAAATCAATATATTTTTAAATTTGAGATAATCTCGAGTTTTGATCAACACATTTCAAACAGTTTGGAGAACAAGAATATTATCCCGATCATCATAAAGAATAATGTGTTTTATATATATATTACAATTTAATATTATTTTGGATTATATTTTTATAGATCAAATAAATTAATAATTGAATAATAAAATTCAGAAATAGACGTGGTAAAAGATGCTTGCATTGATTTGATATCTCTCAATAAACTTGATATAATTGTCAATTCTCTCTTTCTCGTTGATTATAATTATGAACATGCATATTTTAAGAATATTATTTTAGTCCTTGAATTGCACTTGATTAAAAAAAGCATCGAGAAAGAGTTCAATTATATATTCGTCTAGTATAAATAGCTCTATCAAATCAGAAAAAGATATTTGTATTAGAAGCAGACGAATTTTCTAAAGATAACGAGCTTGAATGAGATTTCGGGATATCTATTGATAAATAAATGGATGGCGATGAACATAAGTGAAAGACGTTAGTCTTAGGGATTCTCCAGAGGCATCACCTACTTGTAGGCGGCATTCTTTAGCGGGGGACATGAGAAAAGGCGTGCAAATTTCATAATTCCAATGCAATTTTTGGGATCCATATTGGCAACGAGGAAATTAACGCAATCTTGAACCATATCGATAACATTGAATTGATCAGCGGCTTGGAAGAGATCATGAACATTTCCCCAATGAATGGTAGCCTTGTGTGTGTAGGCGTAATCCACAATATGGCGGAGCATTGCAGCAGCTACGCCTGGAAGAGTTACGTCCCGACGATCGTCCGTATTGAGAGGGGATGTATAGAGTGCTTTGAAGTAGGTGCTACACGCCACCATGATGGGTCGATGAACGTGGAATTCGCCACCATCCTGAGTACGCAGAATACCGTCGCATGCAATACCCTCGCTGCGAAGGTGGTAAAGACAATCCATCGTCTGCTGACTGAAGCGACGCTCAGCCAAGGCGCCTGTGGAGTGAGGAGAGCCAGGTTCATAACTAGGCTTGGAAGCTGCAAGCCGAAACATGAAATTTGATGATGCTTTTTGAATTTTGATGTTGTTTTTAGAGCTTTTTTACATTTCTATGTTCAGTACTGATTACACCCCCACCCCACTATGACGCCATTTTCGTCAACAATCACTATAACCACTCCCTTTTACCGTAGGTCTTGTTATATATCCATGCCAACACCCCAAGGTGTCTGCACCATACCATTGTTAATGTTCTCTTCAATAGGCTCGCAGAAACATGCAAAATTATCAAATTCCGTTTAACATGCCTTGAAATTCTGTCAAAGTTAGACAAATTTCATCAGAAGTCTTTATTTAAGAAGTTCAAGATTCTTAAAGAGTTATTTGTGCGTTTCTTGATTGATCATCATTCTTCAAGATAAAGAAAACAGAATTTTTCAAAGTTATCTTGTGAAAGTTATAATTAAGCCTCCGTATTATATGATGAGTCTAGCTCTATGACCAAGCCTTATTAAACGGCCTTGACTCTGGGAGAATTAAAGATTGAAACTAACCATTCTTATTTAATATTTTTGAAAATTATTTTGTATTTATAACCATATTGATGATGATAATAAAGCTCATACCCTTAATTGTACCAAAATCAAGAAAATACCCATAAAAAACTGAGTTTCAAATATTTAAAATATTTGGAATTATTAAATGATGAAATGAAACAATTTTTAATCTTGATGTAATGGATTCCTGGAGCGTACTAAAGTCACCAACTATCCAGGATAGGACAAAATATATTGCTACCGAAGTCAGTCTCGAGAAAAAATACGTAGTTTGAGAATGTATGCAACTCAATATATCGTTGAAATTTTTCCTCAGAAATTAGATTCTTCAATCTTGAAACTTTCATATTCTCCTCCTTTTCTCGAAAACCATCCTTAGAAAAGGTTTAACCTTCTTACACAAGTACAGCTAGCTTTAATATGAAGATCTAATCAGATATTGATAATAAAAAATAGGAAAGAAAATATTGATTTTTAAAATTATACTATACTAAAGAAGATTATTCTAATTATGCAAATTTCGAAATATTGACGAAAAGACCTTTTGTAGAAACACACACATGAAAACAGATTTTATATATTCAAAAACATATATATTTAAAATATTAATATGATTGATCAGCGCGCCATCTGAAAGATTTTTTTTCTGCATCTGCAATAAGATCATTGAAAACTGCTAATTGATATTTAAAAATAGATGGCTCCAGTTCCAAAATTATTGTTATAAAGATTTTGCACTTTTAATGCATTTTGTAATTTGATTACAACATTTTATACACTATATAATAAAATATTTTATACTTTGATGATATCAGTTTCACTTTTCAGATTTAGCTAGATATCCTGGTAAAATTTTCAGCCATTAATCGTGAAACAATTTCTGGCGATACTCTTACTTTAATAGATGTAAGGATATTTCTCTAATTTATATGACACATATTATAGTTGTGCACAATTCAAAAAATTAAGAATGTTTTTATTAACTTTAAAATAGTGTTATATAAAATTGCTTCTACGCAAACACACACATACACCCACACACACAAATTAAATCCAAATTGTTTTCAATTAGCTAATATGTAGTTAAGATATATAAACTATTATTATTAAAAGCAAAAATTTTCTTATAAAAATATTTCATAAAATATTTAGAATAATAACTGAATTTTCACTTTTTGGTCAATGATAACTTGAGCTCTTTTGCGAGTAAAGAAATTGTCCGACTCTTAATCTTTAAAGAAGAAAACATTGCTTGTTTCTTCTGCTAGCGCTTTTTGCATTAGAAAG
The DNA here is from genome assembly GCA_030710605.1 of Cordylochernes scorpioides. Lineage (NCBI taxonomy): Eukaryota > Metazoa > Arthropoda > Arachnida > Pseudoscorpiones > Chernetidae > Cordylochernes > Cordylochernes scorpioides. Next base: position 50,527,124 of record CP092868.1, read on the forward strand.
ATCGTGTTTTCTCTCTGTTAGAAGTTTATAATTAAATCAAAATAAAAATGGCAAAAGACAATTTATCAGCCGTCATGAAAGGCATAAATGATTTGCAAATGGTAAGATATTTTTACAACATTTTTATTTTTTATTTTTACGTATAATATGTTGTGGTAGAAAGAGAGTGTCTTTCGAAAAAAGACGCAAATTTTCACATCCTATTAAATCCTCAATGCATTTGAGAATAGCTGACAATATATAATTATCAACATGACTTAAATAATTTTAGAACCTTGATAAAATTCACTTAAAATAGAAACTTTCTTTAAAATATAAAGTATTTGATTGTAGAATCACACTATAGTGTGACAGGTCTATAAAGTATCTTTATTATGTTCATGACAGCATGATGGCCAATCTCCATATTGGAGATGGCTACATGATGTTTTTTTTCTAACTTTTTGATTCCCCCCACTTTGTGGTAGATTGTTGAGATACACTACACTTAAAATTACCAACAGCCTAAAATGCATGTGGTTAGCTATTCTATTTTTAGAGCAGTGTTTCTTAATCTTTTGAGGCTCTCAGACTGTTAAAATTTGTGAATAAATTTTATAGACTTTTTTTTTTTTTCAAACCAAACCCTCACTTTTTTTTTTTTTTTTAAAGAACTATAACAGAAGTTCATTTTTTATTCAACTCCAAAAATTAAATCATAAATGTCAGAAAATATCAAACAAAATTATTATTTTTTAATTTAAATATATTTTTTAATTTAGACATAAAATCTCTCTCTTCTAGGTCTAGTCAAAATTTTCCATGGATTAGTGGTTGAGAATAAATAAATGATTTAGAGGAAAAATATTTAGATATAAAAATATTTAATTTTGTATTCATAAAAAAAACTAAGATAAAGTACAGTTTGTATTCTAAATCAGAAACATAAGATTGCAAGATCACATCCAGAGTCCACATCCAATTCAGTAACAGAATTGTCACCATCTTAAAAAAGAAGTTGGTTGACGAGTGGTTAAAACTCTTGATTCCTGACAGCCATGAACCGGGATCAAATACTGTATTGTACACTTTTTTCTGTGAAGAACCTATTCATATTTCTCATTGTAAATAAGCTAGGTTACTCTTTTTTAGCGGTACCTAATAAAGTTATTTTGGAACAGGTTACCATCTTCAGGCAAAAGATTATAACAATGTGGTACCAAATGGTCACATAATTAATTTAGATATGGTCTTATTACCTAATAAAAAAAGTTTATTTGGACAAAAAGGAATTAGAGATGCCATTTTCATCACCCCTACACAACCCACCAAATAGGAAAATGCATGGTTGAGTGATGTTAGCATGACACTTAGAATGACATCATGACAGCTGTTTCTTTCCCTACTGTCTATATATATACAGTAGAACCTCCCTAGAGAGGACCTTGTTGCAGAGTCAAAGTGTTCTTTAGGTGTCCTCTTACCGGAGAGTTACTAATGAAAACTGTCCCTTGTAGAGAGGTGTCCCCTCATGGAGGTTATACTGTACAGTAAAACTACCTGTACTATCTGTAAAGGACACCTAATTGCAGAGCCAAAATGTCCTTTAGGGAGAGTTGTCCTCTTACCAGAGAGTTACTAAATAGTAAAAATGGTAATTTTGCCAAAGAAAACTGTCCTTTGTAGAGAGGTGTGCTGTCATGGAGTATGTTCTACTGTACTAGCCATCCAGTAATTTACATTATCAGAAGTGGTCTCAGACATTATTAGCCAATTTTTTCTCAAGAATGTTATCTTCCTTATCTATTTACTCAGCTGAATCAGCACCTGTGCTTTTTTTACAATCTGATAACTTTCCTATGTCAATTAGTCTTTAAGCCTACTTTAATAGTTGTCAGGAAATGGCATTTAGTACCATTTATCTGTGAAAATATGAACTTTATATAATCATGATTAGCACTATTTTCTTAAAAATTGTATTTAAAAGTTATCTACAATGTTAGAGAACACCTCTCCACAAAGAACAGTTTTCATCACCAAAATTACAATGTTTATTTTTCACCCCAGAGCTAATGTGAATTAACCAGCTACAACTGTGTATTTATTCTATGTACCAAATAGAAAATATACACCAAGTTCGCTAAAAATATACATGAAATATATAGATAAGTACATAAAATGTATTAGGTACAATTAGGATTATAAAATGTGTCACTTATTTATTTATTTGAATTTGGTCTTATTACCTTGTGTTTTTACATAAAAAATAGAATATACAAAAGGTAGCCAACAGTACACATGAAGTTTAGGTGACTTGAAGCAAAGGTATTTACAATGGAACCTCATTATAACAGAAACTTGGTTATAACATCCTAAATCTAAGGACCCAATAACCATGGTTCTCATGACCCCCTCTGGGAGAGATTTGCATGGTCTCTCATGGGTGTACTGTATATTATCCCACATGTGGTATATACTTACACTAATAATTGAAAATTAGGTAATTGATAAGATAACAAGACTAATTAATGAAATGAATTTGGGCTTGTTACCTTATGTTTATATAATCTATAATACAAATTGTATATCATAAGAGTTAGATTGTGGTTATTAAAGTTCCTGCCATATAATTCTTTATTTAGAATAGCAGTGGTGTATGCTTTTAAAACTCTACAAAAACAAAATAAAAAAAGGGAATAAAGTCAAACCATCTTAAAACCAAAAAATATTGTTTTCAATCACAAGACACAGAAAGATGCTATTTGTTTTGTTTTCAAGAAACTTGGAGGGTAGCTCTGTTATCCTTTATTTGATTTTGGTTTGCTTTGGGTGAGGAGAAGAGTTGGAAAACTCTGAATCTTGCTGCTATGTTTCTAAATAAATATTTTTTGTATTCTTTATCCCATTGCAACTCCCTACCTAGGGTAAGAGAATTCAACCATTACCAGCATCTTCCTTTACAAGACTCAGGATGGTACATGCCATAGAACTTAGTTGGTGTTGTGAAGTGTGTGCTACCAACAGCAGCAGTACATTTATTGCTCAGGTCTTGTTCCAACAGTAATCTGAAATTGTTAAGATTCACTGTCTGAAATAATCCAGTCAAAGATTCCAAGAAACTCATGTAATTTATTCACACTCAATACTGATATAGTAGAACAACACCTAGCTGCAGAGCCAAAGAGTACTTCAATGAGAGGCGTCCTCTTATCATAGAGCTGCTAATTGATAAAAATGGAATTTTGGCAATGAAACTTGTCGTATGTCAAGAGGTGTCATATATTGAAAGTGTTCTTTCATGAGGTAGCCTGCTATTCCACTACTATTTGGGAACCATTTTCAATGTACTACCACATAAAACTACTAGAAGTGAGTGCTTGTTTATAAAATGACTTTTAAAGTGTTAATCTTAAACCAGATGTAATAATGTATTTGGTGAATGATTACAGGAGCAAAGGCCCATTCCAACTGCAGGAGAGAATGGTGAGTTTTCCTCTTTCTGAGATTCCACAGATTCCATTATTAATAGTTCTCATATAGCCATAGTTTGAATAATCAGCCATAATATTCCCTGAGCCTAAGCTTACAATAGATAACACTATCAAGATTTCTCACAATGACTTTCCTTTTTTATATTTTAAGCCTTAATCACTTTCAAGCTATACTCACTCTCCAATAGACTTAATTAAAAACATCGACTATTTCTTACAAGAAGTGTTTTCAAATATGCAAATATATATAAAAAGTCAATAGTTTTAAATAAGCCTATTGAAGAGCAATTATTTCTTGAAAGCTTGCATTTAAAATATAAAAAAGGAAACTTGCTGTGGGACATTTTTGTAATTATTTTTAAAAAACTCCTTTCACAATTTTTCCTTGAACCATAATGGATGTTACTAGCCTCTTCCTCTTATTTGGGGTTTAGACTATTTTGGGGTCAATCTTACAAAGCTGGATCAGGTTTTACACTACACTCTAAATATTGGTTAAAAAAATCATCATTATATTTAGAAAGCTGGAAATAAATAGACCAAAAAAAGTATCTATATAACAAATTAAAAAGATAAATTGAAAATATGCACAGAGTATCTTAGCTAAAAAAAAAAAATGTGCCCAGTTTGATTTATCAATATATTATTATTCCTATTATATATACAGTTACGAGCGTCATGCGTTCTTAATAATTCTTCATCTCTGTCACTGTTTGCTTTTTTTTTGGAATGGCACTCTCCTATTGGTTGGCTACGACCACGCCACCTTTGCCCCCCCCCACTCGCTTTTTGGTTTTTGTAACTATTGTGTTGGAGCGGGTCGCTCCTTAAATAATCTATTGTTAACAATACCTCATTATAGGTCTGCAAATATCGAAAGTATAGGTATGTAGCTTTTGTACGGGTAGATATGCACACGGGTCAATCCCGGGGCGAAGCCCGGGTCACCCGTCTAGTTTTATTATATGGGTGAGAGAACCCTCTCAGCACTTTCTCCAAATTAATAATCTCCAGACTGTCCCTCATCATTGTTCTGAACTGTTTGGCTTGTGTAGTTTTGGTGAAATTAAGTTTAATGTAGCAAAATGACTGACAGGGTGTACCATGCTGATCCAAACCCTCCGAAACTAATTTTTATCTTTGCAGTATAAGGTTTCAGTTATAAAACACGAGTTATAAACATTTAGGATATTTCCCAATATCAAGGAGACTCAACTTGATCATTCTCTTCTTCTTTCTTATCTCCACTCAATCATATTAGGCTACTTAGGGTGAAGTAAAATGCCTTTGTCATTAAGACTGGGAGCACTACTCAGTGGCAGGCCAACTTAGCTCCAAAAGAAATGGCCGCATCTGACATGAGGAACAGACGCCATGTGCAGCCGCTCCTAACATGGAGTACAAATGCTGTTCATATTGTATCCCTGGATTAGGAGCCCTTACAGGGTACTATTAGCCGGGCCAGCTGAACCCAGGTTTTTTAGTGAGCTTGTTACTGCTCCCCCTCCTCCTTTTTCATCCTGGCTTGGGACCGGCAAAGTTACCTGATCATACTTATTGATGGTAGCACAAACATTGTGGACATTTGAAGATAGGATTGTGGGGTTTTGACATACAGTGTAACATGGCTATCTGTGCCAGAAAATTGTTCCACTGTTATTCTTCAGCCATAATCAGTGCAAGTTTGGGCAGCCAGCCAAATTGGCTCATTTACCAATTCCTGGCTAGATAACAACACAGGTGTTTGTCCAACAACATAACCTTCTGGTAGTTACTTCACACAAACTTGCAATAGTAAGGACCTTGTATGCTTGCTGTTGTTTCAAATACTGTGGCAATCCAATTTAGCTTTAGATGAGGTAATTCCTAACATTGAAAACAGACATCAAAGCTGTCAATCCTGACAGCTGTTGGTTGTTAATGCTTACTCTTAATGGTGCAACACCCAGTGCATAGCATGTTGATGGGCTGTTTGCCACCTCTCTCTCTATCATGTCCACTTGGAAAAAATGGTTACAAATATAAAATAAAGTTCATTATATTTTCCTTTTTATGAAGACACACTGAGATAAAGAGACAATTATGCTATTGGAATACCATGCAGTCTTTTTTGTTAGCCTTGTTGTTATCTTTCTTATATTCAAGGTTGTCCCATAAATACCTGCCTTGTGCTACAAATATACAGATAAAATATATTTTGTTATTTTTCAATACATATACTCCCTTTGAAAATCTGTTTTTCTAGTTTTGTTTTGGTCCTCCAAAAAAAATCCAAAATGGCATCATCAATTCATTTTCCAAAAATTTCCTTTCAATTATTTTTTATAAATGTAACAGTTGGTTGAGAGGGATAATTTTGAACTACCTTTATCTTATTTATTTATTTATCGATTGAAGTGGTTGAAAAAAGGCCAAGATGTATGAGCTCTGGTGTTTTGTTATGAGGGTAGAACACACACCTTTTGATATTTTTCCTTTTAATTATATTGTTAATTTCCTTATTAGTAAAGAATAATAATCACCCCATTTATGGTTTAACCCCTTTCCATGAAATCAAGCATTATTATTCCTTTGTAATATTCCCCCCAAAAAATGGTACCATGACCTTGACTGCAGATTTTTGGAACTTGAATTTTTTGGGGGATGGGTAGTTGTGGGGTGCTTCCATTGCAAACTTTGAACTTTTGTTTCTACTACTAAATGACTAAACAGTAGAACTCTTGCTATAAATCTCCTCTCTACAAGTTTTCATCACCAAGGACATCTCTTCCCACACTGCAACTAGGTGTCCTTTACAAACAGGTTCTACTGTATAATAGCACATAAGTGCTCTGCCCAACCCATGGCTTGGTCCATGGTTGCCAATGTATAGGTATTGTGCAATCATCAACACACAATGGGTGAAGGCATACAAACTGTTGACATTGTGCATGCCAAGATTGGTTGTGCAAGTAATGCTGGGCAGCACACAGATCTATAAGTAAGGGAGGACAAAAGACTTTAGAAGTGGAGAAACTCAAGTATTCACAATTTTTAGTGTGTATGCTTCTAATTAAAATAATTCCTACTGCCCTCATTGCAATGAGAAAAATATTGTGAGGGCCTGGCTCATCTCAGTGGGTAACCCTCCCAGCACTTTCTCCTGTGTGATCTACTAATTGATGAAACCACTGGGGAGATGGCATCAAATACTGTGTGTATATCTAAAAACATCCAAATACAAAATATTCAACTTAAAAATAGGTAACATAAAATTTTATATCTGAGCTTCAGATTGCAATAAATATTTGTTTGAATTTACTTATGAAGCATGGTAAACAAACTCACATTAATCTGTTTCTTAGAAAGATATTGAACTTTGCTGGTGAGTTCATGTATGGGTTCAGCTGACCAATCAACAATAGAAGGGGCACCTTACCATTTAGTGTGGTTTCACAGCAGGATTCAAGCAATATTCACATGTAAAATTCGCACAACTGTGACAGAAGGAACTCCTCATGACTTGCCTGAAGCCCAATGATTGAGAGAATAAATCACAACTATAGGTTTTATTATAGTATATGAAAAGCATTAAACAGAAATCACCTATTCCTTGGTGTTTGAAAGAGGTATGTCTGTGTGATGCACAGAGGTGGTGATTGCCATGCACTCTGTGGGGATCTGTGGCTCGGATGTCCACTACCTGAGAGACGGGAAGCTGGCCAACTTTGTGGTGGAGGGTCCCATGGTGCTGGGACATGAGTCCAGTGGGACTGTGGTGGAAGTAGGGCCCGGTGTCAGCCATCTGAAGTTAGGTAGGTTGTCTGTTCAGTCTGCTGGGATAGTATAGCACAGATATGTTGTCAGGTGATAGAGTGGCCATAGAACCTGGAGTGCCTTGCCGTAGCTGCAGACTCTGCAAGCTGGGCAAGTATAATCTCTGCCCAGATGTCGAGTTCTGCGCTACTCCCCCCGTTGATGGTACCCTCACCCGGTACTACCGTCACGCCGCTGATTTCTGCTTCAAGTAAGTCCTCCTTTTTATCCTCACTTGACTATCACTTCTGTATTATTATATGGCGGAGCTGCCTCTTTCTTTAGTAGCATGTAGCTCACTCCACTTCATTACTTGAGGTCATTGGTCAACATTCTTGTTGTTCCCCATTTCTTCTTATTTTTGTCCCATCAAGGCCAAAATTAAATAACCTCCCAAAAAGAACCTCTTAGAGACTTTGGAGAACATGGCCTTTCATATCCTCATTTTCTTTCAGCTGCGCTTGTTGACTGGGAGTACCAGCCCTAGTTCACTTCCAAGCTGATCACTGTCATTGGTTACTTTAGCTTCAGCACTCAACTGTAGCACTTGATAGCACAAATACATTGTTAGTTGGTAATCTCTCTGCAAAGTGTTTCCACAATTTTTGTTTTTATACATTTAAGAATGTCCCCTATATACACCATATACATCTTTATAAGTATGATATGGCACAATGATAATGCTGTAGGCTATTACCTTGTGTTTATAATCTTTATAAGCATAAAATCAATAAAAATAAATGATTTGCAGGAGGTTTAGCCTTATTTTATATTTTTATGAAACTAGTTCACTGGGGAACATAACTGGTCACACACACAGTATTTCTTGAAGTTAGAAGATCTTGCTAAACCATTTAATTGGGAGTAGTGACGATGTGCCAACTCGTGCTGACTGGGAATTCCTAATTGTACAACACACATATGTAGAAAATTGTTTTAAAGCTGTCTAAAAAATATTTTATACATGTGTTTATCCTATATAGACTAATTTATTACTGTATTTTCTTTTTTTTTTTTTGACTAATGTATTTAAAATTTAGACTATTCAAAGAAGGCCTCTAGGCGGCATTTTCTAAGAATTGTTGGCCTTATTTTTAACCATTACTAATTAGTAATGGCCACAAAGAGTTAAAATGTTACATTTGCAGGTTGTTCCCGCAAGTTCATGGTGGTAGGTGAGCCAGTCTGATCACCCAGTAGAAACATTCCTGGTAGTGGGGCAGGATTATATAAAGTGAAAGTTTATTTTCTAAAGTAATAAATTTTATATATAGGAAATGGATATTTGGGTAAACAAAACCAAAATGTGGATATAAATCTGTTGATAAAATGCCACTTGGATTCTAAGAATGCACAGGAGAATAAAAGGAAATTTGTCCTAAGCAAAAAAAAAAGGTTGTAAATATTTATAGAGGCTGCTGCCACATCTTGTCCCTCAATTGACACATATGAGGTACAGCAGAAGAAATGATACCTAGCATCAATTTCCAAATATCATTTGTTGGTTGGAAGTTGATTCAGAAAAAATATAGAGCCACAGCAACCAATGGTTTATTTAACTCCTGCTGTTTCAGTGACCTGCTGTTACTCTTCTCAGGAGAATAATTATTTTGAATCCTAGTTCTGAGAAGAGTGACAGCAGGTTGCTGAAATGTCGGGAGTTAAATAAATTATTGGTTGATGTGGCTATCTTCTAGCATCTTGGTTGAATTTGGAACATTTTCCAAAAAAAGGACAAAATAATTCAGTGCTGTATACAGGTGGAATATTATTTCACCCTCAAGTAAGACAAGTTTTCAATCCGTTTTCTTTCTCCTAGATGTAACTAGGGATTTCTCTCAGCCTCTGGCAGTCACCATGTTACTGTGGTATTTTACAATGGTGCTACATCTGCCAATACTACTGATGTTGGTTCTCAGCTAACACACTTGCTACAAATTAGGGGGCTCTCCTATATTGAGATACCAACGGTCTGAGGGAGACAAGTTGAAATCTCCCTGAGAGATATTTCCTATCTCTTCCTTGATGTGGCCTTCCCAATTCTGATAACATCTCTAACATTCGGCCTTGATTTGTTTTTCTTTCTTGTTGCCACATTCCATCACATAATCTCAAGTCTTGATGGTGACACTTATTTGTTTTAGCCTGAAATTTAGATTTTATTTTGAATAAAATATACATTTTCTTGGTTCTAGATACTGGATTTTTGGTTTACTGGGTGTTAATATGATCCCTTAATTCACTTACAGAAATGTTGTATTCCAAGTTTTTTTTTAGTGAATGTTTTGGAGCTAATTCTACCAATAATTTTTGATGCTGCTATTTACAGTGAGTGTTGAAACTCTCCCCCATCTAGCATCCTGGTTAATTATTTTTCATTTCTCCAAGTAGATCTCCACTAGATGAAGGGAAGCCATCTTGTTTCATGTAGGCTGATGTCCTTGATCTGTAAGATTCCCCATTTATGTCCCTCTTTTCCCCCATACATTTCCTTCAAGGGCAAGCTGCCAAAATAATCAATCAATCACCTCTCCCAACCAGTAAGTGATGTGTGGGTTCCAGGCTGCCAGACCATGTGTCCTATGAAGAAGGAGCCCTGCTGGAACCTCTCTCTGTGGCTGTACATGCTTGCCGCCGTGGTGCAGTATCTGCAGGCCACTATGTGCTGATCAGTGGGGCTGGGCCAATTGGCTTGGTCAACTCCTTGGTGGCCCGTGCCATGGGAGCTGCCTCTGTCTGCATCGTGGGTGAGTACACTGCACCACACTCTTGGTCCTTGTGTTTATACACACACACTAGGTGGGAAACTGTGTGCTGAGGCATAATTGGGCTTAGAGATAAGAATACTAACTCTAAATAAGCATTATTATTGGCAACAACAGACTCTAGTACTCCATCTGGCCTGAGCATTATTTGAATTTGTGTTATGGGAAACTTTGGCTAGAAGATCTTTGCTTAGAGAGTTTCACAAGACTTGGAAGAGATATAATAGATATTGAGGATCTACCAATGTTTACCATATACGTGAATGGTGCAGATATCTGCAAGGAGAAGCTGGAGTTTGCCAAGAAGCTGGGAATCCAGCACACAGTCCTGGTGGCCCCGGGTGACCAGCCAGAGGACACCACTGCCAAGGTCCTGGCTGCACTAGGCCGCAACCCTGATGTCAGCATTGAGTGCTGTGGAGCTCCTTCCTCCGTCACTCTATGTCTTAAGGTAACTCATTGCCTAGTGCAATCCTGATCTTGTTCACCCAACACATGTAGTTTGACTTTTGCACTTGCAAGGGGCATGTTGGCACTTCCTGGTGGTGTTGTAAACAGCTGTAATACCTGCCCAGATGTCAACTGGCTGGGTACACAAATGTCTCCTACACTCAGGTGTGTCATTCAACAATGAATGGAGAAATATTATCAGGAACCTTTAGAAAACATATGTATGAACAAAAAACCCTCTCCTGATTGATAACTGCATGTTGAATATAGCTTGCTACATCTATCAGTTAAACATTAATTTATTCTTAAGAAAAAATTTGCCAAAACACAACTTTTCTCAACAAATGAACCATTCACTTGGCATTTTTGCTGTTAGTCCATCCTCTTGTTGAGGCTGACAATTAATCAAAAAAGTTTTTGGTCAGTATTATGTATAGTAAATCATTATTCTCTATTAGATGTGCTACAAGCTATCAGCAATGTTCAGTTGTATGATTTTTCCCCTTCAGTTTACCAGCCATTCTCAGTCCTTCCTGTGTGTTACAGGCCACAATTTCTGGAGGCTGTGCTGTGCTGGTGGGAGCTGGACCTAAGCTACAGAACCTGCCTGTTGTGGAAGCTACCATGAGGGAGGTGGATGTACGTGGTGTACTGCGCTACGCCAACTGGTGAGTGCCATTTGTTCCTCACAAAACTCATGGGAGTAGAATCTGTTCTCTGAGTCCTCAAATGTATTGATGGTGTCTCCTGAAGATGTTCTCTCTTATTAAATAATGAGTTAGTAACTTATATGGAAGGGTTTTACTGCTGCACTCAAGACCAATATGTAAACTAGGGCTGACATTTAGAGATCCAAATGTTTTAGTTAGTTAGTTAAATTAATATTTAGCTTCAAAGTAGTTTTAATAAATAATTACCTCTTATACCTACAAACACAGGTTTATATAGCATTTCATCAATTAAACCCTACATTAGAAAATATATTTAAAATGCCATGGAGTGCTGCAGGGTTAAGTTAACAGCAGCATGGCTATCAGGCTGCTGAAACATTTATTTACCTGGTGGTAATCATTTATAGTCCAGACTATTTGTACAGGGCATTTCTTTCTTCAATTGGGACTCTCTTACAAGTCCCATTTATACCTATTTAAAATGCAACCTCCCTTGTTGTTTATCACCTTATGGAAAAGCCACATTCCTTCTTTGAAAAGATGTGGACTTGTCTATCTCAACTCCTGCTGTTCTTCCTTTAATACCACTTCAGGACTGCCTCCAGCAATATCTGTATTGCACTCTAACAAATTGTCACACACACAAGACCTGCACCAATTATGTGACTTATTTTGTAAGTGCAAAGTTGAACTGCTTTATACATATGTAGACATGTGGTGCACTTACAGTAAAAGCAGTCACCTACTTCTACTCACCATGATTATCATGGACTGTACCATGTGTACTAGGGATAAGCAAAAAAAAGTGACTTATTTATGATTGTGTCACAAATTTTAGTTTTCCTCTCCAGCCATGCCCACATCTACTTGAATTCCAACTAAAGGGTGTGTGTGTTCCACAGCTACCAGACAGCCCTAGACCTGGTGGCCAGTGGAGCCGTAGACGTCAAGCCTCTGGTGACCCACAGGTTCAAGCTGGAACAAGCCAAGGATGCCTTTGAGGCTGCCAAGTCAGGAGCTGGAGTCAAGATCATGATCAAATGTGCCAACTGAACTTCTACTCACCCCCCTCCCCTCCCCCATCATCTAAATATTATTTTAACCCAATATATATATTGTTTGTGTATATTCTGTGATGTTGTCCCTCCCTCCCTCCCTCCGTCCAAACACTATCTGCTCCTATCTATCTATGCATTGCTTGTTGTTACTGCCCTTCAAAGTAAGATGTTTGCTGCCCCACAACTGTAGACCATGTATCTACTGGAATCTTGTCATATTGCTTTACCAACATGTTTGCTCACAGTATGGAACTTCCTTATAAAGGCTCTCTATCTTTTCACTTTTAGAGTTGTTGGCAGGTGATGTGGGTCATTCTGTTGACCAGTTGTTTTACTCACTTTTATGGCTAACCAAACAACATGATCAATTATTTGACAATTCCTCTTTATTGTTCATAAACTTTCTTTGATTTGGTTTCTCACATCCTGTCTTGCTCTCATTCCATGGACACCTGTCTGGAAACTAGAAAGTTTTGCCAGAAATGTAAATTATTCCACCAAGCACATTCAGGAATGAGTTTTACTCCAAAATATGGCTTGTGAAGTCTGGATTAACTTGGTAAGATAGAAATTTATTTAAAAGCAGCTCCCGTGAGAACCTAACAAGAACAGATTAGTCTCTTATCAGAGGTTGGCTTGGTTCCAAACAAATCCTTTTTGATTGAACACAGCACTACTCACAAGCCAAATCTGTATGTTTTATCCAAGCCATGAACAAAGAAACCAAATTTATGACCACAAATATATACAAGATTTTGGTAAATATATATATCTGCTTTTATATACAGCCTGTATGAAGAACAAAATAATTTATACACTTTAATATGGCTATATTATAAATTTAGGTATTATATAATATTCTGCTATGATTTATAATAGAATGTGCTAGGGTAAAACTCTTCAGTAAAGAAAATGTTGATGAATTAGCCTCTGTACCAGTCTGATGAAGAACAACAGCCCAAAATATCCATATGAGAGAAATTATAATCTTTTCTTGATTTTTATAAACTTTTGGAATAAAAATTGATCAGGAGATGCTTTTGTTCATAATTGGGTAAAAGTTTCACTATTTGTGAATTGTGTAACCATTGTAAAAAAAAAAAAAAGCACAAAAGTGAAATTGTACTGGGATAAGGTGGATAAATTAAGAAAAAAGGCATCTCTTTATTGTGCAACTGACATTGTAATAATGTTTCTTCAGTTGGATAGAATTCAAGAGAATCTTGCATGTCCAACTAACATTCCAGTAATGTTAGCAAATTCTCTGAATGAATTGATGATAATACTCTCTTAATGTCACACATTGTTTTCTTTTCAATTCTCAATCAACCTATTTTCTTTGGCTCATTTTATTTCAGTTGGAAATTCTGATCACTTGGGAGGTGTTGTATTAAAGAAGTTGGACTGAATATATATTCAATTACCAACATTTATACTGTTCCACCCCAACACATTTGTTATAAAATATTGAAAACTGTGCTCAAATATGTTTTATTTAGTTTTAATGTTTCAGATTTTATTCCAAGTTTTATATATAAGTGTTGTTTTTTATTTTATTTTTTCATTTATAGTTTATTTTTTAAAAAGCTATATTGCCAAATATGCAACTTCCCTGACATATCATTTTAGTGTTTCTAGAATTATTAGAGGAGAATTGTCACAATAAGGGGCTACAATTAGGGATGGAGATTTTTTTTTTCTTCTAATACAGTAGATCCTCCCTGTAAAGGACACCTAATTGCAGAGCCAAAGTTTCCTTTAGGGAGAGGTGTCCTCTTACTGGAGAGTTGCTATGTAATAAAATGGTAATTTTGGAAATGAAAACTGTCCTTTATAGAGAGGTGTCCTCTCATGGAGGTTCTACTGTAGTTGTATAATCTATGTTGCCTGGAGTGTTGTTGGTTTGCCAATGATGATCCTGGCTCTCTTCTTTTTTTATCCTCTTGTAGTTTAATGATCTAAATGAAATTAGCTCAAAAATACCTTTTTTCCATCTTAATTATCAAAATAAAACACTACTATTTATTATATTATAACCTAGGTAGTGTGTCATACAAATACTCATTTACTTTTTTTCTTATAATTACTCTATTTATATATATTTTGTTAACTTTTTTGTTTGTGGATTAAATATATATTTACTCTTTATTTAGCTCTAATGTTATTTTTCCCTAACATCTTTTTTTATTTTTATAAAATATATGGTGGAAAAAAATAAATTTATACATTTGTGTTTCCCTTTAACAGATATTTTTGTATTTTATACATAAATGGCTTTGGTATCTATATTTTACATACAGTAGGGGGTCAGTGGAAGGGTGGTCTAAACCATTGGTTTTTGACCATTACGACCCGAGATTGAATCCCGCATTGTAGGCACTTTTTTCCTAATAAAAAAAAAATGTTCCAATGGCCAGCCAATTCTTGCAAAAGTCTAACCCCACCAGAGAGTCTTCTTCTTTCTTATCTCCACTCAATCATATTAGGGTATCAAGTTGTGACCCTTGATGGTGTCTGTTTGACAACCATCATGACTGGGTGAAGTAGATTGCGTCTGATTTTGTCATTAAGACTGGGAGCACTATTCAGTGGCAGGCCAATTTAGCTCCAAAAGAAATAGCCTCCTCTGACATGAGGAACAGACACCATGTGCAGCCACTCCTAACATGGAGTACAAACGCTGCTCATCCTGTATCCCTGGAGCCCTTACAGGGTACTATCAGCCGGGCCAGCTGAACCCAGGTTTTTTAGTGAGCTTGTTACTGCTCCCCCTCCTCCTTTTTCATCCGGGCTTGGGACCGGCAAAGGCAGAGAGTGAAAGTAACAAATGGGGCTCTGGCACATTTGTAAGTGGAAAGTCAAACTGTATGTCAAACAGTAAAAGCAGTCGCCAACTTCTATAGTAAGGAGACAGTGGGAAATGTGTTCAAATTCCTCACTGCGATGAAGAGTCGTCAATGGCCATAGAATACCTCATTCTACAGTGTGTGAAACAATAGAGTGGTATGGTAGAAACTGCTGGAAGCTTCACTGATGGCCCTCCCAATGGTTTATAATTTCACAATAAGGAATTTGTTTCTATTTGTAAAATGTGGCTAAATAATTCACTATACATTGTCCCACCCCGCCCTAATAATATCTAGATCCATAGCTATTTATTTGACAAATTTACACAAGCTAACCTCCACAAATCTCCACACTTGCTCACAAATGCTATAAGATGGGAGAAACTATTTTCTTTTAATGGCAAAACACATAATCTGATTATATAAAACTTGAGATCAAGAAAACTTGTTGTTTCTTATCCCATTGTGTAAAAATTCCTCATGCTCCTCAAGAAGACTACATAAGAGCTGCAAGGGGGATTTTAAAAATATTTACAGTAAAACCTCCTTGTAAAGGATACCTAGTTGCAAAGTCAAAATGTATTTTAGTGCAAATGACTGCACCTACGAATGTACCAGATTTTCAAATTATTCTCAAAACATGTTTTTGACCTTGTGTGTGGGAAAAATGTATTAGGAAAAAAATAAAACTTTTTGATTTTAGATAAAAGGTAGCAAGCCTTTACCTTGGGAATATGGTGTACTTACAGTACAAGTAGTCACAACCCTCTACCCACCATGGCCTGGTACTACATGTGGTGTACTACATATGGCTGCCAAGGGTGAATTAGTATATGTTAACTACAAGAAAATAAGACCAAATCCAAATAAATTAAGTGTGTGACATTTCAATAACAGAGTTGTTACCATCATTAGACAAAAGAATAAATGAGAAAATATATCACAAGCATGTTGCCAAAACGTCGCATACTATTAATTTATTTGGATTTGGTCTTATTTTCTTGTAGATATAATTTAAATTGTGTCAATCATACTATATGTGCATTTCTTGGGATAATATTTCACCAACAGAATTTTCACCAGTGTGTACGAAATATATACTAAAAAAAACACCCCAATTAAAAGGTAAATAGACTTTATTAAAATAATAAAAACAACCATAATGACAAAATTCTTACCATCTATGAAAACTATATAAAAGTGAATTAAAAAAAAATAAAAGCTTTAAAAAAAAAATCCACTAAAAACATCCAAATAGTCATTGAGCATATATAAATAGATGAAATATTATACAATAAAATTTGAAAAAGCTTTAAAAACAAACATAAAAAAAAACTTTGATATAATTTTAAATAAATGCAATATAGGATTTCATTTTACCACATATATATATATATTATTGTCATCTATCATATCATCCTTATATGGCTGAAATATAGTGTAAAAGTGAGTATGAGAATACTTAAAAAAATTATTGGGTATATATTCAAATATATATACAGTAGAACCTCCCTGTAAAGGATATCTAATTGTAGAGCCAAAGTGTTCTTGAATCCTTTTAAATTGAAACATTACTGATGGCTTACACCATATAACAGAATAAATATTGAGTATACATTCTTTGTTTTTCCATATTTAGAATATAGGCCCAAAAACATCTTAATAAATTCAGAAAATCCATCATATTATTTTAGCCAATACAGTAAAACCTCTCTGTAAAGGACACATAGTTGCAGAAGTAAAATGTCCTTTAGAGAGAGATGTTTTCTTACCTGAGAGTTACTAAATAATAAAAATTGTAATTTTACAAATGAAAACTGTTCTTTATAGAGAAGTGTTCTTTAGCACGAGTGTCCACTTATGGAGGTTCTACTGTATATATAGAACATACACTTTTCATATAAAGACCCTTTGGTATAACTTTTTTATTCAAAATAATGATTTCCAGTATTATATCAATTCTATATATCTCACTCCTGCCTAGAAGTCCAAACCTTCCTCTATGTGGGGGGTGGGAGAAGCAGCACAAGTAAGGGACTGCCCTGTAGTACGGTGTCGTGAGCCCCGAGCCGCTACGGGAACTGTGAACAGGGAACTCTGAAATATGGCTGACTAACGGGGCAATGGTATTCCCACCCCCCCATGGAGCAACAAAATCATTTGTTGGCTGATATTGTGATCAGCGTGCACAGACTGATCTGATCTGCTCCATGGACAAGACACCACCATATATCTCACTCTCTGACATCTCTCACATCAAAAAGAACTCCAATACTATGTGCCGTTGACCAGATTTGGAAAATTTGGGATATTCTTCTGGATAGTGAAGTTTTTGGCCTATGGTCATCCATGGTTATTTTCAGTTCATGATTTCTTCCAAAGAGGTCAGGGGCCGAGTTTTTACATATATTTTGATGGAAGCAGCATCTTTTATGGTCAATTTTCTCCATCAAAAATTCAACCAACTGTATCTCTTTATTTACCTTTTTTATATAGACTTTATACCTGGGTATCTTTATATGGAAAGTTTCAAAGAAAAAAAATCAATAAAAATATATATAAATACAGTAAAACCTCTCTATAGCAAACCCCGATGGGACTGAACATTTGGTTCACTATAGCCATGGTTCATTATAGCCATAGTTCACTGCATTATAAAATTAAAAAGGGAATTATTTAAAATTCATTATATCCCTGGTTTATTTTGCCGAGGTTTTACTGTATAAATAGCAAAATTATCAAAAAAAAAAAAGCACAAAAGGCAAATATTCTTATAATGGGTTTTAACAAATGAATTTATATTGCAGTATATATAAATATATATCAGTGAAAGTTTAAATTAATATAATTAATAGAAGAAGAAAACATTTCAATTTCTTAAATTCCTTTTTATTAAAAAAAAAACTTCAAATTAGTAAATATATAGTCAGACTATTATTCAAAGTAAAGAAGGGTTCAGAAACCACAGTATATCAAATTCCAGGATTTGTTTCTGAAAATTACTTGAAACTAAAGATATGCACTTTTAGACTCCAATGACAAGATTTGTAAAATAAATAGTAACTCTTATTAAATCATTTTATAAAAGAGATAATTGGAAAAATTATTATTGTAATTAAATAATAGTAAAAAAAACTATAATTACTATTATATAATTTTAAAAAATGTTTCTCTATTTGTATACAGTTAAACCTGTCTATAGCGCCCCCTCTTGGGACTCACCAAAATAAGGTGCTATAGAGAGGGGGTGCTATAGACAGGTCACTTTTAATGTTTAAAATTGAGCGCTATAGAGAAGAAGGCGCTATTTAGAGAGGGCGCTATAGACAGGTTTAACTGTATTTTTAAAAAGTTTCTAGTATAGAAAATTATCTTTAATCCTATCTGGGAGAATATAAGGATACCAAAAAAGACTTACAAATTTCTACAAAAAATCTTGAATAGATTCAAAAACTTGTACACTATACACAGATATACATTTCAAATATAGAACTATATACACTCTATATATATAGTGATATATGCAAATATACTTGTTCCTTATAAACACCTCAGAACAATGGATTCCTTTGATATTCACAAGGTTCAGATTGCTATCAGTGAATATATCACATCACCAGCTATTTCACATTTGAACAAAAAAATAAAAAGTTGAGGATATTACCCTCATTCTAATAATTAAATCACAATGTTTCTTTTAAACAAAAATTCAAAATTTATTTCAAGGAGAAATAACGATTATTTCTAACCTTAGAGATGAAGTATTATAGGATGAATTGTGAAGAGTAATGAGAGATAAACGGAAAAATAAAGTGTCCAGGGATGGGAACTTTATTTTTCCATTTATCATTACTCTTCACAATTCACCCTATCATACTTCATCTCTAAGGTTAGAAATAATCGTTATTTTTCCTTAAAATAAATTTCGAATTTTCAATCAAAAGAAACATTTGTGGTATAAGTGTTAAATTTTGTTCTACAATATCATAAGCAGCATTATATTGTATTATAATATTTAAATGTATATATAACCCAGTTAGCATCTTAACAGGGTTTCTATGTTTTTATGTACTCCTGTAAAAGGACAGAGATGCCAGAAAGCTTGAGATTACGTTTAATAAAGATAAAAGAAACTTCAAAAAGAAAATTCCAGAAAATAAAGAAATTTCCAGATACCTGTGGTATTTGTTTGATATTGCTCTCATCAAGACTGGAAAGTCACAACATCCTACGGGAGTTATGAAATGGCCAAAAACATCCTAAAAACTGATGTTATGTCTTGTTCATTTATCTATATCTGCAAGTTCTGCTTTGAGAAGATCAAATAAATGTATTGTTTTAAGGTATTAGGTAAAAAGGAGAAGTGGCTTTTAAACATGAATGACCATCCTTCTGTCATATTACAAATACATAATCGTTTGTTTACAGTATTCATTCCATAACTAAAGACCATCCAAGATTAGTAAGTAACATTCCATTTAAACTGCTCTAATAGTCCAAAAACTGCTCCAAATATAAGTTGATGACAACTTCCATTGTAAAATTTTATAGAGAGAGGTACATTTATTAAGTGAATCTTTGAGGGAATTACACTTTTTTTGCCATTGGTCATTACATTGACCATGCCAGACTTAACATGGCCAAATATATAGACTTGACAATAATCAATTGACAGCATTGTCCTCAGGACTAGAGTACTTGGTGAGGATACTTTGTTTTAAATGTTCTCTTTCCTGAATGAAACCATGCAGAATGGCGGCCAAAATTCTTTTTACTCATGCCAAATGGGAACAACATTCTAGGAAGCTGTTAACAACTTCTTTTAAGAAATCGCATCACACACACACACACACACATCATCTTTGAATCATCTTAACTCATCCTTCACTCTCCGATCTATAGTACTGGATGTTCTGTATAGATTCCAGTATTTATAAATAGGTTTTAAAAGTTCTCTCATGCTAAGTACTCTAGATGGTGGTACAGTAAAACCTCTTTGTAAAGGAAACCTAATTGCTGAGCAAAAGTGTCCTTTATGAAGAGGTGTCCTCTTACCGGAAAGTTGTTAAATACACTAGAACCTCCCTGCAAAGGACACCTAATTGTAGAGCCAAAGTGTCCTTTAAAGAGAGGTATCCTTTTACTGGAGAGTTACTAAATAGTAAAAATGGTAATTCTGACAATCAAAACTGTCCTTTATAGAGAGGTGTCCTCTCATAGAGGTTCTACTGTAACAATAATGGTAGTGAAGCTTTCACATTCGTTGTACTTTCTTACCCCCTTGTGTAAAGTTTACACAAATTCCATGAGTTCATACTTCCTCGAGCTGTTGATAAGCAGCGACTTCTCCCAAAAGTCCAGCCATCACATTGACTTATGTAAACCTTGTGTTGCTTTTATATATTCCAATTAACCATTAGAGAAATGTCAACCAGTGGTATATCCCAAATACCTAACCACAGTTGACTGTCCTATGGTGTGCGCTGGACTTGGTGAGTCTTATTATAATACAGTAGAACCTCCCTGTAGAGGACACCTCTCCACAAAGGACAGTTTTTATTTGCAAAATTACCATTTTTACTATTTAGCAACTCTCCGGTAAGAGGACCCCTCTCCCTAAAGGACACTTTGGCTCTGCAATTAGGTGTCCTTTACAAGGAGGTTTTACTGTAATAATATTTAACCCATTTCCCTACAAAGATATACCACATTAAAAATAATTGTAAAAGCGAAATTGACAAACTGGTATCAGAGAGAACTCTCCTACAGTTTACAGAAATAATTGACCACATCATCATCAAAGGAAAGATTTAGGGGGGTATCTCTTATCAACTTATAAATCTTAGCTTTTAAAATGTAAACATCAAGCAGCCTTCAAGACTTGCTGTCAGTATAGAACTATATGAACAAGTGCTTTAGTCTGCTCTGTAACTCTGGACTAACATTTTATCATTTCTAAGTGTACATACATTACCCTAACTTAACTTATGTATGGAAAGTTATTTCATTCTATTTGGGAAGATAAAACCACAAAAAAGGCCAGAGACCAAATAAAATTACTTTAAAAATTTGTTAAAAATAATTTTGAATAGATGTAAAAACTTACATATATAAAGTGCCTTAATAAATAAAATCTATGTATATAAAGACATATATATATTACACAGATATACATTTAAATATTTACATATTTTCTCTATATATATTGAGTTTATATAACAAGGGTAAGTAAAAATTAGGACAATGCAATCTTTCATAGGATGTGTAGATTAATTTTTCCCTTTAGATTTACCTTATTTTAAACTTTAATTTCTCTAAACACAAGGTAATAAGACCAAATTCAAATAAATAAATAGTGTGTGCAACACACAGTATTTATTTATTTGGATTTGGTCTTATTACCTTGTGTTTATAATCTATAATCCAAATTGTGCCTTATCATTTTAATTCCTCTAGATATGTCTTTATGATTTGGAAGTTTTACATTTACTGTACATATTATACTCTCAATTGAGTAATACAGTTAAACTTGTCTATAGCTCCCCCTCTTGGGACTCACCAAAATAGGGTGCTATAGACAGATCACTTTTAATATAAATCACATCGTACTACTAATTTTATTACGGGTGCTATAGAGAGGGAGGTGCTATTTAGAAGGGGCGCTATAGACAGGTTTAACTGTATATATCAGGCCTCCATGGAAAATTATCTTTTCAAAACATTTTTATTCCCTAGCTTTCGGGCACGGACACCCTTCTACAGGAGAAAACCTGATACAACATAGAAGGGTGTTCGTGCTCAAAAGCTAGAGAATAAAAATGTTTTGAAAAGATACTTTTCCCTGGAGGCCTGAGATATTTTACTCAATATTGATACAAGGGATTGAATACTCTCTATATCATTACTTATTGCCAGCAGCACACACAAATCATTATAAATATAAATATATGGAGATTTTTTTCTTTTCATACAGTTAAACCTGTGAGATTCACTCGCGCAATACAAGACCAAATAGAGATACCATTTATTTGTTTACAAACGTTACTATTTGAAATTGTTTTTCTAATGTTCCTGTAGAAGGGCTGTTTTCGCCCGAAAGCTTGAATCTATATTAAAGATTAAAAGAAAAATATCCTCGTATGCTTCAAATCTTTTACCTAAACCTGTCTATATTTAGAACAGGCCATCTCAAGCCATTGAAGATAGAAAATAATAACAAAATCTACCCCACTTGCCCAAAATGTAGCTTGGCACCTGCAGCTCCAGAACACATTTTGGCTTGCATTAGATGCACTAAACAGGACCTTTGGGAGAGGCCGCTGCTCATCATAAAACAACTCGAGGAGCATGAACTCATGGAATTCGTGTAATCTTTACACAAGGGGATAAGAAACAACAACAAACCTGTCTATAGCATCCCCTCTTGGGACTCACCAATATAGGGTGCTATATAGAGGGGGGTGCTATAGACAGGTCACTTTTAATGTAAATCGCATTGTACTATGTATTTAAAATTGGGCGCTATAGAGAGGGAGGCGCTATTTAGAGGGGGCGCACAGGTTTAACTGTATATAATATATACACACAAAACATTGTGTAAAGTATAACTGTACAGCTTTAAAGAGAGAGAGATACACTTTGATCTTAGCCAAAAGGTTGAGAAGTGATTTGAAGAGAAAGAAAGAAATTTTGAGATGATGGTTAGAGAGACCAAGAAAACAATGAAAGAATCAATAGTGAAAAAGGTAAAATTTGATTACAAGAAAATAAGACCTAATCCAAATAAATTAATAGTGTGCGACGTTTCGATAACAACGCTGTTACCGAAAGGTAACACACTATTAATTTATTTGGATTTGGTCTTATTTTATTCTAGCTATAATCTATAATCCAAATTATACTTTATTGTAAAATTTGGATTATAATTAGGCACACATATTATAAGTCAACCAGAATGTAGAATCAAACCACTCCGCTTTTAAACTGCGACAGGTTTGAAGCCTGCACCCTGGACCTCTGAAGTTCATCTGGGCAATCTGGATTATAAATCATAAACACAAGGTAATAAGACCAAATAAAAAAATAGTGTGTGATGTTTCGTTAATAATGCTGTTACCGAAATGTCACACACTATTTATTTGGATTTAGTTCTTATTACCTTGTGTTTATAATTTGGATTATAGATTTGAAATTTGGCGCACTTAAGAGTAAAAGCTGTCTCTAACTACCCACCATGATCATCGTGGACTGTACCACAGGTACTAGGGGGATAATTTAAAAAAATTGAAAAATAAATATATAATGACAAAAAAAAGGATGTATTTCTTTTCATGACATAGCACAGAGAAAGATGTTTCGACAAATTTTGATAAAAGGATTTATATTTTAATGACTAATTACAAAGTTTTAATTTTAACTAAACTTAAAAAAAAAACGGTCTTTCTTAAAACAAAAAAAAAAATGCTCTCTCTCTCTATAAAAAATAAATAAAAATCTAAAATCTAATTTAACATAGAAAATAAATATTAAAAATATTTTTTAATTAAGCATGGAAAAGAGCCTGAATATTTCTCTTAGTATTCCATAAGATCAAAAATTGGCTTCTTTAAATGATTATATTTTGTTTATTTTGAGTGTGATTGCTTTTTTGTCTTATACAGTAGAACCTCCCTTTAGTGGACATCCCACTAGTGGACACCTCTCTACAATGGACAGTTTTCATTTGCAAAATTACCATTTTTACTATTTATCAACTCTCCAGTAAAAGGACATCTCTCCCTAAAGGACACTTTGGCTTTACAATTAGGTGTCCTTTACAGGGAGGTAGTTCTACTGTATATAAAATAATTATATATATATAAGAATAAAAAAACGACATGGAGAAAAATCTATATAGAGAGAAAACAAGTAAATAAAAACATTTTTAAAAAACACCAAAAAGTAAAAAAAAAAAATAGTATCAGTAACTCTATACAAATACAGTTAAACTTGTCTATAGCGCTCCTTCTTGAGACTCACCAAAATAGGGTGCTATAGAGAGGGGGTGCTATAGACAGGTCACTTTTAATAAAAATCGCATTGTACTACGTATTTAAAATCGGGCGCTATAGAGAGGGAGGCGCTATTTAGAGGGGGCACTATAGACAGGTTTAACTGTATTCTTGTTAAAAAATAGGAGAGGGATGGAAATAGAGAGCATTCACAGCTGAGAGTATTGGAGTAAAAAAAAAAAAGAGAGATACACAGATGTAAGATTGCATTAGGGGAGTTGAGTATGGAAGAGTTACTATAGTACCTGAAGAACAGTAGTAGTTCCATGAGCAGACACTCTCGCTAGAGGACACCTCTCTACAAACGACAGTTTTCATTATCAGAGAATTACCAGTTTTACAACAAGGTAATAAGATCAAATATAAATTAATTGTGTGTAAATTTTTGGGTTTGGTCTTATTAACTTGTAATTCTGGTGTCTGTTCCTCATGTCAGAGGCGGCCATTTCTTTTGGAGCTAAGTCAACCTGCCACTGAGTAGTGCTCCCAGTTTTAATGACAAAGGCAGATGCATTCTACTTCACACAGTCATGATGGTTGTCAAGTCTCAAGCTTTACAAGCTTGATACCCTAATATGATTGAATGGAGATAAGAAAGAAGAAGATCTTGTAATTCTAATCTATAATCCAAATTGTGCCTTATCATACCATTTTTTACTAATTAGCAACTCTCCAGTAAGAGGATACCTCTCTCTAATGGACACTTTGGTTGTGAAACTAGATGTTGTCTATTAGAGACAATCTCTACTGTATTTGAGTGGAATGGACACCATCTCTTACAACACCTAGTTGCATAGAGAGGGTGCCTATTAGAGAGACTCATGTTCTAACCAGAGATCAGCTAAATGGTATTTCTGGCCATGAAAACTATCCTTTGTATATAGGTGTCTGCTAGCGAGGGAGTCTATTCAGGGAGATTCTACTATATTAAAAAAAAAAAAAAAAAAAATACCCAAGATATATATATATTACTTCGATGCACTAGCGCGCCATCTGTTATCAAATTACAAAACTATTTTAGATGCGTAATATTCTTTTTAAAATAAAACAATTTCTACTGCCCTAAATTTAATTTAATTTTTCCATTGCAGTAAGGGCAGTAGAAATTGTTTTATTTTAAAAAGAATATTACGCGTCTAAAATAGTTATGTAATTTGATATATATATTAAAAAATAAAAAATAAATTTAAACTATGCAAATACACAAATGTAAAAAATGACAATGATCAAATCATAACAAACACAATAAGTACAGAGGTTAAAATATAAGAGTGGTTATATAATAGAAAATCAAAACAATATATAGAATTCATTATCAAATATGAAAAAACTCGCAATCAATTTGTAAACTAAAATTTTCTCAATATATATATTGGTTTCTTTCTTTACAGTATTGTGGTACTTTCACAATGTATTGCTAACAAGATAGGATGACTAAGTACAAGTGATTTGTAGAAAGTTCAGGTACAGGGAAAGACATGAGAAAGGCTAACATTAAGTACAATGTAGAGAAAATCATAGTTGCATATTGGATCTATAGATCTGATATAACACTTGTCAACACCTTGTGCGGTGAGATTTTATTAACTGTGACATTTCAGTTATTTTCATTGCAGCGTCTGTTCTTCATGTTAGAAGCTGCTGCAGTGACGTCTGTTCTCATGTTAGAGGCGGTCACCTCTTTGGAGCTAAGTCGGACTGCTACAGTGCTCTATTGTAGATTAACAGCAGACGCATACTACCCAAAATGAGGGACAAGAGAAAAAAAGTAATCCCCTTACCTTTTTCAAAGTACGTTTTACCATGAAAATGTTGACAGTAAGTCACCAAAATGTCAGTTTGTAGAATCATACCATACAAGGAGAGTTGACAAATGTCCATCACTATATGACATGTAAAGTTGACATCAACAAACATCCATCCAGAGAAAACAATACTTTCAAATATCTTCTCTTACTTATAACTATGTAGATTTAAAACCTATATGTAAATAGACACCTATATGCAAATAAAAACAAAACTAAATCAATATACTTTACCATATACACTCATGGACAAAACTTAAGGAAGTTTTATATTTTGATATCGCTAGTCATCTTTTATTTTTTTAAGGAGAACGAGGTAATTTTGTTCACACTTGGTTATCTTATCTATCTTCAATAAAGGTTACTGTGTATCAAATATCTTTCACAGTTATTGTCTAAATACCAATATACATGCTAAAAAGGAACAACTTCCTTAAGTTTTGTCTATGAGTGTATATACTACCTTTATTATTTATATATACTTATAATAGAAAATATATAAGAGTTTGCTAAAATATCATAAAACCAGCTATATATATACATGTTAGAGATTTAAAAAGCTGCTTTGTAATCCATGTCAAAATTGTTTATTGCTATTAAATATTGTTCAGAACCAATTCTTATTGGTCATTCTGAAAGTCTCCTAACTCTCTCACACACACTATATTGTAAACATCTTACTGCCATTTATAGGCAGGTATTGGAACTATGCCGTGGGTTTTCTTTCTCAATACTGCCCCTACTGCAATAAGGAAAATATTGGAATGGCTCATCTATATACATATTAAATAATAAAAAGGCATATATTGGATTGAATAAAAGATTTATTTGCCAATATTTCTGTTGGCTGAAGCCAATCTTTATCCAGTCATTACTTACAGGTCTAATGATTTAAATATGGATTGTTCTATTTTCAGAACAATATATATGTTATATTAAAATATTTTATTTAAAATTATTATATTAAAGTATTATTTTATTTAAAATCATATTTTCATAGATTCAAATATTCTGCTTAATCGACCGCCAGAGGTCACTCTTCCCCTATAAAAACTTGTTGTTGTTTTATCCCAATGGCCGGCTCAAAATCTTTGTACATTATGTAAATAATCTTTTGTTTTTCTTATTCTACTCGCCTTAAGCCAGGCATTACTTTTACCAAATTATGTTTTATATATATTTCTTAGCTCAAATAAAGAAATCTCTGATCAAAACTATTTTATTATTATAGTTTCAAGATTTTAACCACGACTGCATCACCATTACCATAATCCTCAACAATCAAGATACAACAGAAAATCTAATTATTTTATATAATAAATATATATATATTTCTACTATTCCTCAAAGCGTTTAAAGGTATAAAAAATTTGCTTAAATACCAATATTAAAAACTTTCTTCTAAAGTCCCAGCTATCACCATAATATAAATGCCATAATCTATTTTATATTTATATGGTGCCTACATTGCTGATCAGTTCTCTTTTACTTCTCAACGCCATCTTGGTGACTCAGTCCATTTTCTTTTTGTCACCAAAACAGATATAGTTAGCTCTCACGGATGCATACGCTAACGGTAAAGTACACCTCTTGCTGCTGATTGGTTAGAGAAATACATAGGTAAGCATATTGATCAAGTGGTGGTTGGAAAGCTGATATGGCTCCATTAAAGAATTTTGAATACAGTTTGTTTCACCTTGTTTTAAAGTTGAATTTTAAAACCCATTTATAGAATCTAATCAATCAAACCAAGTGTTGTTAGTACTTCTATCTATTTTTTCTCATCTTGTTCTGGAGGCTCTGTTGTCTAGGACAACAAAGAATAAATCCAATTTATTGGCCCTGTACAAGTTTTACAGGGCTGCGCAAGAGAAGAAACATTGAGGAAAGAAAGCAATATGTAAATGGATATGTAAATGAACGATTATCTGTAAATAATTAACTTTTCTAAACAATTATACACCTGGGTGAATCCTGTTTAGGGCATAGATCCCCAATAAAAGGCTTGTTATTGTTACTATCTATTTTTGCTTTTGAAAAATATTAAAAATAAGTTTAGTATTTTAGTAGTAGTATTATAAAATCCTCAGTTTCATTGTGTACTCTGGTGTTAGTAGTTGCCTAGTAAAAAGGCTTGATGCAGACTGGGAAAATCCACGAAGGAGATCACAACTGATGGAGCCAAGTATATTTTCCTTATTCCAGTAGGGGAAAAATTAATTTTCAAAATTGAAAAAGAGAGAAAAAAAAAATCCTATAAAAATAATTTCAATTCATAAACTCTACTTTTTTAAAAATATATTCTGACCAACTTTCTTTTAAATTCACAATTCTTTAATTCAAATCAAAATTTGAAAATAGTACTACAGTAGAACTACCTTCCTGTAAAGGACAACACCTAGTTGCAAAGCCAAAGTGTTCTTTAGGGAGAGATGGCCTCTTACCTGAGAGTTGTTAAATAGTAAAAATGGTAATTTTGAAAATGAAAACTGTCCTTTGTAGAGAGGTGTTGTCTCATGGAGGTTCTACTGTAATAATAGAAGAGAAAAATAAATTGGTCAGAATATAAAAAAATAAAAGAGAGACCAAATTAGAGTACATACTAAATTAGATAAGTTACGAACAGTACCTAACCACTTAAGACATTTTTTGAATCATTGTTTTATCTAATGACAGAGAGAAGGTGTTGAAGTTGATTGTAAAAACTTGCTATTCATCTTTCTTTTTCCAACCAATTTCCAAAAAAAAAAGTGTAATTTATATATCCTAATAAATAAAATCATAAATTGAGATAATAACATACTCTTAAAAAAAATCCATTTTTGTTGGTAATATCGAAAATTACTGTAAAGAGATTATTTTAAAAGAAACACAAAGTGTTAGAGAAATAAATATAAAATTTGTTCCAAAATATCAATGAGAGTGTGACTTTAAAAAGAACAAAAATCTGACTCAATAGCTCATACTAGAATATATTAAAAACACTATATAAATTATCTTAAAGAACTCAAAAAAGATGACAAAAAAGGGTAGTTTGTGTTCTGCGCTCCAGGAACCTGGGTTATAAATAATATAATGATATAAAAAATAAATAAATACATTTCAAATTCTGCATAAAAAAAATTAAAATTTTAAAAAATTCTTAACTTCAAAAAAGAAATAAAAGCAATTTCAGTTAATTCTCTATTTAAGCCGATATGGGAGGGGGGGAACCAGAAAAATTTCCAGGTGGTCTTAAATCCAATTTGGTAAAATGTAAATTCCACCAGTCATTATAATAGAATTGTATTTGGGAAATTTCTATCTTAGATGTGAATTTGGTCTTAAATAGAGAATCAATTATAATAATAATAATAAAATAAAAGAAAAACATAGGTTCTAAGATAAAAGATATCACCAGACCAGTCAATGGTTGGTCCCCAGAACTAATGGTCTGTACGTGAGAGAGAGGAATGGGAACCAGTCCAAACTGGACCTGGGCACCACCCACATGATGAAACAACAATGATGATGATGATAATCAGGAACAGAGTCAAGCTTTACGACTCTGCGATGAAAATTCCTCCACCTCTGAACCACTCTCTCCGCTTTCTTCCAGAGCTACGCGGTCGAAGCCGTGGTGGGCCGGTCTCAGTAGACGGCCGAGTGAGAAGTCGCTGCGGCCGCCGGGAGCGGGTTGGTAGTGGGAGCTGCCGTAGCCGCCCAGCCAGCCTTTGACATGGCTCAGACTGAGCTGGTCTGTGGCACAGAGGGTTGACAACTGTCACTCTACTGGATGATCATTTCCCCTAACAAACTGCAGGAATTTTTCTAAAGCTTCTTACATTGCTTTTTCAAAACTAAAAACAAAACAATATAATTTCTTGTATTAAAATCTATAATCCAAATTGTGTTCTATCATCATTTTCTTTAAAAAAACATAGACAATTCGGCCAGTTAAAATTTTATTTTCTCAACGTTTCAACAAAAATCTTTTGTCTTTGTGTCAGGAGAAATAAAAATAAGGCATTTGGAAAAACTTTAAAAATTATTTTCTTTCATTTCTCCTGAGGAAGACAAAATATGTTTGTTGAAATGTTGATAAAATAAAACTTTAACTGGCCAAAGTGTCTATAATTTTTAAAGAAATAAGTATGCTGGCCAAGCAACCTCTATCTTCAAGAAAAACAACATCAGTTTTGTTGACTATATGGACAAATTTGATCTGTGGATGACCATTACTCAGAGCTTATCTAATGACCTTCCAGTAGCTTCCTTGATCCTTCCCAACCAGCTCATTGGAACTCTTCCTTCAAAATCTAACATCAGCATCTTTTCTAATCCAGTTGATCTCATCATATTTTAGTCTTTGTTAGGATTCTAGGGATCTACCAGGACCAACTTTTAAACTAGCTAATTCTTCTTTTCTTATCTCCACTCAACCATATTAGGATATCAAGCTGTTAGAGCTTGAGATGGTGTCTGCTGAGGATGAGTAGAGATCATCAATGGATACAGTCAATAATGTAGTTTGGGGTTGCAGGTTGAGAATTAGTTAATTGAAGTAGGAGTAGTTCATTGTGCGATATATCACACTGTGCAATAGGAATTTGTACCCGGCAGAACCAACCAACCGGACAGAATTTAACTTTTATATGTAGATAGAGAGCCTGTGCTACATACAGATAAACAGATCTAGAATAACAGACATAACAAATATAGATGGGAATTTTGCCGGGAGGATATTGATCTAAAGAGACAAAGGTCGCCTCTCCCGTCAAAATAGACATCAAAACCTGGACGCTTTTCAGTTTGCCAAAGCTGGTGTTGGGGCTTTGTCATCGACCCGAGGCCACTAGTTTGCAGTGACGGTCAATAGATGGCATCTGGTTTTGACGTCTATTTTGATGGGAGAGGCGACCCTTGTCTCTTAGAGACATAACAAAGTGTAAAAATAGTACAAAAGTGAAATTGTACTGAGATAAGGTGGATACATTAAGAAAAAAAGGCATCTCCTTATTGTGAAACTGAAAGTTGCTGATGGCTTGCGTCATCTATTGATTAAATCATCGATTAAAAATTAACGAAGAGTTGATATTTATTACGATGGTGCAAGCCATCAGCAACTTTTAGTTGCAGGATAAGGAGATGCCTCTTTCTTAAGGAATAACAAAGTTTTACCATGGGATATTTTTGTTATAGCATTGTCATTTTTGGTTTCAGCCTATAATGGAAGGAAGTGTCAACCCAACTATAAGGTGGGGGATGGTTTCCAACTTCTTCTAGTCGTCATTGAAGAGAGGCAGGGCACAGTAGGTATGTGGTATCACACAGAGAGAGAATGAGGACTCACCGCGAGCACGCAGGCGCAGGACTGTGGCCACCAGGACCAGTATCAGCACAGGAACCCCCAGAATTGCCAGGACTACAGAAGGAGACCAGGGATTGGATGTCTGTATGAGTTGAGCGGAGACTTCCGGTGTTTCCTGCACCGTGGAGGAACTGAGCTCTGCCGCCTCTGTGGGGAGGACTTTCTTCAGGGATTTGTGGGGGGTGCCGCCCATGTCTGTGGACACACAAATGTGGACATTTCTATTGCTGATGCTGACATACAGTACCTGCCTTCCTTCCCTTCTATTACATCTTTAATTCAATATACCAAGGGATCTCAATTTTCAGTTGAATCAAAGTCAGTGTTGAATTATGTTGTTGTTTCTTATCCCCTTGTGTGAAAATTATACGAATTCCATGAGTTCATGCTCCTTGAGCTGTTTCATGATAAGCAGCGGCCTCTCCCAAAGGTCCTGTTTAGTGCATCTAATGCAAGCCAAAATGTGTTCTGAAGCTGCAGGTGCCAAGCTACATTTTGGGCAAGTGGGGTAGATTTTGTTATTATTTTCTATCCTCAATGGTTTGAGATGGCCTGTTCTAAATCTTGTTAGTGTTGTTTGATGCTGTCTGAGGTTTAGAGTTCTTCCTGGGTTCACTCCACTGTACCAACTGTGCTTAGGTGGGATCCTCCAGTTCTTGTTCCAGTGTTGAATTATAGTTGGTTAAAGTAAAAGCTAATTGGGATTCGAAAACACTGTTGAATTAAAGTCAAGTGTTAAATTAAAGGTATTCAGGTCGGAAACAGATATTTAGGCTGGAAGGGTGTGAGAAGGCCGAACTATGTGAGAGAAAAAATGATATTGTACTAAGATCAGGTGGACAAATTAAGAAAAATACATCTGATCAAGTTTCTGATGTGTGAGTTACTGCACCATCATTCGAAATCAATATCAATTAATCATTGATATTTTTTGTTATAGGTGATCATCTTAGAAATTCCTAAGAGAAAATATGTAAATTGTTCTAGCTGTTTGATTTAGAAGTTGAAATGCAAATTTCTTTTTTTATTAGATGTTTGTATATCTAAAAATTGTATATAGAGAATAGATGTTTCTTGTAAATGTAAATGAGGGTGGAAGCTCTGTGTAATAAATATTTTTTAACAAGAAGTCTTATTGATTTTATTGAAGATCTTCTTTAAATAAAGGGAAATATAAATCTCTGCACAACAACATTTTTATTATTCCAGACTATGTTAAATCGATTAAATATTTCAGAATTATTCCAAAATCAACAATTAATTGATATTTATTTAGAGTTGAATACTTCATTTTTCTTTTCTGGGAAGAGTTTTTCATAAATAAAATCAATTTCTTTATATTGGCATAATAATTTTAGCATGTCATGTTTCTTTAAAATACTTTCTATCTTTTTAAAATGCCTTTTTGAATTTTGTTTAGCAATGTAGTTTGTTTTTATTTCAATAATATTTTTTCAAATGAAGTTCTAGACTTGCGCTTAGCAAAGGTTATAAATATGCTTTGGGGGGGAAATCTGAAACAAAAAGAAAAATTGGATATTATTTCAAAAACAGAAGAAATATGCAAAACTCTTAACCCTAATGAGGCAGCTAATATTAGATTTGAAGTTACTAATACACTAAAACAAAATTATAAATCAAATAATATAAACAAAAAATTGACCTCCAAACTTAAACACCTACAAACAAAATATGTAATAACAAAATATGACAAAGGGAATGGAATTGTTTTAATGAAAAAAGAAGACTATAAACAAAAAATGCTTTCTTTATTGAATAACAATGGTACCTATTCTCCTATACAAAATGATCCAACAAAAAACTTCAAAAATAAATTGAACACCATACTTAAAAACTGGAGAAAAAACAAATATATTAATTACAGGCTTTTAACCAAGTTGAAAAATTATGATGCAATGTGCCCAATATATATGGTGCCCCAAAGGTCCACAAGCCTAACTGTCCATTACGCCCAATAGTAAACAATAGACCTTCACCAACATATGCCTTGTCAAAATGGTTAGCACAACAATTAAAAATCTACCAATATTTTAATGAAAATGAAATTGTTAACTCCTATGTGAATTCAAAGAAGATATTATTGACATGAAGCTAAATGAAAATCAAAGAATTATATCTTTAGATGTTGAATCCATGTTTACTTCAATCCCTATACCCACAATTATGGATGCATTAAACCATGTGATAAAAGAATCAAAAATAAATAAATTGCCAAAATCTGAATTTTTAATTGGAATAGAATTTTGTTTGAAAACAACATACTTTATTTATGATGACCAAATATACTTCCAAATGAAAGGTGCAACAATGGGTAGTCCAATATCACCAAACGCAGCTTGTATTACTATAGGCCAATTAGAAATAAAAGCTCTAAATTCACTTAAAAATGATGTTTATTATTTTAAAAGATATGTGGATGACTCCATTTTATTTATTAATCAGGGAAGTGAACAAAAAATTTGGGATACTTTCAACAATATATTGCCTGATATCAATTACTCTATGGAAGTAGATAACAACAAATCAATAAATTTCCTGGACATGAACTTATCATACAACAATAACAACATTACAACCTCTATATACAAAAAACCAACACATACAGGAACTTATTGGAACTTTAGCTCACAGCACCATTTCAGCCAAAAAGTAGGATTAGTAAAAGCTCTTATATATAGAGCTTTTACACTCATTAATGATACAACTAAAAGAAATATAGAAATTAACAACATCAAAAAAGAACTAATAAATGAAGATTTTCCCATCAAATTGATAGATAGAATAATAGAAGACATGAACCAAAAATATGAGAATAATACTTTAATTCAAAATCTAAAGTGCAAAAACAAAGAAGCCAAATTTATCACATTGCCATTTATAAACCAAAAGTTTGCAAGAAATTTGACTAATATATTCAAAAAGTATGAAAAAATAAACATTGCATGGAAACCATGTAACCCTATCTCTCAATATATCAACAACCATAAGAACACTCACATACCAAATAGAGCAGGTTTAATTTATGAAGTGAAATGTGAAAAATGTGACCAATGTTATGTAGGACAAACATCCAGAACTTTAAAAGAAAGAATGAAAAACCTTGAATATGCTCTGAAATGGGATAAAATTGAGAATTCTGCACTTGTAGAACATAGAAAAATCACAGGACATAATAATTTTAACCTAAAAGAAACAAAGATACTAGATTATGAGAAAAATTATTTTAAGAGACAATTTAAAGAAGCATTTTTCATTCAAAAGAAATGTGCTACAATTAACAGAATGGAAGAAAGAGGAAATATAAATGATATTTATAGATATGCTTTTAATTATATTTGAAAAAACTTTTAATTCTAAGAATATTAATCAGCAGGTGTTTATCCCATCTGTTTATCTGATAAATATCTTCTTATCTGTTATCTTGTTTACACACTTGATAACAGGAACTATTTAAAAGCATGCTGTGGTAAAATTCTCTCATTCAGTACTTTTGTCTGAAGATGGTAACAACGCTGTTACCGAAACGTCACACACTATTTATTTATTTGGATTTGGTCTTATTACCTTGTGTTTAATATATATTTAAATACGATATTTATGGTAGAGTTTATTTTAAATGCATATAGGATTTAAGAATAAATTGCATCCAAGACCACAAGATAATCTGGTGCCAAAAATACATTTCCAAAATTATGAATCCAAAAGAAAATCACTTTAGTCCCACTTGCTTGGGTTTAAATAGAAAATTGGCTGATGTGTTTTAGGTACATGTTCACATAGTGTCAAAAATTCAAAGAGACTTACTACGGGTGAACTTCCAGATATTATTTGGACCAATTTCCACCACGTACACTTCCTCAGCATCAGGACTCACAGTGAGATCATGGGGTTGGGAGAACTCCTGGACATAACGTAGGTTATAGATCTACTGCATGCAGAGATACATAGGGTAGACATGCTCAACTGATCAGGTATATGGAGCAGCTAACTGCCACCG
The DNA here is from genome assembly GCA_030710605.1 of Cordylochernes scorpioides. NCBI lineage: Eukaryota > Metazoa > Arthropoda > Arachnida > Pseudoscorpiones > Chernetidae > Cordylochernes > Cordylochernes scorpioides. The sequence continues at coordinate 50,562,402 of CP092868.1, forward strand.
CAGAGCTGGTGAATGGGGAACACTCTGTGATTTTGGATGTTTCATCTCTTTGCACAGGCAGAACCATGCTAATACAAGTAGTTTATCACACAACTTTGATATACAGTAAAACCTCCATGATAGGACACTCCAGCTAGAGGACACCTCTCTACAAAGAACATTTTTCATGGACTTCAGGAATTGGTTTAACCATGGAGATAAGCACCACCACCACAGTTTCCATTGTTAGAATTACCATTTTTTACTATTTAACAACTCTCCGGTAAGAGAACACCTCTTCATAAAGGACACTTTTGCTCTGCAATTAGATGTTGTCCTTTACAGGGAGGTTCTACTGTATATAGAGTAGAACATCCATGAGAGGACACTCGTGCTAGAGGACATCTCTGCAAAGGACAGTTATCATTTATTAAATTACCGTTTTGCAATAACAACTCTCCTGTAAGAGGATACCTCTCCTTAAAGGACATTTTGGACTCTGCATCAAGTGTCCTTTACAGGAAGATTCTACTGTATTGTTAGATACAAAACTCATCAATCTTAGGTGATAGAAATAGTAGTAAAGTGAAACTGTACCACTATCAAGTTAATATATTAGGAAAAAGTCTTCTTCTGATCGTGAAACTGAAAGTTGCTGATGATATGCGCCATCTGTCAGAATAAATATCAACTAATAATTGGTTTTTCCTGAATATTGGACAAATGCCCTTTCTTGATTAACCAAGAAAAGTCAACCAGGAATGCATTTTAGGCTGTAGATGCTTGTCAGTATGGTGCAGGCTATACGTCAAAGACAAAAAAAGCTGTCCTTGAGGCTTTCAAAAAAAAAAAACAAGAAATGGGTATTTAAGCTCAAAGGTGTGTGAGAATGCCAAAGTTTTTTGGTCAATATTATTCTGGAATAATTATAAAATCATCATAGTAGTTGATTTTATTCCGAAATATTACACGAACCATCAGCAACTTTCAGTTGCACAATCAGGAGATGCCTTTTTCTAAACTTGTGTAATAAGTTTTGGATACTTACTGCCAGTATCAGGGATTTGGTCTTATTACCTTGTGTTGTTTATAATCCACTAGCCGAATGACCCGGGCAACGCCCGTGTTTTACCCGATTGAATGTTTTGATTCAAATACTATTTGTTACAATTATAAATTGGCACCTTAAATAAATGCATATATTAATAACTATAGCCTATGTGCTTTATCTGTCTATGTACTGTTGGCTTCCGTAGGCGTCTCTTACTGGGAAAAAGAAAGAGAGGATTCCATTTAGTTATTAACTAATATATGCATTTATTTAAGGAGCGACCCGCTCCAACACAATAGTTACAAAAACGAAAAAGCGAGTGGGGGAGGCATGATGTGGGGGGGGGGGCAAAGGTGGCGTGATCGTAGCCAACCAATAGGAGGGCGCCATTCCAAAAAAAAGCAAACGATGACAGAGTTGATTGATTAGGAGATGAGGAATGACGCTCGTAACTGTATATAGAATAATCCAAATTGTGCCTTAACAAAGAGTGTTATGTTGTAGAGTAATGAAGTAGTTCATATATAGAATGTCAGAAATTTACCAAGATAGATCTTGCAATGAAACTCACCTGACTCTCCCATAAAAACATGGGCTATCCTCAGTTTCTCCAGGTATGGTTATGTGATGGAGGAAGGTCAGTTAGATAAGAGTGTTCCTATGGAGGTCTGTTTGTTATACTGGCTAGAGGGGGAGAGATCCTGAAGGTAGGTACCATGGGACGCTGCGGTGTGAAGGTAGCCAGTAGTTGCTTAGAAGTGAGGTTGAAGACAAATCCCTGAATGGTGTGGAGGGAAGCATAGCTGGGCCCGGACACCGCGTACAGCAGGCCTCCTGCATCAGCACAGATTACTTGTCTATTGTACAGTGATGCCTGAACTACTTAAAGGTCATTGTAATCTTATAGATATATATGAAAAAATGAAAGAAAAAAAAAAAGAAAAAGATCAGGTGTTGAAATCAAAAATAAAAATGGAATATCCTGACCAGGAGAACATGTGCTTTACAGAAGGCAGAGCGCCATCTGGTGGAACATAAATCAACTAAACATTGATTTAGCCTGTTCCCTGATATTTGGCAAACCCAATTTCTTGATAAATCAAGAAAAGCCATCCACGAACGCGTTTCTTACTTTTCTGGCTAAATATATTGGTGAAAACCTTTTTTTTTTAATAAACACCAAATTAAACACTAACACTTTTGGTACAGCCTACTCCACGCTGATGAGCGGCAAAAGCGCGAAACGCGTTCGTGGATGGCTTTTCTTGATTTATCAAGAAATTGGGTTGGCCATATATCAGGGAACAGGCAAAATAAATGTTTAGTTGATTTCTGTTCCACCAGATGGCGCTCTGCCTTTTGTAAAGCACATGTGCTCCTGGTCAGGATATGCCTTTTTATTTTTATATATAGATATAAAAGCAAATATTATAAACACAAGGTAATAAGACCAAATCCAAATAAATAGTGTGCGACGTTTCGGTAACAGCATTGATACTCACTATTTATTTGGATTTGGTCTTATTACCTTGTGTTTATGATCTTTAATCCAAATTGTACCTTATCAAAAGCAAAGATCGTTTCTCCCGTCAAAATAAACGTCAAGTACCACTACACTCCACCCACCTTCCAGAGGAATATAAGCCACAGAGTAGAGAGTGTGGTGGAAGAGATCGCTGACCAGCTGGAAGGGAGCCTGTCCCTGC
>CP092868.1:50565237-50949618 GCA_030710605.1 Cordylochernes scorpioides
CACACTCTAGATAAAAGTAACTATTTAAAAGCCTGCTGACAATGTAACAGTACTAGCCGAATGACCCGGGCAACGCCCGTGTTTTACCCGATTGAATGTTTTTATTCAAATACTATTTGTTACAATTATAAATTGGCGCCCTAAATAAATGCATATATTAGTTAATAACTATAGCCTATGTGCTTTATCTATCTATGTACTGTTGGCTTCCGTAGGCGTCTCTTACTGGGAAAAAGAAAGAGAGGATTCCATTTAGTTATTAACTAATATATGCATTTATTTAAGGAGCGACCCACTCCAACACAATAGTTACAAAAACGAAAAAGCGAGTGGGGGGGCATGATGGGGGGTAAGGGTGGCGTGATCGTAGCCAACCAGAGCGCCATTCCAAAAAAAAAGCAAACGGTGACAGAGATGAAAACTGAAGAATTAAGAGATGAAGAACGCATGACGCTCGTAACTGTATATTGGATATTCCACCATGTTGTTGTTTTTGCAGGCATTCTACCCCATCCTACAGCAGAGAACCATCCATCCTGGAGAATACCTCGTAAGTCCCCCCCCTTGTGTGATCTCTCCTACAAGTGCATTAACACTCTTCCACTCACAAACACTCTCTGCTAGTTTTATAACAACAAATACAAATGGTAATAATAACCTAAAATAACCATCAAAACTTGTACAACCATCCTGACCCTTGTAACAGGTTGAAAATTACACCATATTAAAACCATCAGATATAATGGCCAAATAAAGGCATCCCCATATGTACCAAATATTTCAAGGAACCAGCTGTTCTTTCTTGACCATATCCTTTACTCCATTGGCACACTGATAAATTAGAAATTTACATCAACAAAGTCTAGACTGGGACATCAAAGACCTTTCGCTTCCTTACATTTTGTCCATGAGTGTAGATTTCCTAAAAAGTTGTTTTTCTGAATATTATGTAAAATTTAATAGAAATTCAACAAAAAATCAATATTTACCTAATTCTGTATGGTTGGTGGTTTCAAGGCTGCTCGCTGTACCTTCAACAGCACCCAACGCAACACCGTGACAGAAATTGGGTAAGTTTCCAAAATCTTTAGATTTTATGAACATGAAAATATAATAATTATTGCTAGTCTAATGCCCATTTTTGTACTTATCCCTTTCACAAAACTTCCAATTCTTTATAATTTTGGATAAACAGAAAAATAATTTTAAAAAAATTGGCCAAGATGCTAAAAAGTGGCATAAAAATTAAAATGAAATGATAAGGCAAGCAATTTGGATTACGGATTATAAACACAAGGTAATAAGATAAAATCTAAATAAATAAATAGTGCATGACATTTTGGTAACAGCGTTGTTACCATCATCAGACAAAAGTACTGAATGTTGTTTTTTTTTTCTGATGATGGTAACGACGCTTTTATCGAAATGTCACACACTATTTATTTATTTGGGTTTGGTCTTATTACCTTGAGTTTAAATTAAAATAAGATAAGGTGGATTGACAGAGTGAAGAGGTTTATAAGACTGCCCTTGCCCGTCCCAAGCCCGGATGAAAAAGGAGGAGGGGGAGCAGTAACAAGCTCACTAAAAAAACCTGGGCTCAGCTGGCCCGGCTGATAGTACCCTCTTAGGGCTCCTAATCCAGGGATACAGGATGAGCAGCGTTTGTACTCCATGTTAGGAGCGGCTGCAAATGGCGTCTGTTCCTCATGTCAGAGGCGGCCATTTATCTTGGAGCTAAGTCGGCCTGCCACTGAGTGGTGCTCCCAGTCTTAATGACAAAGCAGATGAATTCTACTTCACCCAGTGTGGAGATAAGAAAGAAGAAGAAGAAGAGTGCCTGTGCCAGAGCTAGCTACGCCAGGTCTGCAGCAGAAAGGAAATGGGGATATCAAGCCATGTACTGAGGGAGACTCCTCTCAGTAGATGGGTTGGTTTTGTCCTTGGAGGGAAATAGATAGAGGTGGCTACAGGAGGACCAGGAAGAATAGAACGAGAAACACAAGTCTTCTTTATAAAGAAGTTGATAAGGCACAATTTGGATTATTTTATATAATTTGGATGCTCTGGTAAAATTCTCTCATTCAGTACTTTTGTCTGAAGATGGTAACAATGCTGTTACTGAAACATCACACACTATTTATTTATTTGGTCTTATTACCTTGTGTTTATAATGAGAAGTTCTTCTCTCAGACTTTTTTTTCTTCTTCTATAGCTAATAGGGAGATTATTGTTGTCTTTTTTATTATTATTATCCCATTGTACAATTATACAAGTTCATGGAGACATTGATCAAATTCACAATCTTGGTAGATGGTTGGAATATAGTTCCTGTTAGTCCATAAGTCTCCATGATGGGGAGCTGCTGTTGTTGGAGGCACCACATGACAGTCAGACTTCGTCCCCTGTTGTCTTAAGACCAAGAAGAATGTAGACCACTGACTTCAAGGTCTGGAGTGAAGTTGCCAAAGAGGAAGAAGACCCAAGAAGTTGGAACTCCTTGACTGACAATCTTTCAGATTGAAAATGATGAATGTGGTGAAGATGAATATGCTATATGAAACGTTAGCCTTTAGCACTTGATGAAATTTTTTATTTTATAAAAAAAAAGACTGAATGACTGCTATCCACCCTTATTATTTTTTAAATTACATTTGTAAAAATATATATTTATAAAAGATTTAAATTTATTTTATTCCTAACACAATAATATGGCTTGGTGATTATAAGGAAGCTGGGTAAAAACATTCTATTGATACAGTGCTGAGTTGGTTGTCACACTAGAGAGGTTGGATATATATAACCTTGGGGTAGTTTTGGTCACTACATGAACTGCCAATGATAGTTATTAACAGATCAAAATGGAGAATATCTGCACATATAGTCATCAAAAGTCTAAATCTACTTGAAGGACACTAACAACAAAAGTTTACCATTTTCACTCATGGACTTAAGGAAGTGGAAAGTCTTTGATGTTGCTGGTCATCTATTTTTTTTTAAGGAGACAGAGGCAATTTTTTTCACACTTGGTTATCTTGTGTTTCTTCAATAAAGGTCACTGTGTATCAAATATTTTTCAGAGTTATTGTCTGAATCCTGATAAACATGTTAAAAGGTATAACTTCCTTAAGTTTTGTTCATGAGTGTATATCATTCTATCCATGGTTGATGGTGTTATTTCTTTTCTTCCTTAACATCTTAGTTGATGACATGAATACTGTTGTTTGGTAACATACCTCTTCTCTTCTTATTCTTTAGCTCCTCTCAATCTCATATTAAGGTATTAAGCTTGTAGAGCTTTAGACTTTTAATGGTGTGGGTGAAGTAGAATGTGTCTGCCTTTGTCATTAAGACTGGGAGCACTACTCAGTGGCAGGCCGTCTTAGCTCCAAAAGAAATGGCCACCTCTGACATGAGGAACAGACGCCATTTGCAGCTGCTCCTAACATGGAGTACAAACGCTGCTCATCCTGTATCCCTGGATTAGGAGCCCTTACAGGGTACTATCAGCTGGGCCAGCTGAGCCCAGGTTTTTTAGAAAGCTTGTTTGTGCTCCTCCTCCTCCTTTTTTATCCGAGCTTGGGACCGGGAAAGGCGGAGTTTGGTAACATACCCGAGGAGGAGGAACTCTTAGGTGTCATCTACTTGTGTATCCTATTACTTACAAGAATTGATGACTAAAGATAATTTGGTGTACTGCTGTTGTGCAGGTTTGGGTCGAGTGACGAGATGTGCAACCTCTACCTGATGTTCTACGTGGAGTCTGGCAGTGGTCCAAATGTCTTCTACCAGTGCAACCGGGTCACCAACCGAGGATTGTCTGAGAAGCTGCCCAAGGATACCTGGGGGAGAAGTGGAGTATCTCAGCCCTCACAGCCATTTGTACCTCAGCTTGTAGCTGGGGGACAGCCCAAGACAGCAGAGTACATGGGACAACATGAGCAGCCATCCACGCCACCACCACGCAATAGACCTGACCTGGGAGAAATGCTCCTCTCACCAGTAGTATCCCAGCAATCTGTCCATCCTAAAGTAAACAAGAAGGATTTCTCCACGGTGACTGAACAGCATGCAGCCATCTCACCTAACCCTAATTATAGTAAGTTTTACTCTGGGTGAAAGACAATTTGCCTGGTTGAAATTGATTTGAAAAAAAAAAGAAAGGAAAGTATTCCTATCCCGCCAAAATGAACACAAACACCTTGCATCATCACAAATCAGTGACATAGCAACAGCTCTGGAAAATTCCAAATTCCCACCGGAAGACCATAGTTTAGGGATATGGCCCTCCTCAGTCTGATGCAGGCTTTGATCTCAAGTGATATATCTACAGATGATTCACAAAATCTTCAAAATTTTCCAAAGATATGTTTACCTGGCAAAGTGGCTGAGATAATTCTATGGCTAAAATAGCATGGCTTTGTCATAAATTCTCTGCTAAATTGCAGAGATGGTTTATAGTTTTGTATCCATTTTGATGGGAGAGTTGCCCTCTGTTGTTATTTTACAGTAGACAGATCTCCAGGTAAAAACACCTTTGTTTGGGGGGGGGGGGGGGGGGGGGGTATTTCATAAAAGTCTAACACAATACACTAACTTATAAGTGTCTTGTTAAAAATTAAACAAATTAAAATGCACTTAAAAAATTATTTTCATTATTTACAACTAGAAAATTGACCCAGTTTCACCCAGGTATGCAGAACAAATCAAATATGCAAATTAAACAGCTATCAGATCAATTAGTCCAGTCCAGGTTTGACAAGGACTCCTTCTGTATTACATTAAAGGTTTCAACAGGTTTTTCAGGTCAAATATTGTTTATGGAACATACAGATTATGCAACAACAACAACAAAAAGCCTTTATTGAGGACCTCTCGTCCTATATTGGATTCGCCAGTTTACAGAGCAATTGAAGAGAAGAGAACTAAGAATACAGATATATATGTAGTAGGTATAGTATAGTATTTTCTACACACTGTGACTATATACAACAGCAGCAACAAGCCTTTTACTGGAATCAAAGTCCCATACAGGATTCGTCATTCTAATCCTGACATAGATTATTTGCATATAATTATTTACATCAATTAGATTATGTATATAGCCTCTTCTCTTCAGCCGTCTTCCAGAATTTGAACAACGCAAAAGCTCCAGCTCTGTTTCTCACCACCTCATTCAACAGGAGCTCCAAAGAGAGTCCCTCAAGGCCATACAGATTATGCATATTAGTACACTATCAGACTAATTTGCATAATATAGAGGTTGAAACTTTGACTTTTTCCAGACTGGACTCTATATGGTATCAAAGTTTTATCTGAATTCATCAAACATATTATAGAAATTTATGAAGTACAGAAACATATACACTAACTTATTTTCTCTATTTACAGTAAAATCTGTCTTGGGAGTATCTCCTATCTTATGAATTTTATGTATTTGGAAACAATTTTTAGTGGAAACCTTTTATTTTTACATTTATTTAGTTTTACTTAGCCATGTGTGTGTGTGTGTGTGTGAACTGGGTTAATGAATCCACATTTAAATTATCTAAGCCCCTAAAGACTAAATGTGATAAATATCCTAATATTAAGGCATCATTGAATTTGTATAAGAAAGAATTGTTTCAGGTTTATTCTAACCAATTTTATTCAACCCATTTTAGGAATCAACCTGTCTTGTAAGTATATTTTTGCTATAAAAATAGATAGAAACTTCCAAGACAGGTTTTACTGTATATTTATATATATAGGTAAGCTATTTAGCTAGAAGCTTCTGCCAACCCAGAGAATCTACCACCCACCTAGACAAAAGAGACCTCCTCCGTACCATCAAAACCCAATGGCTGCAGGAATGGTGTTCTGCTGCTGCACATGACTGGTACAGAGCAGGAGGGACAAGCACCAATTCTGTCCTCCCAAGAGAACAACAGTCTTTGATTTCCAGACTTAAGTCTGGTCATCTATGGACAATGACTTTCCAGAATGGTTGCAAGGTTTTCCCACTATGTACTAAGTGCAATTCTCAGCCTGCAACCCCAAAACTCATTATTGACTGTATTGACTCATCCATTGATGAGCTCTACTCTTCCCCGGCAGACACCATCAAAAGTCTCAAGTTTTACAAGCTTAATACCCTAATATGATTGAGTGGAGATAAGAAAGAAGAAGAAGACAGGATCTGTAGAAGGTTCCAGCTCAGAAGCTTCCTTACTGTAAATACAAGAGTGCATCACCTTCTCTCTAAACACAACAAAATGATGGTTCCCTTCTGTTTAAACTGTCTTCTATGTTGGTGCTGGATGTGTGGAGAAAGAGTGAGGGTGGTCCAGGGTACCAGGAGATATCTGGCTGGGGTCCGGTGTCCACCAAGCTGGGACAAATCAGCGGAGTGGCCCTGGACTCTCATGGACATGTGATGGTCTTCCACAGAGGTTCCCATATCTGGGGTGGACAGTGAGTGCTCTCTCTTTTACCTGGTGTTATGGCTGACCCACCGTTGTCATACTTTTACCTGGTGTTATGGCTGACCCACCGTTATCATACTTTTACCTGGTGTTATGGCTGACCCACCGTTATCATACTTTTCTTGTAAATGCTCCTTCTGACACCACATCCTCTAAAACATTGTGTCTAACTGCTTCCTTATTCAATTCTTTCTTCCAACTCTCATAGAGAATGTCTTCATCATAGATGTTAGTTGTAAACACAAACATCTAGGAAGTTATAAAATAAAAGGATTTAAAAGCGCAATTTTTTTTTTTTTTATACATAATACAAACTTCTAAAAACTAAAAAAAAAAAAAAACATTCGCGCTTTTAAATCCTTTTATTTTATATGTATATAGATGGCGCGTTATTGCTTTGTGTTAATCTAGGAAGTTGTAGGAAATTGTATACAATTTTGAAAAACGAAATGCAGTCAGGCAGTTTGAGAATTGACTAACCATCTCTATATGTATTATAGGTTTTACCTAAACAACATTGTGTCATCGTGTGTTTATTTCAACACACAAAACGCGATATCCCAGCTACGGATAATTGCCTCATTTATATATTTTTTTTTTACTTATCCTTTTATTAGTCTAAATAGACAAGATCTTGGAGGTCGTGCTCATAAAGAAGTTCAAGAACTCTTCTTGGTTCTCTGTACAGGGATCCTTTGTCCTTTCCAATACAATTTAGTATATGTTGGGGAGTGGCCTCTTCGGTTTTAAACAGAAGCAGTTATAAACATATTATACAAAAAATAAATAAAAAGAGAAACAATAAGAAATATTAGGAACCTGATTCTTTTATGTTAGAAAGATAATCCTAAATATATTTACAGAAATGGTTAAATCTGTGACAATTATCTCTAGTATTTACAAATTGATATACAACATTGTTTACTGTCTGTTGTTTAGAACATCATGTGTTGTGCAGCTCCTTCAGCCTCTATGATAGATACCAGCTTGTTGACCAAGGTCCCATTTCTGAGCCTGCGATCATCACCCTGGATCCTATATCTGGACATGTCATTCATCAATGGGGACAGAATCTGTGAGTATACCTTCTCTGTAATCTTGTGGGTTCTAGGGACATACAAACTAAACTTGCGTCTTTTCTATATGGAAATACTCAAAGTTATGTGCAAATTTATTCTTCATTTTTTTTTTTTTGCTTATCCCTAGTACACGTAGTATAGGCCATGATAATCATGGTGGGTAGTTAGCGACTGCTTTTACTATAAGCGCACCACATGTCTACACATGTGAAAAGCAGTTTGACTTTGCACTTACAAATGTGCCAGAGCCCCGTTTGGTTACTTGCACTCGCTGGTGGGGTTGGATTTTTGCAAGAATCGGGGGCCATTGGAGCATTTTTTTTTTTTAAACAGAAAAAAATGTCCAATGCGGGAATCGAACCCGGGTCGTAGCGGTCGAAAACCAAACGGTTTAGCCAGCCTTCCACCGACCCCCTTTATCCTTCATGATTTTTGTGGGCAGCCTGTTAGAGTAAAACTCTCTCTCTCTCTAAGCAACCACCATAAGAGACTACCTCCAGGAGAAACCTGGGTTTTTAGGTGATATCTCATGGGAGGCTCTAATGTCCAATGCTCTCTATTTCCCCAAAAAATCCCTTCTTTTTTTTTATAATAATATTTATAGTGACTGATACTATTTTTCACTTTCTAAGGGGTTTTTAACAAAATTATTCTTAGATTTTATTCTAATTTATAGTACAGTAGAACCTCCCTGTAAAGGACACCTAATTACAGAGCCAAAGTGTCCTCTTACCGGAGAGTTGCTAAATAATAAAAGTGGTATTTTTGCAAATGAAAATGTCCTTTATAGAGAGACTAGCCGAATGACCCGGGCAACGCCCGGGGTTTACCTGATTAAATGCTTTCATTAAAATACTATTCATTACAATTATAATTTGGCGCCGTGGATGTCATTCTTGTATAATATATAAATGAGTTTTAAAAATTGTAAAAAAAAAAAAAAATGCATCAGCCGGGAATCGAACCCGGGGCGCCCGCGTGGCAGGCGAGCATTCTACCTATGAACCAAAAGCAAACGGTGACAGAAGTGTCTCGCGCATTGGCGGCGCCTTCATAGCGAACCAATAGGAGAGCGCCATTCCAAAAAAAAGCAAGTGGGGGGGGGCAAAGGTGGCGTGATTGTAGCCAACCAATAGGAGGGCGCCATTCCAAAAAAAAAAGCAAACCGTGACAGAGATGAGGAATGACGCTCGTAACTGTATATAGAATGTCCTATAGCGCAAGTGTCCTCTCATGGAGGTTCTACTGTAAAAAATAGGTAGTGTTATTAAAATTATATTTAAATTAAATATTTTTAGATAAATATTTGGTATAGAACCTTCTCCAAAGCTAAGTACTCTAGATATTAAAAAGAAAAAATTAGGCTATGACAATGGTTTCTTGAGTAGAACGTTTCAGCCACACACTCTACCTCTATGGCAGTTGATTTCAGCCAATTTCCTTGACACAACGAACCAAGATCTACTGAAATTTGTATGCCATTGTAGTTGTTGCATTGTTACCCTCAAATAGTTGGTTTACACTTCAAATCTTCCAATCTGACTATAAGCATTGCCGTTTTATACAGTCAAACCTCTCTATATCAACCTCACTTTAGCCAAGACTTGTTTGTTCAAGTTGTTATAAACACCATTTTATATTTATCTGTTATTTAATCTGATCCACGCCTGCACGTGGATCCTTTTGTTTTTGGATTTGCCTGATGAACAAAATTTGCTCAAAAGCTTGCAACACCTCAACATAAATAAACTCTTTGCCCAAAAAATCTAGTTTTCTTTTTTCAAATAATTTTTGGATAACTATTGCTTGTATAACCACACTTGTTATATTTTTTATAACCATAGTTGAAACAATAGTTACTTAAAACTTGGGACTTTAGAATGATAATGTTAAAACCTAGTTACTGGAATATTGAGGATCCAATGTGTTTGGATGTAAGACCTAGCCCCATGAAAGATTTTTTTTGTCATGAATACAAATAAAAAAAATGCTGCTCATTATCATATTCCATCTACAAACTAAAAGTTGGCTGTCATGGAGTTCAATCTTCTTTGAAACTGGGTCATTTAGCATCAGGCTATTCTAGACTTTAATTTCTTCTTGATCTCTTCATCCTTCCACTGCTCTAGTATGATACCTAGTTAGAAATAAAGCTTCTTTTTTTTTTTTTTTCTGGTCTCTGGCTATATTTGTAAGTCACTTGCAATGCACAGTTAGTTATCTAACAATATCTCTGATCTCATGGAATGGGGTGTAGTGGTGTAACTTTCGTTGATAACAACACTAACAAGATTTAGAACAGGCCATCTCAAGCCATTGAAGATAGAAAATAACAACAAAATCTACCCCACTTGCCTAAAATGTAGCTTGGCACCTGCAGCTCCAGAGCACATTTTGGCCTACATTTGATGCACTAAACAGGACTTTTGGTAGAGGCCGCTGCTTATCATAAAACAGCTTGAGGAGCATGAACTCATGGAATTCATGTAATCTTTACACAAGGGGATAAGAAACAACAACAACTCTAGAGAGATTAGGCCTTATTTTCTTGTATCCATAATCCAAATGGTGCTTTGCAATGGAGTGAAATCCTGTGGCATGAGTCACAGTGCTGGATGGCTGCAGGTTTTACCTCCCCCACGGACTGACCATCCACAAGGAGGATGTTTGGCTGACAGATGTGGCCATGCACCAGGTGAGAATACTTCTAACTGTAAATGTACATACTAACTATACACTAACTGTAAATTTACATAGTGTTTCTTGCAACCTTGGATCTCTTACTTCTATTTACATACTGTGTGTATATGCTGTTGATCTGCTTCACCTTATTGTCTTTACTTTTGTATTTGGGGGTTGGTGTAAGGGTGGTCTAAACCATTGGTTTTCGACTGCTACAACCCAAGATTGAATCCCTCATTGGATACTTTTTTTTTAAATTTAAAAATTAAACCCCTGATTCTTGCAAAAGTCCAACCCCACCAGGGAGTGCAAGTAACCAAACAGGGCTCTGGCACATTTGTAAGTGCAAAAGTCGAACTGCTTTTCACATGTGTAGACATGTGGTGCACTTACAGTAAAATCAGTCGCAAACTTCTACCCACCATGATTATCATGGCCTGTACCACGTGTACTAAGGATAATAATAATTTTAAAAATACTTTGTATATACCTGATTATATAGCCTGTTAAATTAAGGTTAATTTGTTGATTGGGTTTTGTAAAAATTGGATGAGTTGAAGTAAGTGTTGAATTAAAGAGATTATATATTTATTAAAACTGTGAGAGGTTTTTGATCACATTTTTACTATATTTAAAAAGTTTTAATCTAAATAAATGGAACATTTTGTTGAGTACACTATAATGAGGTGTTGATGGGCAGATCTTCAAGTTCCCAGTAGACGGAGCAACTCTTCCCCTCCTGACCTTAGGGGAGAAGTTTGAGCCGGGCTCCGACCAGAAACATTTCTGTAAGCCGACCAGTGTGGCTATTGACTCCGAGGACAACATCTACGTGGCTGATGGGTAGGTTTGGTTCCTGTTGTCTTCTTGTTTACTACTTTGGTCTGATGATGGTAACAACACTGTCACACACTATTTATTTGGATTTGGTCTTATTTCCTTTGTGTTTCTGAATCTATAATCCAAATTGTACCTTATCATTTTTGAAAAAAATATTGATTTAAGGAAATAGATGATAAGATGAATATTGTGATTTATCTATCATGATGATAAATATCTAACCGACTATAATTCAACATCAACTTTAATTCAGCTAAAAGTTTAAATGATCCCTTGGGGTGTTGAATTAAAAAAGTTGAACTGTATCTATTTCTTTTCTCTCCAGTAGAGTTTAAAGTCTGTACACACATTTGTTGAAGGACAGAAAGGCTTGATAGCTAGCACATCTAAGAGATTGTAACATTGGAAGAAATTCTTACCTTGAAATGTCTTGTTTAATCCTAAATTTATCAAGAGGATTATTTGTTGTTATTATTGTCCTTCAAAAGTCTAAGTTCAACTTTTGGTGAATATATAGACAAATATATTTTAATTTGATCTGTTAATGTGTCCATCACTCGCAGTTCATCTAGTGACGTTCCTGTAACTTTCTTGACCCCTTCTAATCACTCATTGTATGTCTTCCTCTCTTCCTTCAGTTTTTCCTTACATCAACATCTTTTTCAAACCAGATAGGTCCAAGTAGGTCAGTCAGTCTTTGTTTACATATTTAGGATTCTAAGGATCTAAAAGGATTAATTTCATTTAAGATGGAAATACAGTAGAACCTCCCTGTAAAGGACACCTAATTTCAGAGCCAAAGTGTCCTTTAGAGAGGGGTGTCCTCTTAGCAGAAAGTTGAAAAAATGGTCATTTTGCAAATGAAAACTGTCTTTTAAAGAGAGGTGTCCTCCAGCGTGAGTGTCCTCTCATGGAGGTTCTACTGTATTTGTCCTTTTATCTGTCCATGGCACTCTGAGTAGTTTTCTACTTTTCAAAGTGGATTCAATAAGATCATAGTCTCCTCCGATTCCTTTATATAAAATAAAATGTACTTTATCGGGAGAACTCTCTCATAATAATTTTGATGAAACCATCTTGAATAACTATGATTCCACCAAGAATTCTCTGATCTTTTTTGGTGTTGAATTAAAAATGTTGGGTTGTATATATAAAGTCAATTGATTCTTGTTTTGACAACACTGTTACCAAAACATTCCAATCATTTCTGACAATGTATACAATTTGGATTATAGATTAGAAACATTAGGTAACAAGACCAAATCCCAATAAATAAATAGTGTATGACATTTTGGTAACAGCATTTGTTAACATCATCAGAAAAAACTCAGTCAGTACTTTTGTTAGATAATGGTAACAATGCTGTTACCGAAATATCGCACACTATTTATTTGGATTTGATCTTGTTACCTTATGTCACAAACATTTCATTAATTTGGATTAGGTCTTAATTATTTTTGTTTCTTCTTGAAATCAAGAAATGTGTATTTAAACCCAAATTTAGTGTTTAGTTTTGTGTTTATTGAAAAAAAAAAAATTTTTTCCACCCCTATTTATTCAGTTTGAAAAGTAAACAAAGAAATCCCCGCTGTCTCTCTCATGTAAATACTGTTTGTGTACCACCAGGTACTGTAACTCCAGGATCATTGTGTTCACCAAGGATGGCAAATTCCTGAGGCAGTGGGGACAGAAGAATCCCATAGGTAAGTGAATATAGGTTATAGGTAGTCTGTAGTGTGTACTGACGACCCCCGATATTGCAGGGGCCTCATCTCCCCCACTGGGGGCCTTCAGTATCCCCCACAAGTTGGTGATGACGGGCCCAGACTCGCTGTGTGTGGCTGACAGAGAGAATGGTCGCATTCAGTGTTCCAACCTGCAGGGACAGGCTCCCTTCCAGCTGGTCAGCGATCTCTTCCACCACACTCTCTACTCTGTGGCTTATATTCCTCTGGAAGGTGAGTGGATGGCTCTAGACTTGATTGTTGTGGTACCTGTGTGCGTGAGATCTCTCCACTATTGTCTTCTCCTTTCTTATCTCCACTCAATCATTTTAGGGTGTCAAGCTTGTTTGACGACCATCATGTCTGGGTGAAGTAGAATATGTCTGCCTTTGTCATTAAGACTGGGAGCACTACTCAGTGGCAGGCGACTTAACTCCGAAAAAAATGGCCGCCTCTGACATGAGGAACAGATGCCATGTGCAGCCGCTCCTAACATGGAGTACAGATGCTGCTCATCCTGTATCCCTGGATTAGGAGCCCTTACAGGGTACTATCAGCCGGGCCAGCTGAGTCCAGGTTTTTTAGCAAGATTGTTACTGCTCCCCCTCCTCCTTTTTCATCAGGGCTTGGGACCGGCAAAGGCGGAGTTAAATCAACTATTTGTGAATTTATAAACACATATTGTAGAGAGCACACTGTTCTCTCTAGCTCATGTACACATGGTACAACAACCATGATAATCATAATAAGTTAGAGTTGTTTGCAACTTTACATTATTCTTACACCACATTTTCGTTTATATGTAAAAAGCATTTTGACTTTTGAATTTACAAGATGTCAAAGTTTTGTTTAGTTAATTGCATACCCGGTCACCTCTCCCATCAAAATAAACGTCCTTGCTTTTATAGATCAATTTCCTCCCGGTCATATTTTCATCTATATTTTGTCCATAGATTTGGCCCAGCCATTTTGCCGGCTAAACACCTCTTTGACAGATTGTCAAGATTCCATTAGATCCCTTGTGGAACTCATGGAATAATGTTCACCCAGGGCAGACGAGGACCATTAGCCAGAAACCATGGTCTCCAGGTGGACGCTTCTCAGTTTGCCAAAGCTGGTGTTGTGGCTTTGTCATCGACCTGAGGCCGCTAGTTGTGGCGACGGTCAATAGATGGCGTCTAGTTTAGACATTTATTTTGATAGAGAAACAATCTTTCTCTTGTATATATATATATATTTATATCTATAAGATTACAACATTTGTAAGTGCAAAGTCGAACTGCTTTTCACATGTGTAGACATGTGGTACACTTACAGTAAAAGCAGTCGCCTACTTCACCCACCATGATTATCATGGCCTTTACCACGTGTACTAGGGATAAATAAAAAATAAATAAATCTAAAAAAAAAGATTACAATGACCTTTAAGTAGTTCAGGCATCACTGTACAATAGACAAGTAATCTGTGCTGATGCAGGAGGCCTGCTGTACGCGGTGTCTGGCCCCAGCTATGCTTCCCTCCACACCATTCAGGGATTTGTCTTCAACCTCACTTCCAAGCAACTCCTGGCTACCTTCACACCCCAGCGTCCCATGGTACCTACCTTCAGGATCTTTCTACCTCTAGCCAGTACAACAAACAACCAGACCTCCATAGGAACACTCTTATCTAACTGACCTTCCTCCATCACATAACCAGACCTGGAGAAACTGAGGATAGCCCATGTTTTTATGGGAGAGTCGTGTGAGTTTCATTGCAAGATCTATCTTGGTAAATTTCAGACATTCTATATATGAACTACTTCATTACAACACAACACTCTTTGTTAAGGCACAATTTGGATTATGGATTATCAACAACACAAGGTAATAAGACCAAATCCAAATCCCTGATACTGGCAGTAAGTTTCCAAAACTTATTACACAAGTTTAGAAAAAGGCATCTGCTGATTGTGCAACTGAAAGTTGCTGATGGTTCGTGCAATCTTTAGGAAATAAATCAACTGCTATGATGATTTTATAATTATTCCAGAATAATATTGACCAAAAAAGTTGGCATTCTCACATACCTTTGAGCTTAAATACCCATTTCTTTTTTTTTTTTAAAGCCTCAAGAACCAGCTTTTTTTTTTTTTGTCTTTGACGTATAGCCTGCACCATACTGACAAACACCAACAGCCTGAAATGCATTCCTGGTTGACCTTTCTTGGTTAATCAAGAAAGGGCATTTGTCCAATATTCAGGAAAACCCCCATGATTAGTTGATATTTATTCCGACAGATGGCGCATATCATCAGCAACTTTCAGTTTCACGATCTTCCATCATAAACCTACAGAATCCACTATAGCAGCCTTCATCGACCTTTCCCAAGCCTTCGACAGAGTCTGGAAGGAAAAGCTAATTCTCAAACTCGACGAACTTGGAATAGAGGGAAGTATGCTGAGTTGGATCAGCAATTTTCTATCCAAACGCACCATACAGGTTAACTTCAACAACATCAAATCAAAAACCACTCGTATTTACCAAGGTCTACCCCAAGGATCAATCCTAAGCCCTATTCTCTTCAATATTTACCTAAATGATGTACACACTTTTATCAAACCGCCAGCTAAAATTGCCCTTTACGCAGATGACATAATCATCTGGGTCTCCAAAAACAACCTCTCCGATGCAGAACAATCTCTGAATAAATCCATGAAAAATCTACAAAAGGTAACTCAGAAACTAAAATTATCCATCAACATCAACAAATCTGAAATCGGCCTCTTCACCATCAACAACCACCTTCGCCACTGGACCCCAAATATTTTCTTAAATAATTCAAAACTTCAATATTCAGATTCCCCAAGATATCTTGGTGTCACACTCGACCCTGCGCTCACCTTTAAAAAACATATTGACACCATGATAAGCAAAGCCAAAAATAGGCTCAAAATCCTGAAAAAAATATCAGGCTTAAACTGGGGTGCAAATGCCAATATCTTACGCACAACGTACCTTGTACTCGTAAGACCTATTTTGGAATATGCTACACCAGCCTGGATCAATGCAAGTAAAACTAACCTATCCAAAATAGACAGAATCCAAGCAAGCGCAGCTAAAATTATCAGCGGACTTCGAGGATCCTGCCCAAATCGCATTGCTGAACTCGAATCCAACCTTCTTCCCCTGCACCTAAGGAGAAAAATCTGCTTTTCAAAATTTATAACAAAAAAGATTAACTCTCCAAAAGAACATCTTACAGGAAAATTTATTAGAAATTGGGTCCCAAACCAAAGATTAAAACGCCCCACACCTCTCAACATGGCTCACAACTCTAATCTTTTAGACATCCCAATTAATCCCAAACACAGAACTTCCTATCCCCCACACAAAACTCGCAACAAACTCATCTGTTTCCCTCATCTACCAGACAATCCCCACAAACATGAAACTCAGCCAGAATTACTTAAAGCTCTTGGCCTCCAAATCATTGAGGAAAATAGCTCCCCCTTTGACATCACAATTTACACTGACGGTAGCCAACTTGAAACTGGACTGTCTGGCAGTGGAATTGCTATCTACAAAGATAAGATCCTGGAAAAAATCTCCCTCTCCCACCCTAGACATCTTTCAGTTTATAAATCAGAACTCTCTGCTATAGATACGGCTCTAAAAGACATCAACATCAACTCGCCAAGCAAAATAATAATCTACTCCGACTCAAGAGCAGCCATTTATACCCTTCAAAGCTGCTTCTCCAGTCAAGAACCTCTCCTCAAGAGCATTGCTAAGTCTGTAAACCGACTCCCAGCCAACAGCTCAGTCACAGTGCAATGGCTTCCAGCTCACGTTGGAATTCCTGGTAATGAGCTGGCAGACTCTCTGGCAAAGGCTGGAGCTCTTGGCCTACCTGAAGCAAGAGAATCCACCACCCAACTAGACGAAAGAGACCTCCTCCGTACCTTCAAAACCCAATGCCTGCAGGAATGGAAATCTGATGCTGCACATGACTGGTACAGAGCAGGAGGGACAAGCACCGGTTCTGTCCTCCCAAGAGAACAACAGTCTTTGATTTCCAGACTTAAGTCTGGTCATCTACGGACAATGACTTTTCAGAATGGTTGCAGGGTTTTCCTACTATGTAATAAGTGCAATTCTCAGCCTGCAACCCCAAGACATATTATTGACTGTATTGACTCATCCATTGATGAGCTCTACTCTTCCCCGGCAGACACCATCAAAAATCTCAAGCTTTACAAGCTTGATACCTTAGTGTGATTGAGTGGAGATAAGAAAGAAGAAGAAGAGTTTCACGATCAGAAGAGGACTTTTTCCTAATATATTAACTTGATAGTGGTACAGTTTCACTTAACTACTATTTTTAATCACCTAAGATTGATGAGTTTTGTATCTAACAATACAGTAGAACCTTCCTGTAAAGGACACTTGATGCAGAGTCCAAAATGTCCTTTAGGGAGAGGTATCCTCTTACAGGAGAGTTGCTATAGCAAAAACGGTAATTTAGTAAATGGTAACTGTCCTTTGCAGAGATGTCCTCTAGCATGAGTGTCCTCTAATGGATGTTCTACTCTATATACAGTAGAACCTCCCTGTAAAGGACAACATCTAATTGCAGAGTAAAAGTGTTCTTTATGAAGAGGTGTCCTCTTACCGGAGAGTTGTTAAATAGTAAAAAATGGTAATTCTAACAATGAAAACTGTGGTGGTGGTGGTGCTTATCTCCATGGTTAAACCAATTCCTGAAGTCCATGAAAAATGTTCTTTGTAGAGAGGTGTCCTCTAGCTGGAATGCCCTCTCATGGAGGTTCTATTGTATATATATACCAAAGTTGTGTGGTAAACTACTTGTATTAGCATGGTTCTGCCTATGCAAAGAGATGAAACATCCAAAATCACAGTGTTCCCCATTCACCAGTTCTGTGGTGGCAGTTAGCTGCTCCATGTACCTGATCAATTGAACATGTCTATCCTATGTATCTCTGCGCCTAGTGGTTCTATAACCTACGTTATGTCCAGGAGTTCTCCCAACCCCATGATCTCACTGTGAGTTCCGATGCTGAGGAAGTGTACGTGGTGGAAATTGGTCCAAATAATATCTGGAAGTTCACCCGCAGTAAGTCTCTTTGAATTTTTGACACTATGTGTGAACATGTACCTAAAACACAACAGCCAATTTTCAATTTAAATCTAAGCAAGTGGGACTAAAGTGATTTTCTTTTGAATTAGTCATAATTTTAAAAATCTAGGTCTTGGATGCATTTTTTATTAAATCTCATATCTGTCTTAAAATAACTGTACAATAAATATTGTGCCTATACAAATCTACATATATTTTATTATTTTAAAAAAGGCATCTCTTGATCATGCAACTAAAAGTTGCTGATGGCTCGCGATTGTCATCGTTCTGAGCCAATATCAACAATTCATTTATTTTTAATTATTCCAGAATTGGCCAAATACCGTTTCTTGATTAAGCAAGAATAGCTAACCACGTACTCATTTCAGCTTGTTGGTCCTCATCAGCGTGGTACAAGCTGTACCTCAACGACCAAAAAAGTTGGTCTTTGAGGCATCTTGAAAAACCATGAAATAGGTATTTAGGCCGGAAGGGTGTAAAAACGCTAAACTATGTGAAAAAATAGCACAAAAGTGAAATTGTACTGGGATTAGATGGATAAATTAAGAAAAGGGCATCTCTTGATTGTGTAACTAAAAGTTTTGCGGAAGCTTGTGCCAGATGTTGGAATAAATATCAATTAATTGTTGATTTTGGAATAATTCTGAAATATTTAATCGATTTCATACATTCTGGAATAATAAAAATGTTGTTGTGCAGAGATTTATATATTTACCTTTTTAAAAGATCTTCAATAAAATCAATAAGACTTCTTGTTACAAATTATTTATTACACAGAGCTTCCACCCTCATTTACACTTAACAAGAAACATCTATTCTCTACATACAATTTTTACATATACAAAACATCTAATATAAAGAAAAAATCTTTTTTACCAAAAAGAAATTTGCACACACAACTTCTAAATCAAACAGCTAGAACAATTTACATATTTTTTTCTTAAGAATTTCTAAGATGATCACCTATAACAAAAAATATCACCGATTAATTGATATTTATTCCGAATGATGGTGCAATAACTCACACATCAGCAACTTGATCAGGAGATGTATTTTTCTTAATTTATCCACCTGATCTTAGTACAATTTCATTTTTGTTCTATCTTTCACATAGTTTGGCCTTCTCATACCCTTCCAGCCTAAATATCTGTTTCTGACCTGAATACTTTTAATTCAACACTGACTTTAATTCAACAGTGTTTCGAATCCCAATCAGCTTTTTACTTTAACCAACTATAATTCAACACTGGAACAAGAACTGGAGGATTCCACCTAAGCACAGTTGGTACAGTGGAGTGAACCCAGGAGGAACTCTAAACCTCAGAAATAGACAGCATCAAACAACACTAACAAGATTTAGAACAGGCCATCTC
Source organism: Cordylochernes scorpioides (assembly GCA_030710605.1). Classification (NCBI taxonomy): domain Eukaryota; kingdom Metazoa; phylum Arthropoda; class Arachnida; order Pseudoscorpiones; family Chernetidae; genus Cordylochernes; species Cordylochernes scorpioides. The sequence goes on from CP092868.1 coordinate 50,584,541, forward strand.
AAGCCATTGAGGATAGAAAATAATAACAAAATCTACCCCACTTGCCCCAAAATGTAGCTTGGCACCTGCAGCTCCAGAACACATTTTGGCTTGCATTAGATGCACTAAACAGGACCTTTGGGAGAGGCCGATGCTTATCATGAAACAGCTCGACGAGCATGTACTCATGAAATTTGTGTAATCTTTACATAAGGGGATAAGAAACAACAACATAATTCAACACTGACTTTAATTCAACTGAAAATTGAGATCCCTTTGTATATTGAATTAAAGATGTTATATAAAGGAAGGAAGGCAGGTACTGTATGTCATGATCAGCAATAGAAATGTCCACATTTGTGTGTCCACAGACATGGGCGGCACCCCCCACAAATCCCTGAAGAAAGTTCTCCCCACAGAGGTGGCAGAGCTCAGTTCCTCCACGGTGCAGGAAACACCGGAAGTCTCCGCTCAACTCATACAGACATCCAACCCCTGGTCTCCTTCTGTAGTCCTGGCAATTCTGGGGGTTCCTGTGCTGATCCTGGTCCTGGTGGCCACAGTCCTGCGCCTGCGTGCTCGCGGTGAGTCCTCTCTCTCTGTGTGATACCACAGACTTACTGTGCCCTGCCTCTCTTCAATGACGACTAGAAGAAGTTGGAAACCATCCCCCAATACTTGTGTTAACACTTCCTTCCATCAATTGAAAAACCCTGTAAGATTTATAAATGAGTTAAACAAAGCATCAAGGGCTGCGTATCTTTTATTAGCACGAATATAAAACTGTTATAAATATAATTTTATTATTAATAATAAAAGTTTTATATTCGTGCTAATAAAAGATATGCAGCCCTTGATGCTTTGTTTAACTCATTTATACTTCCTTCCATTATAGGCTGAAACCAAAAATGACAATTCTATAACAAAAATATCCCAAGGTAAAACTTTGTTATTCCTTAAGAAAAAGGCATCTCCTTATCCTGCAACTAATTGTTGCTAATGGCTTGCACCATCTATCAGAATAAATATCAACTCTTCGTTAATTTTGAATCGATGATTTTATCGATAGATGACGCAAGTCACCAGCAACTTTCAGTTACATGATAATGAGATGCCTTTTATCTTAATGTATCCACCTTATCTCAGTACAATTTCACTTTTGTACTATTTTTTTCACATGGTTATGTCTCTAAAGAGACAAGGGTCGCCTCTCCTGTCAAAATAGACGTCAAAACCAGACGCCATCTATTGACCGTCGTTGCAAACTAGTGGCCTCAGGTCGGTGACAAAGCCCCAACACCAGCTTTGGCAAACTGAAAAGCGTCCAGGTTTTGACGTCTATTTTGAGGGGAGAGGCGACCTTTGTCTCTTTAGATCAATATCCTCCCGGCAAAATTCCCATCTATATTTGTTATGTCTGTTATTCTAGATCTGTTTATCTGTATGTAGCACAGGCTCTCTATCTACATATAAAAGTTAAATTCTGTCCGGTTGGTTGGTTCTGCCGGGTACAAACTCCTTTTGCGCAGTGTGATATATCGCACAATGAACTACTCCTACTTCAATTAACTAATTCTCAACCTGCAACCCCAAACTACATTATTAAATACCCATTTCTTGATTTCTCAAGAAGCCTCTGGGACCAAAAATCTTTTTGTCGCAGTGGAAACAGCCTACTCCACGCTGACGAGCTCCAACAGCGCGAAATGCGTTCGTGGATGGCTTTTCTTGATTTACCAAGAAATTGGGTTGGCTAAATATCATGGAGCAAGCTAAATAAACGTTTAGTTTATTTTTGCTCCACTAGATGGCGCTCTGCCATCTAAAAAGCAAATGTGCTCATGGTCAGGAGATACTTCTTTATTTTTATTATTGACTGTATCCATTGATGAGCTCTACTCATATCCTTAGCAGACACCATCTCAAGCTCTAACAGCTTAATACCCTAATATGGTTGAGTGGAGATAAGAAAGAAGAAGAATTAGCTCATTTAAAAGTTGGTCCTGGTAGATCCCTAGAATCCTAACAAAGACTAATATGATGAGATCAACTGGATTAGAAAAGATGCTGATGTTAGATTTTGAAGTAAGAGTTCCAATGAGATGGCCGGGAAGGATCAAGGAGACTACTGGAAGGTCATTAGATAAGCTCTGAGTAATGGTCATCCACAGATCAAATTTGTCCATATAGTCAACAAAACTGATGTTGTTTTTCTTGAAGATAGAGGTTGCCTGGCCAGCATGCTTATGTCTTTAAAAAATATAGACACTTTAGCCAGTTAAAGTTATATTTTATCAACGTTTCAACAAAAATATTTTGTCTTCCTCAGGAGAAATGAAAGAAAATAATTTTTTAAGTTTTTCCAAATGCCTTATTTTTATTTCTCTTCTGATGAAGACAAAAGATTTTTGTTGAAACGTTGAGAAAATTTTTTTTTAACTAGCCGAATTGTCTATGTTTTTTTAAAGAAAATGATGTTGATAGAGCACAATTTAGATTATAAATTATAATACAAGAAATTATATTGTTTTGTTTTTTAGTTTTGAAAAAGCAGTGTAAGAAGTTTTAGAAAAATTCCTGCAGTTTGTTAGGGTAAATAATGTTCCAGTAGAGTGACAGTTGTCAACCCTCTGTGCCACAGACCAGCTCAGTCTGAGCCATGTCAAAGGCTGGCTGGGCGGCTACGGCAGCTCCCACTACCAACCCGCTCCCGGCGGCCGCAGCGACTTCTCACTCGGCCGCCTACTGAGACCGGCCCACCATGGCTTCGACCGCGTAGCTCTGGAAGAAAGCGGAGAGAGTGGTTCAGAGGTGGAGGAATTTTCATCGCAGAGTCGTAAAGCTTGACTTTGTCCTGATTATCATCATCATTGTTGTTTCATCATGTGGGTGGTGCCCAGGTCCAGTTTGGACTGGTTCCCATTCCTCTCTCTCACCTACAGACCACTAGTTCTGGGGACCAACCATTGACTGGTCTGGTGATATCTTTTATCTTAGAACCTATGTTTTAAATTGTTCTTTTATTTTATTATTATTATAGTTGATTCTCTATTTAAGACCAAATTCACATCTAAGATCGAAATTTTCCACTCTCAAATACAATTCTATTATAATTACTGGTGGAATTTACATTCAACCAAATTGGATTTAAGAGACACCCTGGAAATTTTTCTGGTTCCCCCCTCCCATATCGGCTTAAATAGAGAATTAACTGAAATTGCTTTTTTTTCTTTTTTGAAGTTAAGAATTATTTAAAATTTTAATTTTTTTTATTCAGAATTTGAAATGTATTTATTTATTTTTATCATTATATTATTTATAACCCAGGTTCCTGGAGCGCAGAACACAAACTACCCTTTTTTTGTCATCTTTTTTTGAGTTCTTTAAGATAATTTATATAGTGTTTTTAACATATTCTAGTTTGAGCTATTGAGTCAGATTTTTGTTCTTTTTAAAGTCACGCTTTCATTGATATTATTATATTTTGGAACAAATTTTATATTTATTTCTAACACTTTGTGTTTCTTTCAAAATAATCTCTTTACAGTAATTTTCAATATTACCAACAAAAATGGATTTTTTTAAGAGTATGTTATTATATCAATTTATGATTTTATTTACTAGGATATATAAATTACACTTTTTTTTTGGGAATTGGTTGGAAAAAGAAAGATGAAGTTTTACAATCAATCTCAACTTCTTCTCTCTGTCATTAGATAAAATAATGATTCAAAAATGTCGTTAAGTGGTTAGGTACTGTTCGTAACTTATCTAATTTAGCCTGTACTATAATTTAGTCTCTCTTTTATTTTTTTTATATTCTGACCAATTCATTTTTCTCTTTTATTATTACAGTAGAACCTCCATAAGAGGACACCTCTCTACAAAGGACAGTTTTCATTTTCAAAATTACCATTTTTACAATTTAACAACTCTCTGGTAAGAGGACACCTCTTCATAAAGAACACTTTTGCTTTGCAACTAGGTGTCCTTTACAGAGAGGTTCTACTGTATTATCATTTTCAAATTTTATGATTGATTTGAATTAAAGAATTGTGAATTTTTAAAAGAAAGTTGGTCAGAATATTAAAAAAAAAAAAAAAGAAGTTAAAGACTGAGTTGTTTAAGAATTAAAATTATTTTTATAGGATTTTTTTCTCTCTTTTTCAATTGTGAAAAACAATTCTTCCCCTACTGAAATAAGGAAAATATTAGGAAAACCTGGCTTCATCAGTTGTGATCTCCTTCGTGGATTTTCCCAGTCTGCTCACTGCATTAAGCCCTTATCCTAGGCAACTACTAACACCAGAGTACACAATGAAACTGTGAGGAATTGGATTTTATAATACTACTACTAAAATACTAAACTTATTTTTAATATTTTTTAAAAGCAAAAATAGATAGCAACAATAACAAGCCATTGTAGATCTATGCCCTAAACAGGATTCACCCAGGTGTATAATTGTTTAGAAAAGTTGAGTTAATTATTTACAGGTGATCAATCATTTGCATATCTATTTACTTATGACTCTCTTTTCTTAATGTTTCTTCTCTTGCGCAGCCCTGTAAAACTTGTACAGGGCCAATAAATTGGATTTATTCTTTGTTGTCCTAGACAACAGAGCCTCCAGAACAAGATGAGAAAAATAGATAGAAGTACTAACAACACTTGGCTTAATAGATTATTTTTAAAAATGGGTTTTAAAATTCAACTTTAAAACAAGGTGAAACAAACTGTATTCAAAATTCTTTAATGGAGCCATTTCCATCTTTGCAACCACCACTTGATCAATATGTTTACCTATGTATTTCTCTAGCCAATCAGCAGCAACAGGTGTACTTTACCGTTAGCATATGCATCCATGAGAGCTAACTATATATGTTTTGGTGACAAAAAGAAAATGGACTGAGTCTCCAAGATGGCGTTGAGAAGTAAAAGAGAACTGATCAGCAATATAGGCACCAGATAAATATATAAAACAGATTATGGCATTTATATTTTGGTGATAGCTGGGACTTTAGAAGAAAGTTTTTAATATTGGTATTTAAGCAAATTTTTTATACCTTTAAACGCTTTGAGGAATAGTAGATATATATATATATATTGTTCTGAAAATAGAGCAATCCATATTTAAATCCTTAGACAATAAAATGTAATGCCTTGATAAAGGTTGGCGTTCAGCCAACCGAAATATTGGCAAATAAATCTTTTATTCAATCCAATATATGCCTTTTTATTATTTATATATATATATAGGAGCCGTTCCAATATTTCCCTTATTGCAGTAGGGGCAGAGAAAGAGTGGTGTATAGCACAGTTCCAATACCTGCCTATAAATGGCAGTAAGATGTTTAGTGTGTGTGAGAGACTTTCAGAATGACCAATAAGAATTGGTCCTGAACAATTTTTAATAGCAATAAACAATTTTGGATTACAAAGCAGCTTTTAAATCTCTAACATGTATATATATATAGCTGGTTTTATGATATTTTAGCAAACTCGTGTATATTTTCTATTATAAGTATATATAAATAATAAAGGTAGTATATACACTCATAGACAAAACTTAAGGAAGTTGTTTCTTTTTAGAATGTATATTGGGATTCAGACAATAACTCTGAAAGATATTAGAGTGACCTTTATTGAAGATACATAAGATAACCAAGTGTGAACAAAATTACCTCGTTCTCCATAAAAAAAGAAAAGATGACCAGCGATATCAAAATATAAAACTTCCTTAAGTTTTTTCCATGAGTGTATATGGTAAAGTATATTGATTTAGTTTTGTTTTTATTTGCATATAGGTGTCTATTTACATATAGGTTTTTGAATCTACATAGTTATAAGTAAGAGAAGATATTTTAAAGTAATGTTTTCTCTGGATGGATTGTTTGTTGATGTTACTTTACATGTCATATAGTGATGGACATTTGTCAACTCTCCTTGTATGGTATGATTCTACAAACTGACATTTTGGTGACTTACTGTCAACCATTTCATGATAAAACGTACTTTGAAAAAGGTAACAGTGGATTACTTTTTTTTTCTCTTGTCCCTCATTTTGGGTAGTATGCATCTGCTGTTAATCTACAATAGATTAGGAGCACTGTAGCAGTCCGACTTAGCTCCAAAGGGGTAACTGCCTCTAACATGAGGATAAACGTCACTGCAGCAGCTTCTAACATGATGAACAGACGCTGCCATGAAAATAACTGAAATGTCACAGTTAATAAAATCTCACCGCACAAGGTGTTGACAAGTGTTATATCAGATCTATAGATACAATATGCAACTATGATTTTCTCTACATTGTACTTAATGTTAGCCTTTCTCATGTCTTTCCCCTGTACCTGAACTTTCTACAAATCACTTGTACTTAGTCATCCTATCTTGTTAGCAATACATTGTGAAAGTACCACAATACTGTAAAGAAAGAAACCAATATATATATTAAGAAAATTTTAGTTTACAAATTTATTGAGAGTTTTTCCATATTTGATAATGAATTCTTTATATTATTGTTTTGATTTTCCGTTATATAACCACTCTTATCTTTTAACCTCTGTACTTATTGTCTTTGTTATGATTTGATCATTGTCATTTTTTACATTTGTGTATTCGCATAGTTTAATTTTTTTATCATTTTTTAATATATATATCAAATTACAAAACTATTTTAGACGCGTAATATTCTTTTTAAAATCAAACAATTTCTACTGCCCTTACTGCAATGGAAAAATTAAATTAAATTTAGGGCAGTAGAAATTGTTTTATTTTAAAAAGAATATTACGCGTCTAAAATAGTTTTGTAATTTGATAACAGATGGCGCGCTAGTGCATCAAAGTAATATATATATATCTTGGGTATTTTTCTTGTTTTTTTTTTTTTTTTTAATATAGTAGAATCTCCCTGAGTAGACTCCCTCGCTAGCAGACACCTCTATACAAAGAAGAGTTTTCATGGCCAGAATTACCATTTAGCTGATCTCTGATTAGAACATGAGTCTCTCTAATAGACACCCTCTCTATGCAACCAGGTGTTGCAAGAGATGGTGTCCATTCCACTCAAATACAGTAGAGATTGTCTCTAATGAATAACATGTAGTTTCACAACCAAAGTGCCCATTAGAGAGAGGTGTCCTCTTACTGGAGAGCTGCTAATTAGTAAAAAATGGTATGATAATGCACAATTTGGATTATAGATTAGAATTACAAGGTCTTCTTCTATCTTATATTCACTCAATCATATTAGGGTATCAAGCTTGTAGTGAAGTAGAATGCCTTTGTCATTAAAACTGGGAGCACTACTCAGTGGCAGGTTGACTTAGCTCCAAAAGAAATGACCACCTCTGACATGAGGAACAGACACCAGAATTATACAAGTTAATAAGACCAAACCCAAAATTTACACACTATTAATTTATATTTGATCTTATTACCTTGTTGTAAAACTGGTAATTCTCTGATAATGAAAACTGTCGTTTGTAGAGAGGTGTCCTCTAGCGAGAGTGTCTGCTCATGGAACTACTACTGTTCTTCAGGTACTATAGTAACTCTTCCATACTCAACTCCCCTAATGCAATCTTACATCTGTGTATCTCTATTTTTTATTCCAATACTCTCAGCTGTGAATGCTCTCTATTTCCATCCCTCTCCTATTTTTTAACAATAATACAGTTAGACCTGTCTATAGCACCCCCTCTAAATAGCGCCTTCCTCTCTATAGCGCCTGATTTTAAATATGTAGTACGATGCGATTTACATTAAAAGTGACCTGTCTATAGCTTCCCCTCTAAATAGCGCCTTCCTCTTTATAGCGCCCGATTTTAAATACGTAGTACGATGCAATATTTACATTAAAAGTAACCTGTCTATAGCACCCCCTCTCTATAGCACCCTATTTTGGTGAGTCCCAAGAAGGAGCGCTTTAGACAGGTTTAACTGTATTTGTATACAGAGTTACTGATAATTTTTTTTTTTTTTACTTTTGGGTGTTTTTTTAAAAATGTTTTTATTTACTTGTTTTCTTTCTCTATAGATTTTTCTCCATGTCGTTTTTTTATTCTTATATATATAATTATTTTATATACAGTAGAACTACCTCCCTGTAAAGGACACCTAATTGTAAAGCCAAAGTGTCCTTTAGGGAGAGATGTCCTTTTACTGGAGAGTTGCTAAATAGTAAAAATGATAATTTTGCAAATGAAAACTGTCCTTTGTAGAGAGGTGTCCACTAGTGGGATGTCCACTAAAGGGAGGTTCTACTGTATAAGACAAAAAAGCAATCACACTCAAAATAAACAAAATATAATCATTTAAAGAAGCCAATTTTTGATCTTATGGAATACTAAGAGAAATATTCAGGCTCTTTTCCATGCTTAATTAAAAAATATTTTTATTATTTATTTTCTATGTTAAATTAGATTTTAGATTTTTATTTATTTTTTATAGAGAGAGAGAGCATTTTTTTTTTGTTTTAAGAAAGACCGTTTTTTTTTTAAGTTTAGTTAAAATTAAAACTTTGTAATTAGTCATTAAAATATAAATCCTTTTATCAAAATTTGTCGAAACATCTTTCTCTGTGCTATGTCATGAAAAGAAATACATCCTTTTTTTTTTTGTCTTTATATATTTATTTTTCAATTTTTTTAAATTATCCCCCTAGTACCTGTGGTACAGTCCACGATGATCATGGTGGGTAGTTAGAGACAGCTTTTACTCTTAAGTGCGCCAAATTTCAAATCTATAATCCAAATTATAAACACAAGGTAATAAGAACTAAATCCAAATAAATAGTGTGTGACATTTCTGTAACAGCGTTGTTAACAAAACATCACACACTATTTATTTATTTGGTCTTATTACCTTGTGTTTATAATCCATAATCCAGATTGCCCAGATGAACTTCAGAGGTCCAGGGTGCAGGCTTTAAACCTGTGGCTGTTTAAAAGCGGAATGGTTTGATTCTACCTTCTGGGTGACTTGTGTGTGCCTAATTATAATCCAAATTTTACGATAAAGCACAATTTAGATTATAGATTATAGCTACAAGAAAAAAAGACCTAATTAAAATAATCTAATAGTGTGTGATGTTTCGGTAACAGCGTTGTGAAACATCACACACTATTAATTTATTTGGATCAGGTCTAAATTTTCTTGTATTCAAATTTTACCTTTTTCACTATTGATTCTTTCATTGTTTTGTTCTCTCTCTCTCTAACCATCATCTCAAAATTTCTTTCTTTCTCTTCAAATCACTTCTCAACCTTTTGGCTAAGATCAAAGTGTATCTCTCTCTCTTTAAAGCTGTACAGTTATACTTTACACAATGTTTTTGTGTGTGTGTGTGTATTATATACAGTTAAACCTGTGCACCCCCTCTAAATAGCGTCTTCCTCTCTAAATAGCGCCCGATTTTAAATACGTAGTACGATGTGATTTACATTAAAAGTGACCTGTCTATAGCACCCCCTCTCTATATCACCCTATATTGGTGAGTCCCAAGAGGGGATGCTATAGACAGGTTTGTTGTTGTTTCTTATCCCCTTGTGTAAAGATTACACAAATTCCATGAGTTCATGCTCCTCGAGCTGTTTTATGATGGGCAGCGGCCTCTCCCAAAGGTCCTGTTTAGTGCATCTAATGCAAGCCAAAATGTGTTCTGGAGCTGCAGGTGCCAAGCTACATTTTGGGAAAGAGGGGTAGATTTTGTTATTATTTTCTATCTTCTCAATGGCTTGAGATGGCCTGTTCTAAATATAGACAGGTTTAACTGTATGAAAAGAAAGATATCTCCATATATCTATATTTATAATGATTTGTGTGTGCTGCTGGCAATAAGTAATGATATAGAGAGTATTCAATCCCTTGTATCAATATTGAGTAAAATATATCAGGCCTACAGGGAAAAGTGTCTTTTCAAAACATTTTTATTCTCTAGCTTTCGGATACGAACACCCTTCTATGTTATACCATGTAATACCATGTTTTCTCCTGTAGAAGGGTGTTCATGCCCAAAAGCTAGAGAATAAATATGTTTTGAAAAGATACTTTTCCATGGAGGCCTGATATATACAGTTAAACCTGTCTATAACACCCCCCCTAAATAGCGCCTCCCTCTCTCTATAGCGCCCAATTTTAAATACGTAGTACAATGTGATTTACATTAAAAGTGACCTGTCTATACCACCCCCTCTCTATAGTACCCTATATTGGTGAGTCCCAAGAGCTATAGACAGGTTTAACTGTATAACTCAATAGAGAGTATAATATGTACAGTGTGTAAAACTTCCAAATCATAAAGACATATCTAGAGGAATTAAATTGATAAGGCACAATTTGGATTATAAACACAAGGTAATAAGACCAAATCCAAATAAATAAATAGTGTGTGCAACACACACTATTTATTTTTTTGGATTTGGTCTTATTACCTTGTGTTTAGAGAAATTAAAGTTTAAAATAAAAGGTAAATCTAAAGGGAAAAATTAATCTACACATCCTATGAAAGATTGCATTGTCCTAATTTTTTACTTACCCTTGTTATATAGACTCAATATATATAGAGAATGTGTAAATATTTAAATGTATATCTGTGTAATATATATGTCTTTATATACATAGATTTTATTTATTATGGCACTTTATATATGTAAGTTTTTAGATCTATTCAAAATTATTTTTAGCAATTTTTTTTTTTTTTTTTTGTAAATTTTATTTGGTCTCTGGCCTTTTTTTGGTTTCATCTTCCCAAATAGAATGAAATAACTTCTCATACATAGGCTAAGTTAGGGTAATGTATGTTTACACTTAGAGATGATATAAAATGTTAGTCCAGAGTTACAGAGCAGAAGCACTTGTCCATATAGATCTATACTGACAGCAAGTCTTGAAGGCTGCTTGATGTGACATTTTAAAAGCTAAGATGTATAAGTTGATAAGAGATACCCCCCTAAATCTTGCATATAACGGTGTGTTCAATTATTCTGTAAACTGTAGGAGAGTTCTCTCTGATAACCAGTTTGTCAATTTTTCTTTTACAATTATTTTTGTTGGGCTATAAGTTGATGCTGGACTAGATGATGTAATAGTATAAGGAAGTAGTCAATTATCCCACTACATCTGCCGATTGAAGTGGATATATAGAAGCACGCGGAGGCGACGCGAACAACAGGAAAGTGTCTTTATTTTTTACTAAAAAGGGGGAGGGAGGAGGGACTGCCCGCTGGGCAGTTCGGTGATTGGCTGGCCGTGACGTAGTGGTGACGTAGGTCCTCTCAGGCGGAAGTGGGCATATTCAACATGCCTTCAATTTTTAATGTGGTATCTTTGTAGGAAATTGGTGAAAGATTATTATAATAAGACAGACTAGGTCTAGCCCACATCATAGGACAGTCAATTGTGGTTAGGTATTTACTATGGGATATACCACTGGTTGACATTTCTTTAATGATTAATTGGAATATATAAAAGCAACAAGGTTTACCTAAGTCAATGTGATGGCTGGACTTTTGGGAGAGGCCACTGCTTATCAACAGCTCGAGGAACATGGACTCAGGGAAATTGTGTAAACTTTACACAAGGGGGTAAGAAAGTACAACGAATGTGAAAGCTTCACTACCATTATTGTTACAGTAGAACCTCTATGAGAGGACACCTCTCTATAAAGGACAGTTTTGATTGTCAGAATTACTATTTTTACTATTTAACAATCTCTGTAAGAGGATACCTCTCCCTAAAGGACACTTTGGCTCTGCAATTAGGTGTCCTCTACAGGGAGGTTCTAGTGTATTTAACAACTTTCCGCTAAGAGGACACCTCTTCATAAAGGACACTTTTGCTCAGCAATTAGGTTACCTTTACAAAGAGGTTTTACTGTACCACCATCTAGAGTACTTAGCGCGAGATAACTTTTAAAACCTATTTATAAATACTGGAATCTATACAGTTCATCCAGTAGTATAGATGGGAGAGTGAAAGATGAGTTAAGATTATTCAAAGATGATGTGATGCCATTTCTTAAAAGAAGTTATTAACAGCTTCCTGAAATGTTGTACCCATTTGGCTTGAGTAAAAAGGATTTTGGCCGCCATTCTGCATGGTCTCATTCAGGAAAGAATTAGAAAACATTTAAAACAAAGTATCCTCACCAAGTACTCTAGTCCTGAGGACAATGCTGTCAATTGATTAGATGATTGTCAACTCTATATATTTGGCCATGTTAAGTCTGGTGTGGTCAATGTAATGACCAATGGCAAAGTGTAATTCCCTCAAAGATTCACTTAATATATGTACCTCTCTCTATAAAATTTTACAATGGAAGTTGTCATCAACTTATATTTGGAGCAGTTTTTGGACTATTAGAGCAGTTTAAATGGAATGTTACTTACTAAATATAATCTTGGAATATAATTATGGAACGACTACTGTAAACTATGTATTTGTAATATGACAGAAGGATGGTCATTCATGTACAAAAGCCACCTCTCCTTATTACCTAATGCATTAAAACAATACATTTATTTGATCTTCTCAAAGCAGAACTTGCAGATACAGATAAATGAACAAGCTATAACATCAGTTTTTAGGATGTTTTTGACCATTTCATAATTCCCGTAGGATGTGGTGACTTCCCTGTCTTGATGAGAGCAATATCAAACAAATACCACAGATCTCTGGAGATGGGTTTATCTTTATTAAACACGTAATCTCAAGCTTTTGGGCATCTTTGCCCTTCTACAGGAGTAAATAGAAAACATATAAATCCTGTTAAGATGCTAACTGGTTTATGTATCCAATTTTATTTCTTTCCTTATTGCAATACAAAAAAAAATTATTGTAACAAAATTAACATATTTTAAATATCCCAGCTAGCTGGCTAGAAAGGTGGAAAAGTAAAACTTCTATCGGCGCAGCTCTCACGTGACAGAACGGCACGATGCGCTGTTCCCCAAAAGCTGGCGCTATCTTCCGTGGAAGAAGCGAACCATTTGTTACACATTTATATATTAGGATGAGAGCAATATCCCAAAACTTTTTAATTTTTTTTTTGTTTAAATTTGTTAAAGCTGGTGATATGACTTATTCACTGATAGCAATCTGAACCTTGTGAAGATCAAAGGAATCCATTATTCTGAGGTGTTTATTATAAGGAACAAGTATATTTGCATATATCACTATATATATAGAGTGTATATAGTTCTATATTTGAGAGAAATGTATATCTGTGTATAGTGTACAAGTTTTTGAATCTATTCAAGATTTTTTGTAGAAATTTGTAAGTCTTATTTGATATCCTTTTATTCCCCCTAGATAGGATTAAAGATAATTTTCTATACTAGAAACTTTTTTAAAATACAATTAAACCTGTCTATAGCACCCCCTCTAAATAGCGCCTTTCTCTCTATAGCGCCCAATTATAAACATTAAAAGTGACCTGTCTATAGCACCCCTTCTCTATAGACAGGTTTAACTGTATATAAATAGAAACATATATTTTTAAAATTATATAATAGTAATTATAGAGTTTTTTTTTAATTATTTAATTATAATAATAATTTTTCCAATTATCTCTTTTATAAAATAAATTAATAAGAGTTACTATTTATTTTACAAATCTTGTCATTGGAGTCTAAAAGTGCATATCTTTTTAAGTAATTTTCAGAAATAAATCCTGGAATTTGATATACTGTGGTTTCTGAACCCTTCTTTACATTGGATAATAAAGAGTCTGACTATATATTTACTAATTTGATGTTTTTTTTTTAATAAAAAGGAATTTAAGAAATTGAAATGTTTTCTTCTTCTATTAATTATATTAATTTAAACTTTCACTGATATACTGCTATATAAATTCATTTGATAAAACCCATTATAAGAATATTTGCCTTTTGTGCTCTTTTTTTTTATAATTTCGCTGTAAATTTTGCTATTTATACAGTAAAAACCTCCCTAAAATGAACCTGGGATATAATGAATTTGAAATAATCCCCATTATTCTATAATACAGTGAACTATCGTGAAGATAGAGGCTGCTAATTTTTAACGCCTTACTATATGTTTTAATTTTTGTTTGCTCCTGACGAGGACAAAAGCTTTTTGTCGAAACGTCGAGGTAATAAAAAGATTTATACTGGCCAAAGTATCTTTTTTCAAGAAACAGTGAACTATGGCTATAATGAATCATAGCTAATAGTGAACCAAATGTTCAGTCTCATTGGGGGTTTGTTATAGAGTGGTTTTACTGTATATATAATTTTATTGATGTTTTCTTTTTTTTCTTTGAAACTTTCCATATAAAGATACCCAGGTATAAAGTCTATATATAAAAAAGTTAAATAAAGAGATACAGTTGGTTGAATTTTTGATGGAGAAAATTGACCATAAAAGATGCTGCTTCCATCAAAATAGATGTAAAAACTTGGCCCCTGACCTCTTTGGAAGAAATCGTGAACTGAAAATAACCATGGATGACCATAGGCCAAAACCTTCACTATCCAGAATAATATCCCAAATTTTACAAATCTGGTCATCGGCACATAGTATTGGAGTTCTTTTTGATGTGAGAGATGTCAGAGAGTGAGATATATGGTGGTGTCTTGTCCATGGAGCAGATCAGATAAGTCTGTGCACGCTAATCACAATATCAGCCAACAAATGATTTTGTTGCTCCATGGAATGGGGGGGTACCATTGCCCAGTTAGTCAGCCACAATTCAGAGTTCCCTGTTCACGGTTCCCATAGCAGCTCGGGGCTCACGACACCGTACTACAGGGCAGTCCCTTACTTGTGCTGCTTCTCCCACCCCCCACATAGAGGAAGGTTTGGACTTCTAGGCAGGAGTGAGATATATAGAATTAATATAATACAGGAAATGATTTTTTGAATAAAAAAAGTTATACCAAAGGGTCTTTATATGAAAAGTGTTTGTTCTATATATACAGTAGAACCTCCATGAGAGGACACTCACCCTAAAGTACACTTCTCTATAAAGAACAGTTTTCATTTGCAAAATTACAGGTAAGAGGACACCTCTCCCTAAAGGACATTTTACTTCTGCAACTATGTGTCCTTTACAGAGAGGTTTTACTGTATTGGCTAAAAAAATAGGATGGATTTTCTGAATTTATTAAGATGTTTTTGGGCCTATATTCTGAGAATGGAAAAAAAGAAGAATGTATACTCAATATTTATTCTGTTATATGGTGTAAGCCATCAGCAATGTTTCAATTTAAAAGGATTCAAGGACACTTTGGCTCTACAATTAGATATCCTTTACAGGGGGGTTCTACTGTATATATATTTGAATATATACCCAATACTTTTTTACTATTCTTTAGTATTCTTATACTCACTTTTACACTATATTTCAGCCATATAAGGATGATATGATAGATAACAATAATATATATATATATGTGGTAAAATGAAATCCTATATTGCATTTATTTAAAATTATATCAAAGTTTTTTTTTTATGTTTGTTTTTAAAGCTTTTTCAAATTTTATTGTATAATATTTTATCTATTTATATATGCTCAATGACTATTTGGATGTTTTTAGTGGATTTTTTTAAAAGCATTTATTTTTTTTTAATTCACTTTTATATAGTTTTCATAGATGGTAAGAATTTTGTCATTATGGTTGTTTTTATTATTTTAATAAAGTCTATTTACCTTTTAATTCGGGTGTTTTTTTAGTATATATTTAGTACACACTGGTGAAAATTTTGTTACTAAAATAATATTTAAAGAAATGCACATATAGTATGATTGACACAATTTAGATTATATCTATAAGAAAAAAAGACCAAATCCAAATAAATTAATATTGTGTGATGTTTTGGCAACATTCTGTGATATATTTTTTCATTTATTCTTTTGTCTAATGATGGTAACAATGCTGTTACTAAAACTCCACACTATTAATTTATTTGGATTTGGTCTTACACATATAGTAATTAACCCTTGGTAACCAAATGTAGTACATCACATGTCTACATATGTAGTACCAAACCATGGTGGGTAGTGACTGCTTGTACTCTAGGTACACTAAATTCACAAGGTATAGGCTCTTGCTACCTTTTATCTAGAAATCAAAAAGTTTTATTTTTTTCCTAATATATTTTTCCCCACACACAAAGTCAAATATAATTTTAAAAGTAATCTTAAGGTAAAAAACATCTATTTTCAGAATAATTTATAAAACTTAATAGTTAGATTAAAAAACCACAGCTTAATAGTTTCGCTATATAAGAATTAATAACATCATATCAATATAGTATGTATATATTTTTCAGCAACAACAACAAAACTCATTGCAATGAGATAAATATTGGGGAGGGCCTGCTGGCTCATTCGTGGTTATTGCCCAATAGGAAATGGAAGAATTCTTACAGATGGCGTGTCTTATTCAACATCATTTTGTTACATAGAGGGTGTCTCCTCAGCAGTATAGGGCGTATCCCCAGGTGGGGAACAACCAATTGCGAAACAAACAGAATAACTCTGAAAAAGCAGTCGTGAACCAACAGCAACATTGTTAGAAGAAGAGAAAGGCCTCTTTAAAAATCCTGAGGTCAACTGACCCAGTTGATAGACCTCAGCAAAAGTTCCTCTCCAGGAATACGGAGGAGTTGTGTCTGTACTCATGTTAGAGTCTGCAGCAAAGATGTCTGCTTCCATGTTAGGAACGGCCTTAAAATATAGGAAAAGTCTTTCACCAAAGATCATGAACTCATGTAATTCGTGTAATCTTTGAAAAAGGTGATAAGAAACAACAACATAGAGGGTGTTCTATACAGAAAGGTAAAAGAACTCGAAACTAGTCCAACCCTACCAGACTTGTGAATCCACTCGTATAGTCACCTATGGCAATGATTAATCTTGGATCTTACCAGTCATGCTTGAAAGAATCTATGCCTTTTGTCATGTTCTATCGGCACAGGATGATCTGAATATTTTGGACTTCAGGCAAGATCAATGTGTGAACGTCTTAAGACAAGTTAAAGATTCAGAAAAGACTGGTTGAGAACATTGGAGAGCTTCAATTCTGAGATATTTTCAGAAGAGGAGAGTGCCTAGAGCAAACCATGCATTGGAATGGTTATGGGGGAGGACCAGAAGATGGCTTGGAATATACAAGAACTGTCCAGAGACTTCAGTGGTAGGAGGGAACAACTTTGAATAATCTTCTTTCTTATCTTCGCTCAATCATATAAGGGTATCAAGCCTGTAGAGCTTGTGGTGGTAACTGCTGGGGATGAGTTCCATCAATGGATGAGTCAATACAGTCAATAATATGGTTCGGGGTTGCAGGGTGAGAATTGCACTTAGTACATAGTGGGAAAACTTTGCAACCATTCTGGAAAGTCATTGTTCGTAGATGACCAGACTTAAGTATGGAAATCAAAGACTGTTGTTCTCTTGGGAGGACAGAACCGGTGCTTGTACCTCCTGCTCTGTACCAGTCATGTGCAGCAGTAGATTTTCATCCTTGCAAGAAACTTTGAATAACAGCAGATAAGAGGTTCCCCTGAATATAGTGACCACTGCCTTTTAGATTTAAAGTTCACATATCTTTGATTTAGGTAATATTTAGTTAGAATTGTTTATTATTAAAGGACTATTGGGTACACCTCCTACAGTCAACCTATTGATGTTTACCTCTGAGATAACCCATTGCTGCTTTGATTTCTTCATTCACTGTCTTTTGCCCATGTGGCATCCATTTCTTTCCCATTTTGCCCACAAAACAGAATCAAGTGCTATAAAAAAGATTCCGAAGATCATTTGTTGGCTGGAAGTTTATCCAGAGAAAAATACATCAGCCAATGATTTATTTAACTCCTGATGTTTCCCCTGAGGACAGCAGGTAACTGAAACATCAGGAGTTAAATAAATCCTTGGTTGATGTTGAAAAATTTTTCTCTGGATAAAAAAGATTGTTGCATCATTCAATGTCAGCTTCAACCCTCAATTATCATTATTTTAATCAGCAAAACACCTGTCATTTATTCAAGTTGCCTTGAAACTACAGGAGTTTCACACTGTAGTGTTAACTTTAAAACTACATAAGCCTATTGAAAATCTACCTATAGGTACAAAATTAGAGACAAAAATAAAAAGGAGAAAGATTTTTAACACCTTGCTGAATGTTTAATTTTTGTTTGCTCCTGATGAGGACAAAAGATTTTTGTTGAAACATCGAGGTAATAAAAAGATTTACTGGCCGAAGTATCTTCATTTTCAAGAAAAATAAAAATATATATTAATATGGTGATATGGTAGAACATACTTCATGAAAGGACACTCTCGTTAGAGAACACCTCTCTACAAAGAGACCACCAAAATAATATATCAGCTAATTAGCAACTCTCCAGCAAAAGGACATGTTTCTCTAAAAGACATTTTGACTTTGCAACTAGGTATCCTTTACAAGGAGGTTTTACTGTAAATATTTTCCTCCTTGCAGCTCTTATGTAGTCTTCTTGAGAAGCATGAGGAATTTTTACACAATGGGATAAGAAACAACAACAGTTTTCTTGATCTCAAGTTTTATATAATCAGATTATGCGTTTTGCCATTAAAAGAAAATAGTTCCTCCCATCTTATAGCATTTGTGAGCAAGTGTGGATATTTGGAGGTTAGCTTGTGTAAATTTGTCAAATAAATAGCTATGGATCTCTAGATATTATCAGAGCGGGGTGGGACAATGTATAGTAAACTATTTAGCCACATTTTACAAATAGAAACAAATTCCTTATTGTGAAGTGATAAAACCATTGGAAGGGCCATCAGTGAAGCTTCCAGCAGTTTCTACCATACCACTCTATTGTTTCACACACTGTAGAATGAGGTATTCTATGGCCATTGGGGACTCTTCATCGCAGTGAGGAATTTGAACACATTTCCCACTGTCTCCTTACTATAGAAGTTGGCGACTGCTTTTACTGTTTGACATACAGTTTGACTTTCCACTGTGCCAGAGCCCCATTTGTTACTTTCACTCTCTGCCTTTGCCGGTCCCAAGCCCGGATGAAAAAGGAGGAGGGAGAGCAGTAACAAGCTCACTAAAAAACCTGGGCTCAGCTGGCCTGGCTGATAGTACCCTGTAAGGGCTCCGAATACAGGATGAGCAGCGTTTGTACTCCATGTTAGGAGTGGCTGCACATGGTGTCTGTTCCTCATGTCAGAGGAGGCCATTTCTTTTGGAGCTAAGTCGGCCTGCCACTGAGTAGTGCTCCCAGTCTTAATGACAAAATCAGACGCAATCTACTTCACCCAGTCATGATGGTTGTCAAACAGACACCATCAAGGGTCACAACTTGATACCCTAATATGATTGAGTGGAGATAAGAAAGAAGAAGACTCTCTGGTGGGGTTGGACTTTTGCAAGAATTGGCTGGCCATTGGAACATTTTTTTTTATTAGGAAAAAAGTGCCCACAATGCAGGATTCAATCTCGGGTCGTAATGGGTCAAAAACCAATGGTTTAGACCACCCTTCCACTGACCCCCTACTGTATGTAAAATATAGATACCAAAGCCATTTATGTATAAAATACAGAAACATTTGTTAGAGGGAAACACAAATGTATAAATTTATTTTTTCCACCATATATTTTATAAAAATAAAAAAAGATGTTAGGGAAAAATAACATTATTAGAGCTAAATAAAGAGTAAATATATATTTAATCCACAAACAAAAAAGTTAACAAAATATATATAAATAGAGTAATTATTTTTAAAAAAGTAAATGAGTATTTTTATGACACACTACCTAGGTTATAATAGACAGTGATTTAATTTTGATAATTAAGATGGAAAAAGGGTATTTTTGAGCTAATTTCATTTAGATCATTAAACTACAAGAGGATAAAAAAAGAAGAGAGCCAGGCTCATCATTGGCAAACCAACAACACTCCAGGCAACATAGATTATACAACTACAGTAGAACCTCCATGAGAGGACATTTTCATTTGCAAAATCACAATTTTAACTATTTAGCAATTCTCCGGTAAGAGGACACCTCTCCCTAAAGGACACTTTGGCTTTGCAATTAGGTGTCTTTTACTGGGAGGTTCTAGTGTATTTAACAACTTTCCGGTAAGAGGATACCTCTTCATAAAGGACATTGCTTATGCAACATAGATTATGCAATCACAGTAGAACCTCCATGAGAGGACACCTCTCTATAAAGGACAGTTTCCATTTCCAAGATTACCATTTTATTACATAGCAACTCTCCAGTAAGAGGACACTTCTCCCTAAAGGAAACTTTGGCTCTGCAATTAGGTGTCCTTTACAAGGATGATCTACTGTATTAGAAGAAAAAAAAGTCTCCATCCCTAATGTAATAATGTAGAAAGTCACTATATAATGTAGCCCCTTATTGTGACATTTCTCTAATAATTCTGGAAACACTAAAATGATATGTCAGGGAAGTTGCATATTTGGCAATATAGCTTTTTAAAAAATAAACTATAAATGAAAAAAAAAAAAACAACACTTATATATAAAACTTGGAATAAAATCTGAAACATTAACTAAATAAAACATATTTGAGCACAGTTTTCAATATTTTATAACAAATGTGTTGGGGTAGAGCAGTATAAATATTGGAAATTGAAATGTGTAATGCATTCATTCCAACTTCTTTAATACAACACCTCCCAAGTGATCAGAATTTTCAGCTGAAATAAAATGAGCCAAAGAAAATAGGCTGATTGAGAATTGAAAAGGAAACAATGTATGGCATTAGGAGAGAGTATTATCATCAATTCCTTCATTCAGAGAATTTGCTAACAACATTACTGGAATGTTAGTTGGACATACAAGATACCTTTCTCTTGAATTCTATCCAACTGAAGAAACATTATTACAATGTCAGTTACACAATAAGGAGATGCCTTTTTTCTTAATTTATCCACCTTTTCCCAGTACAATTTCATTTTTGTGCTTATTTTTTTTTTTACAATGATTACACAATTCACACAGTGAAACTTTTATGAACAAAAGCATCTCCTGATCAACATTGCTGATGTTGAGTTAAAATAAATATATGAATTTTTATTCCAAAAGTTTATAAATCAAGAAAAGATTTCTCTCATATGGATATTTTGGGCTGTTGTTCTTCAACAGAATGGTACAGGGGCTGCTTCATCAACATTTTCTTTACTGAAGTGTTTTACCCTAGCACATTCTATTAGAAATCATAGCAGAATTATAATACCTAAATTTATAATATAGCCGTATTAAAGTGTATAAATTATTTTGTTCTCCACACAGAGTGTATATAAAAGAGGATATATATAGGTTTAGCAAAATCATGTATATATTTGTGGTCATAAATTTGGTTTCTTTGTTCATGGCTGGGATAAAACATACAGATTTGGCTTGTGAGTAGTGCTGTGTTCAATCAAAAAGGATTTGTTTGGAACCAAGCCAACCTCTGATAAGAGACTAATCTGTTCTTGTTAGGTTCTCACGGGAGCTGCTTTTAAATAAATTTCTATCTTACCAAGTTAATCCAGACTTCACAAGCCATATTTTGGAGTAAAACTCATTCCTGAATGTGCTTGGTGGAATAATTTACATTTCTGAAAAAAAACTTTCTAGTTTCCAGACAGGTGTCCATGGAATGAGAGCAAGACAGGATGTGAGAAACCAAATCAAAGAAAGTTTATGAACAATAAAGAGGAATTGTCAAATAATTTATCATGTTGTTTGGCTAGCCATAAAACTGAGTAAAACAACTGGTCAACAGAATGACTCACATCACCTGCCAACAACTCTGTGTGAAAAGATAGAGAGCCTTTATAAGGAAGTTTCATACTGTGAGCAAACAACTTGGTAAAGCAATATGACAGAGTCCAGGAGATACATGGTCTACAGCTGTGGGGCAGCAAACATCTTACTTTGAAGGGCAGTAACAACAAGCAATGCATAGATAGTTAGGAGCATAGATAGTGTTTGGACGGAGGGAGGGAGGGAGGGACAACATCACAGAATATACACAAACAATATATATATTGGGTTAAAATAATATTTAGATGATGGGGGAGGGGAGGGGGGTGAGTAGAAGTTCAGTTGGCACATTTGATCATGATCTTGACTCCAGCTCCTGACTTGGCAGCCTCAAAGGCATCCTTGGCTTGTTCCAGCTTGAACCTGTGGGTCACCAGAGGCTTGACGTCTACGGCTCCACTGGCCACCAGGTCTAGGGCTGTCTGGTAGCTGTGGGACACACACACCCTTTAGTTGGAATTCAAGTAGATGTGGACATGGCTGGAGAGGAAACTAAAATTTGTGACACAATCATAAATAAGTCACTTTTTTTTGCTTATCCCTAGCACACGTGGTACAGTCCATGATAATCACGGTGGGTAGAAGTAGGTGACTGCTTTTACTGTAAGTGCACCACATGTCTACATATGTATAAAGCAGTTCGACTTTGCACTTACAAAATAAGTCACATAATTGATGCAGGTCTTGTGTGTGTGACAATTGTTAGAGTGCAATACACATATTGCTGGAGGCAGTCCTGAAGTGGTATTAAAGGAAGAACGGCAGGAGTTGAGATAGACAAGTCCACATCTTTTCAAAGAAGGAATGTGGCTTTTCCATAAGGTGATAAACAACAAGGGAGGTTGCATTTTAAATAGGTATAAATGGGACTTGTAAGAGAGTCTCAATTAAAGAAAGAAATGCCCTGTACAAATAGTCTGGACTGTAAATGATTGCCACCGGGTAAATAAATGTTTCAGCAGCCTGATAGCCATGTTGCTGTTAACTTAACCCTGCAGCACTCCAGGGCATTTTAAATATATTTTCTAATGTAGGATTTAAATGATGAAATGCTATATAAACCTGTGTTTGTGGGTATAAGAGGTAATTATTTATTAAAACTACTTTGAAGCTAAATATTAATTTAACTAACTATCAACTAAAACATTTGGATCTCTAAATGTCAGCCCTAGTTTACATATTGGTCTTGAGTGCAGCAGTAAAACCTTCCATATAGGTTACAAACTCAATATTGAATAAGAGAGAACATCTTCAGGAGACACCATCAATACATTTGAGGATTCAGAGAACAGATTCTACTCCCATGAGTTTTGTGACGAACAAATGTCACTCACCAGTTGGCATAGCGCAGTACACCACGTACATCCACCTCCCTCATGGTAGCTTCCACAACAGGCAGGTTCTGTAGCTTAGGTCCAGCTCCCACCAGCACAGCACAGCCTCCAGAAATTGTGGCCTGTAACACACAGGAAGGACTGAGAATGGCTGGTAAACTGAAGGAAAAAATAATACAACTGAACATTGCTGATAGCTTGTAGCACATCTAAAAGAGAATAATGATTTACTATACATAATACTGACCAAAAACTTTTTTGATTAATTGTTAGCCTCAACAAGAGAGATGAGGATGGACTAACAGCAAAAATGCCAAGTGAATGGCTCATTTGTTGAGAAAAGTTGTGCTTTGGTACATTTTTCTTAAGAATAAATTAATGTTTAACTGATAGATGTAGCAAGCTATATTCAACATGCAGTTAACAATCAGGAGAGGGGGGTTTTGCTCATAACATATGTTTTCTAAAAGTTCCTGACAATATTTCTCCATTCATTGTTGAATGACACACCTGAGTGTAGGAGACATTTGTGTACACAACCAGTTGACATCTGGGCAGGTATTACAGCTGTTTACAACACCACCAGGAAACATGCCCCTTGCAAGTGCAAAAGTCAAACTACATGTGTTGGGTGAACAAGATCAACATCAGGATTGCACTAGGCAATGAGTTACCTTAAGACATAGAGTGACGGAGGAAGGAGCTCCACAGCACTCAATGCTGACATCAGGGTTGCGGCCCAGTGCAGCCAGGACCTTGGCAGTGGTGTCCTCTGGCTGGTCACCCGGGGCCACCAGGACTGTGTGCTGGATTCCCAGCTTCTTGGCAAACTCTAGCTTCTCCTTGCAGATATCTGCACCATTCACGTATATGGTAAACATTGGTACATCCTCAATATCTATTATATCTCCTCCAAATCTTGTGAAACTCTCTAAGCAAAGATCTTCTAGCCAAAGTTTCCCATCACAAAAATTCAAATAATGCTCAGGTCAGATGGATTACTAGTCTGCGGTTGCCAAAGAGAATGCTTATTTGGAGTTAGTATTCTTATCTCTAAGCCCAATTATGCCTCAGCACACAGTTTCCCACCTAGGGTGTGTATAAACAGGAGGACCAAGAGTGAGGTGCAGTGTACTCACCCACGATGCAGACAGAGGCAGCTCCCATGGCACGGGCCACCAAGGAGTTGACCAAGCCAATCGGCCCAGCCCCACTGATCAGCACATAGTGGCCTGCAGATACTGCACCACGGCGGCAAGCATGTACGGCCACAGAGAGAGGTTCCAGCAGGGCTCCTTCTTCATAAGACACATGGTCTGGCAGCCTGGAACCCACACATCACTTGCTGGTTGGGAGAGGTGATTGATTGATTGATTTGGCAGCTTGCCCTTGAAGGAAATGTATGGGGGGAAAGAGGGAGATGAATGGGGAATCTTACAGATCAAGGACATCAGCCTACATGAAACAAGATGGCTTCCCTTCATCTAGTGGAGATCTACTTGGAGAAATGAAAAATAATTAACTGGGAAGCTAGATGAGTTTCAACACACTGTAAATAGCAGCATAAAAAATTATTAGTTAGAATCAGCTCCAAAACATTGACTAAAAAAAAAAACTTAGAATACAACATTTTTGTAAGTGAATTAAGGAATCATATTAACACCCAGTAAACCAAAAATCCAGTATCTAGAGCCAAGAAAATATATATTTTATTCAAAATAAAATCTGAATTTGAGGTTACAACAAATAAGTGTCACCATCAAGACTTGAGATTATGTGATGGAATGTGGCAACAAGAAAGAAAAACAAATCAAGGCCGAATGTTAGAGATGTTATCAGAATTGGGAAGGCCACATCAAGGAAGAGATAGGAAATATCTCTCAGGGAGATTTCAACTTGTCTCCCTCAGACCGTTGGTATCTCTATATATGGGAGCCCCTTAAGAAGTTTAGTTGTAGCAAGTGTGTTAGCTGAGAGTAACACCAGAGCAGTAGTATTGGCAGGTATGATGTAGCACCATTGTAAAATACCACAGTAACATGGTGACTGCCAGAGGCTGAGAGAGATCTTTAGTTACATGTAGGAGAATTCTCCACCAAACTCTGCAGCGGTGGCAGAGGAGCCATATTCATTGTACATAGATAGTATATAAATATATTTTTAAATCAGTACAGACTGTGCACTTTTGCATGTATTGACAAGATATCAATAAAATTATTTTAATTGTCAAATCTCTAGGAGAAATAAAACTGATTGAAAACTTGTCTTACTTGAGGGTGAAATAATATTCCACCTGTATACGGCGCTAAATGATTTTGTCCTTTTTTCGGAAAATGTTCCAAATTCAACAAAGATGCTAGAATATAGCCACATCAACCAATAATTTATTTAACTCCCGACATTTCAGTGACCTGCTGTTCTCAGAACTAGGATTCAAAATAATCATTCCCCTGAAGAGTGACAGGAAGTCCCTGAAACATCTGGAGTTAAATAAACCATTGGTTAATGTGGCTGCTATATTTCTTCTGAATCAACTTCCAACCAACAAATGATCTTCAGAAAATGATGCTAGGTATCATTCTTCTGCTGCATGTGTCAGCAGCCTCTATAAATATTTAAAACCTTTTTTTTTTTTGCTTAGGACAAATTTCCTTTTATTTTCTCGTGCATTCTTAGAATCCAAGTGGCATTTTATCAACAGATTTACATCCACATTTTGGTTTTGTTTAGCCAAATATCCATTTCCTATATATATAAAATTTATTACTTTAGAAAATAAACTTTCACATTATATAATCCTGACCCACTACCAGGAATGTTTCTACTGGGTGATCAGACTGGCTCATCTACCACCATGAACTTGAAACAACCTGCAAATGTAACATTTTAACTCTTTATGGCCCTGCCATTACTAATTAGTAATAAGGCCAACAACTTGCTTAAGCTGTCACCTATATATATGTCTTCTTTGAATAACCCCAATTTTAAATACATTGGTCAAAAAAAAAAAAAAGGAAAATACAGTAATAAATCAGTCTATATAGAGTAAACACAAGTATAATAATTTTTAGACAGCTTTAAAACAATTTTCTAAATCAGGGTGTACAATAAGGAATTCCCAGTCAGCACTAGTTGGCACATCATCACTACTCCCAATTAAATGGTTTAGCAAGATCTTCAAACAGAAGACACTATTTTCTGAGCCAAGTTTATCAAAGTCATTTAGAGAGAAGAGGTAAAAGTTTTAAGGTAAATGTGAAGATTTTTCTTAATTATTGACTTTTGCAATATATATATATATCAGTGAAAATGCATGCAATTTTTCAGGGGAAAAAAAAAGAAAACTTTAGCTCTCAAAAGACTATAAATACTGTGTATGTGACTAGTTTTATTGTGAAACTCAGAGACAATGTATTTAGTTTCTAGTGAGAAATAGTCACAGAAAAATTATTAGAAAGTAAAGCTAAGCTGCCTGCAAAGCATTTTTAAATTGATTTTACATGTATAAAGGGGGACATCCATATACTGTATGTATAAAACTAAAATTGAGGAAACTTTGAAGAGAGTTTACCATCTAACAATGAATTTTGCCATCAGGTGCTGCTACAGTTGATTGCTGAAGCTAAAGTGATCAATGACAGTGACCAGCTTGGAAGTGAACTAGGGCTGGTACTCCCAGTCAACAAGTGCAGCTGAAAGAAAATGAGGATATGAAGGTCATGTTCTCCAGTCTCCAAGAGGTTCTCTTTGGGAGGTTATTTAGTTCTGGCCTTGATGGGACAAATAAGAGGAAATGGGGAAAGCAACAAGAATGTTGACCTCAAGCAATGAAGTGGAGTGAGCTACATGCTGCTAAAGAGAGAAAGAAGCAACTCCGCCATATAAATAATACTGAAGTGATATTCAACTAGTCAAGTGAGGATAAAAAGGAGAACTTACTTGAAGCAGAAATCAGCGGCATGACGGTAGTACCGGGTGAGGGTACCATCAACGGGGGGAGTAGCGCAGAACTCGACATCTGGGCAGAGATTATACTTGCCCAGCTTGCAGAGTCTGCAGCTACGGCAAGGCACTCCAGGTTCTATGGCCACTCTATCACCTACAATATATCTGTGCTATACAGTCCCCTTAGCAGCAGAATGAACAGACAACCTACCTAACTTCAGATGGCTGACACCGGGCCCTACTTCCACCACAGTCCCACTGGACTCATGTCCCAGCACCATGGGACCCTCCACCACAAAGTTGGCAAGCTTCCCGTCTCTCAGGTAGTGGACGTCCGAGCCACAGATTCCCACAGAGTGCATGGCAATCACCACCTCTGTGCATCACACAGACATTTCAAACACCAAGGAATAGGTGATTTCTGTTTAATGCTTTTCATATATTATAATAAAACCTATAGTTGTGATTTATTCTCTCAATCATTTAAGCTTCAGGCAAGTCATGAGGAGTTCCTTCTGTCACAGTTGTGCGAATTTTACATGTGAATATTGCTTGAATCCTGCTGTGAAACCACCGTAAATGGTAAGGTGCCCCTTCTATTGTTGATTGGTCAGCTGAACCCATACATGAACTCACCAGCAAAGTTCAATATCTTTCTAAGAAACAGATTAATGTGAGTTTGTTTACCATGCTTCATAAGTAAATTCAAACAAATATTTATAGCAATCTGAAGCTCAGATATAAAATTTTCGGTTACCTATTTTTAAGTTGAATATTTTGTATTTGGATGTTTTCAGATATACACACGGTATTTGATGCCATCTCCCCAGTGGTTTCATCAATTAGTAGATCACACAGGAGAAACTGCTGGGAGGGTTCCCCTCTGAGATCAGCCAGGCCCTCGCAATATTTTTCTCATTGCAATGAGGGCAGTAGGAAATTATTTTAATTGTAAGCATACAGACTAAAAATTGTGAAGACTTGAATTTCTCCACTTCTAAAGTCTTTTGTCCTCCCTTACTTATAAGATTTGTGTGCTGCCCAGCATTACTTGCACAACCAATCTTGGCATGCACAATGTCAACAGTTTGTATGCCTTCACCCATTGTGTGTTGATGATTGCACAATGCCTGTATATTGGCAACTATGGACCAAGCCATGGGTTGGGCAGAGCACTTATGTGCTATTATACAGTAGAACCTGTTTGTAAAGGACACCTAGTTGCAGTGTGGGAAGAGATGTCCTTGGTGATGAAAACTTGTAGAGAGGAGATTTATAGCAAGAATTCTACTGTTTAGTCATTTAGTAGTAGAAACAAAAGTTCAAAGTTTGCAATGGAAGCACCCCACAACTACCCATCCCCCAAAAAATTCAAGTTCCAAAAATCTGCAGTCAAGGTCATGGTACTATTTTTTGGGGGGAATATTGCAAAGGAATAATAAGGTTTGATTTCATAGAAAGGGGTTAAACCATAAATGGGGTGATTATTATTCTTTACTAATAAGAAAATTAACATTATAAATAAAAAGAAGAGGAAAACTATCAAAAGGTGTGTGCTCTACCCTCATGACAAAACACCAGCTCATACATTTTGGCCTTTTTTCAACCACTTCAATCGATAAATAAATAAATAAGATAAAGGTAGTTCAAAATTATCCCTCTCAACCAACTGTTACATTTATAAAAAATAATTGAAAGGAAATTTTAGGAAAATGAATTGATGATGCCATTTTGGATTTTTTTTGGAGGACCAAAACAAAACTAGAAAAACAGATTTTCAAAGGGAGTATATGTATTGAAAAATAACAAAATATATTTTATCTGTATATTTGTAGCACAGGGCAGGTATTTATGGGACAACCTTGAATCTAAGAAAGATAACAACAAGGCTAACAAACAAAACTGTATGGTATTCCAATAGCAGAATTGTCTCTTTATCTCAGTGTGTCTTTATAAAAAGGAAAATATAATGAACTTTATTTTATATTTGTAACCATTTTTTCCAAGTGGACATGATAGAGAGAGAGGTGGCAAACAGCCCATCAACATGCTATGCACTGGGTGTTGCACCATTAAGAGTAAGCATTAACAACCAACAGCTGTCAGGATTGACAGCTTGGATGTCTATTCGCCATGTTAGGAATTACCTCATCTGAAGCTAAATTGGATTGCCACAGTATTTGAAACAACAGCAAGCATACAAGGTCCATACTATTGCAAGTTTGTGTGAAGTAACTACCAGAAGGTTATGTTGTTGGACAAGTGTTGTTATCTAGCCAGGAATTGGTAAATGAGCCAATTTGGCTGGCTGCCCAAACTTGCACTGATTATGGCTGAAGAATAACAGTGGAACAATTTCCTGGCACATCTAGCCATGTTACACTGTATGTCAAAACCCCACAATCCTATCTTCAAATGTAACAATGTTTGTGCTACCATCAATAAGTATGATCAGGTAACTTGCCGGTCCCAAGCCCGGATGAAAAAGAAGGAGGGGGAGCAGTAACAAGCTCACTAAAAAACCTGGGTTCAGCTGGCCCGGCTAATAGTACCCTGTAAGGGCTCCTAATCCAGGGATACAGGATGAGCAGCGTTTGTACTCCATGTTAGGAGGGGCTGTACATGGCGTCTGTTCCTCATGTCAGATGCGGCCATTTCTTTTGGAGCTAAGTTGGCCTGCCACTGAGTAGTGCTCCCAGTCTTAATGACAAAGGCACTTTACTTCACCCTAAGTACTCTAATATGATTGAGTGGAGATAAGAAAGAAGAAGAGAATGATCAAGTTGAGTCTTCTTGATATTGGGAAATATCCTAAATGTTTATAACTCGTGTTTTATAACTGAAACCTTATACTGCAAAGATAAAAATTAGTTTCGGAGGGTTTGGATCAGCATGGTACACCCTGTCAGTCATTTTGCTACATTAAACTTAATTTCACCAAAACTACACAAGCCAAACAGTTCAGAACAATGATGAGGGACAGTCTGGAGATTATTAATTTGGAGAAAGTGCTGAGAGGGTTCTCTCACCCATATAATAAAACTAGACGGGTGACCCGGGCTTTGCCCCGGGATTGACCCGTGTGCATATCTACCCGTA
Organism: Cordylochernes scorpioides; assembly: GCA_030710605.1. NCBI lineage: Eukaryota > Metazoa > Arthropoda > Arachnida > Pseudoscorpiones > Chernetidae > Cordylochernes > Cordylochernes scorpioides. The sequence continues at coordinate 50,614,704 of CP092868.1, forward strand.
CAAAAGCTACATACCTATACTTTCGATATTTGCAGACCTATAATGAGGTATTGTTAACAATAGATTATTTAAAGAGCGACCCGCTCCAACACAATAGTTACAAAAACCAAAAAGCGAGTGGGGGGGGCAAAGGTGGCGTGGTCGTAGCCAACCAATAGGAGAGTGCCATTCCAAAAAAAAAAGCAAACTGTGACAGAGATGAAGAATTATTAAGAACGCATGCATGACGCTCGTAACTGTATATATAATAGGAATAATAATATATTGATAAATCAAACTGGGCACATTTTTTTTTTTAGCTAAGATACTCTGTGCATATTTTCAATTTATCTTTTTAATTTTTATATAGATACTTTTTTGGGGTCTTATATTTAATTCCTAAAAATTTTCTAAAAATAATGATTTTTTTTAACCAATATTTAGAGTGTAGTGTAAAACCTGATCCAGCTTTGTAAGATTGACCCCAAAATACTCTAAACCCCAAATAAGAGGAAGAGTCTAGTGACCAAATCATGGTTCAAGGTAAAATTGTGAAAGGAGTTTTAAAAAAATATTACAAAAATTTCCCACAGCAAGTTTCCATTTTTATATTTTAAATACAAGCTTTCAAGAAATAATTTCTCATCAATATGCTTATTTAAAAAATATTGGCTATTTCTTACGAGAAGTGTTTTCAAATATTTATATATATTTGCATATTTGAAAACACTTCTTGTAAGGAAAAGTTGATGTTTTTAAATAAGCCTATTGAAGAGTGATTATAGCTTAAAATATAAAAAAGGAAAGTCATTGTGAGAAATCTTTATAGTGTTATCTATTGTAAGCTTAGGCTATGGTCATGGTTAGGCTCATGAAATATTATGGCTGAGAACTATTAATAAACTGTCTGTGTGGAATCTCAGAAAGAGGAAAACTCACCATTCTCTCCTGCAGTTGGAATAGGCCTTTGCTCCTGTAATCATTCACCAAATACATTATTCCATCTGGCTTAGGTTTAACACTTAATAGGGATAGATTTAACAGTCATTTTATAAACAAGTACTCACTTATAGTACAGTTTTGTGTGGTAGTACATTGAGAAGGGTTCCAAAAAAGTAGTGAAATAGCAGGCTACTCCATGAAAGAACACTCTCACATTAGCAGCTCTCTGATAAGAGAATAGGCCTCTCACTAAAGAACCCTTTGGCTCTGCAGCTAGGTGTTGCTCTACTATATCAGTGTGTGAATAAAACACATGGGTTTCTATTAATCTTTGACTGGATTATTTCAGACAGCAAAGCTCAAAAAGGTCAGATTACTGTTGGAACAAGATCTGAGCAGTAAATGTACTGCTGCTGTTGGTAGCACACACTTCACAACACCAAGTTCTATGGCATGTACCATCCTGAGTCTTGTAAATAGAAGTGCTAATAATGGTAGCACCCTAGGTAGAGAGTTGCAATGTGATTTGAATGGGATAAAGAACACAGTGATAAGCTTCTGAGTTTTCCAACTCTTCTCCTCACCCAAACAAGCTAAAATCAAATAAAGGAGAATCGAGCTACCCCCAAGTTTCTTGAAAACTAAACAAATAGCATTGTGCTGTGTCTTGTGATTGAAAGCAATTTGTCTGGTTTTAAAGTACTTTGGTTTGACTTTATTATTTTTCATTTTGTTTTTGTAGAGTTGTAAAAACATACCACCACTATTCTAAATAAAGAATTATATGGCAGGAACTTTTGCTTTAATAACCACAATTTACCTCTATGATACAATTTGGATTTTAGATTAGAAACAAGGTAACAACCCGTGTTACCTTATGTTATCAATTTACCTAATTTTCAATGCTTACAGTGTAAGTATATACCACATGTGGTATCCTATACAGCAAACCCACGAGAGACCATGGAAACCTGCAAATTTCTCCTGGAGGTGGTCATGAGAACCATGGTTATTGGGTCCTTAGATTTATGATGTTATTACCAAGTTGCTGTTATAATGAGGTTCTATTGTAAATACTTTTGTTCTAAATCACCTAAACTTCTTGTCTACTGTTGGCTACCTTTTGTATGTTTCTTGCTTATTTTTTAAAAGTCAAAAACACAAGGCAATAAGACCAAATCCAAATAAATAAATAGTGACACACATTTATAATTCAAATTGTACCTAATACATTTTATGTACTTGTCTATATATTTCATGTATATTTTTAGCAAACTTGGTGTATATTTTATATTTGACACATTGATGAAATACATTGTTGAACTTGGTTAATTCACATTAGCTCTGGGGTGAAAAATAAACATTGTAATTTTGGTGATGAAACTGTTCTTTGTAGAGAGGTGTTCTCTAACATTGTAGATAACTTTTAAATACAATTTTTAAGAAAATGATGCTAATCGTGATTATATAAAGTTCATATTTTCACAGATAAATGGTACTAAATGTCATTTCCTGACAACTATTAAAGTAGGCTTAAAAACTAATTGACATAGGAAAGTTATCAGATTGTAAAAAAAGCACAGGTGCTGATTCAGCTGAGTAAATAGATAAGGGAGATAACATTCTTGAGAAAAAAATTGGCTAATAATGTCTACTCAGACCACTTCTGATAATGTAAATTACTGGATGGCTAGTACAGTAGAACATACTCCATGACACCACACCTCTCTACAAAGGACAGTTTTCTTTGGCAAAATTACCATTTTTACTATTTAGTAACTCTCTGGTAAGAGGAAAACTCTCTCTAAAGGACATTTTGGCTCTGTAATTAGGTGTCCTTTACAGATAGTACAGGTAGTTTTACTGTACAGTATAACCTCCATGAGGGGACACCTCTCTACAAAGGACAGTTTTCATTTAGTAACTCTCCGGTAAGAGGACACCTAAAGAACACTTTGACTCTGCAACAAGGTCCTCTCTAGGGAGGTTCTACTGTATATATATAGACAGTAGGGAAAGAAACAGCTGTCATGATGTCATTCTAAATGTCATGCTAACATCACTCAACCATGCATTTTCCTATTTGGTGGGTTGTGTAGGGGTGATGAACATGGCATCTCTAATTCCTTTTTGTCCAAATAAACTTTTTTTTATTAGGTAATAAGACCACATCCAAATAAATTATGTGACCATTTGGTACCACATTGTTATAATCTTTTGCCTGAAGATGGTAACCTGTTCCAAAATAACTTTATTAGGTACCGCTAAAAAAGAGTAACCTAGCTTATTTACAATGAGAAATATGAATAGGTTCCTCACAGAAAAAAAGTGTACAATACAGTATTTGATCCCGGTTCATGGTTGTCAGGAATCGAAGGTTTTAACAACTTGTCCACCAACTTCTCTTTTAAGATGGTAACAATTCTGTTGCTGAATTGTTTGGATGTGGACTCTGGATGTGATCTTGCCATCTTATGTTTCTGATTTAGAATACCAACTGTACTTTATCTTAGTTTTTTTATGAATATAAAATTAAATATTTTCCCTCTAAATCATTCATTTATTCTCAACCACTAATCCATGGAAAATTTTGACTAGACCTAGAAGAGAGATTTTGTCTAAATTAAAAAATATATATTTAAATTAAAAATTAATAATTTTGTTGCATATTTTCTGACATTTATGATTTAATTTTTGAAGTTTAATAAAAAAATGAACTTGTGTTATAGTTCTTTAAAAAAAAAAAAAAAAGTGAGGGTTTGGTTTAAAAAAAAAAAGTCTATAAAATTTATTCACAAATTTTAAGTCTGAGAGCCTCAAACGATTAAGAAACACCTGGTTCTAAAAATAGAATAGCTAACCACATGCATTTTAGGCTGTTGGTAATTTTAAGTGTGGTGTATCTCAACAATCTACCACAAAGTGGGGGGGAATCAAAAAGTTAGAAAAAAAAACATCATGTAGCCATCTCCAATATGGAGATTGGCCTTCATGCTGTCATGAACATAATAAAGATACTTTATAGACCTGTCACACTATAGTGTGATTCTACAATCAAATACCTCATATTTTAAAGAAAGTTTCTATTTTAAGTCATGTTGATAATTATATATTGTCAGCTATTCTCAAATGCATTGAGGATTTAATAGGATGTGAAAAATTGTAAAATTTGCGTCTTTTTTTGAAAGACACTCTCTTTCTACCACAACATATTATACGTAAAAATAAAAAAAAATGTTGTAAAAATATCTTACCATTTGCAAATCATTTATGCCTTTCATGACGGCTGATAAATTGTCTTTTGCCATTTTTATTTTGATTTAATTATAAACTTCTAACAGAAAACACGATCTCTCTAATGCAAAAAGCGCTAGCAGAAGAAACAAGCAATGTTTTCTTCTTTAAAGATTAAGAGACGGACAATTTCTTTACTCGCAAAAGAGCTCAAGTTATCATTGACCAAAAAGTGAAAATTCAGTTATTATTCTAAATATTTTATGAAATTTTTTTATAATAAAATTTTTGCTTTTAATAATAATAGTTTATATCTTAACTACATATTAGCTAATTGAAAACAATTTGGATTTAATTTGTGTGTGTGGGTGTATGTGTGTGTTTGCATAGAAGCAATTTTATATAACACTATTTTAAAGTTAATAAAAAATTCTTGATTTTTTTGAATGGTACACAACTATAATATGTGTCATATAAATTAGTTAGAGAAATATCCTTACATATATTAAAGTAAGAGTATCGCCAGAAATTGTTTCACGATTAGTGGCTGAAAATTTTACCAGGATATCTAGCTAAATCTGAAAAGTGAAACTGATATCATCAAAGTATAAAATATTTTATTATATAGTGTATAAAATGTTGTAATCAAATTACAAAATGCATTAAAAGTGCAAAATCTTTATAACAATAATTTTGGAAATGGAGCTATCTATTTTTAAATATCAATTAGCAGTTTTCAATGATCTTATTGCAGATGCAGAAAAAAATCTTTCAGATGGCGCGCTGATCAATCATATTAATATTTTAAATATATATGTTTTTGAATATATATAAAATCTGTTTTCATGTTTCTACAAAAGGTCTTTTCGTCAATATTTCGAAATTTGCATAATTAGAATAATCTCTTCTTTAGTATAGTATAATTTTAAAAATCAATATTTTCTTTCTTATTTTTTATTATCAATATCTGATTAGATTTTCATATTAAAGCTAGCTGTACTTGTGTAAGAAGGTTAAACCTTTTCTAGGGATGGTTTTCGAGAAAAGGAGGAGAATATGAAAGATTTAAAAATCTAATTTCTGAGGAAAAATTTCAACGATATATTGAGTTGCATACATTCTCAAACTACGTATTTTTTCTCGAGACTGACTTCGGTAGCAATATCTTTTGTCCTATCCTGGATAGTTGGTGGCTTTAGTACGCTCCAGGAATCCATTACATCAAGATTAAAAATTGTTTTATTTCATCATTTAATAATTCCAAATATTTTAAATATTTGAAACTCAGTTTTTTTATGAGTATTTTCTTGATTTTGGTACAATTAAGGGTATGAGCTTTATTATCATCATCAAGATGGCTATAGATACAAAATAATTTTCAAAAATATAAAATAAGAATGGTTAGTTTCAATCTTTAATTCTCCCAGAGTCAAGGCCGTTTAATAAGGCTTGGTCATAGAGCTAGACTCATCATATAATGCTGAGGCTTAATTATAACTTTCACAAGATAACTTTGAAAACTTCTGTTTTCTCTATCTTGAAGAATGATGATCAATCAAGAAACGCACAAATAACTCTTTGAGAATCTTGAACTTCTTAAATAAAGACTTCTGATGAAATTTGTCTAACTTTGACAGAATTTCAAGGCATGTTAAACGGAATTTGATAATTTTGCATGTTTCTGCGAGCCTATTGAAGACAATATTAACAATGGTATGGTGCAGACACCTTGGGGTGTTGGCATGGATATATAACAAGACCTACGGTAAAAGGGAGTGGTTATAGTGATTGTTGACGAAAATGGCGTCATAGTGGGGTGGGGGTGTAATCAGTACTGAACATAGAAATGTAAAAAAGCTCTAAAAACAACATCAAAATTCAAAAAGCATCATCAAATTTCATGTTTCGGCTTGCAGCTTCCAAGCCTAGTTATGAACCTGGCTCTCCTCACTCCACAGGCGCCTTGGCTGAGCGTCGCTTCAGTCAGCAGACGATGGATTGTCTTTACCACCTTCGCAGCGAGGGTATTGCATGCGACGGTATTCTGCGTACTCAGGATGGTGGCGAATTCCACGTTCATCGACCCATCATGGTGGCGTGTAGCACCTACTTCAAAGCACTCTATACATCCCCTCTCAATACGGACGATCGTCGGGACGTAACTCTTCCAGGCGTAGCTGCTGCAATGCTCCGCCATATTGTGGATTACGCCTACACACACAAGGCTACCATTCATTGGGGAAATGTTCATGATCTCTTCCAAGCCGCTGATCAATTCAATGTTATCGATATGGTTCAAGATTGCGTTAATTTCCTCGTTGCCAATATGGATCCCAAAAATTGCATTGGAATTATGAAATTTGCACGCCTTTTCTCATGTCCCCCGCTAAAGAATGCCGCCTACAAGTAGGTGATGCCTCTGGAGAATCCCTAAGACTAACGTCTTTCACTTATGTTCATCGCCATCCATTTATTTATCAATAGATATCCCGAAATATAATTCAAACTCGTTATCTTTAGAAAATTCGTCTGCTTCTAATACAAATATCTTTTTATGATTTGATAGAGCTATTTATACTAGACGAATATATAAATGAACTCTTTCTCGATGCTTTTTTTAATCAAGTGCAATTCAAGGACTAAAATAATATTTTTAAATATGCATGTTCATAATTATAATCAACGAGAAAGAGGGAATTGACAATTATATCAAGTTTATTGAGAGATATCAAATCAATGCAAGCATCTTTTACCACGTCTATTTCTGAATTTTATTATTTAATTATTAATTTATTTGATCTATAAAAATATTATCCAAAATAATATTAAATTGTAATATATATATAAAATACATTATTCTTTATGGTGATCAGGATAATATTCTTGTTCTCCAAACTGTTTGAAATGTGTTGATCAAAACTCGAGATTATCTCAAATTTAAAAAATATATTGATTTGATATTATCAAAGAACTACTTTTTATGTTTTGTCTTGAAATGCGATACTCACGACCATAAACGTATTGAAATTTAAGCAGGATACTATTTCAAAGAAATAATTCACATATTCCTTTGCATTTCACAAATGATCTTTTAGCGATATAAATTATAATTACATTATTTATTTTGATAAAATAGATTGGTTATACATGCTATCAAAAGGATTTTAAACGTGGAAATATCAAAAGGGTTCACACCCATTTAAAAATATTTTCAGAAATATTTAAAACACACACACAAAACTTTATATAACACTTGATATAAAAGATTTTTCGAAATTCAAGATTTTTCAAAAACCGTTTTGTTTTCTATCAAATGAATTTTCTAAAAACCTTAAAGAAATTTATTTAAAAAGATAGCGCTCTAATTTCAAAATATATATTTTTCGTAAATTGAGCGATTTTTAAATATAGTGAATAGGGTTTTGACTTAATGTATTTTATCCTACTCTAATGGGATTTTATTATTATAAATCACATTTTAAAATATACACTCAAATAAACCACAATTTTAGAATAAAATAATTCACATTTAAAGAATAAAATTATGATATATTTTTCGATCTTTTAAATAGGAGGAAATATATAAATTCTTTTTTTCTCAGAAACGATTAAAATTTATTTGGTAGAAAATATTCTTATTTTGTGTCATCATTTGATACCACTGTGTGTGTATTAGGGTGTTTAATCTGAACAAATAAGAATATGGGTAGTGTTTAATTCATAACAAAAGAGATGGTTGTGGATTAACCTTTTAAGTAAATTAGCCCAAAATGTCCTAAGAAATGTTATAGTCTTGAACCATAAAATTTTTGTTATGGTAAATTTTGATCTTAATAAATTAATGCAAATCGTTGATTCTTTTAAAATTTATATATTCAAGTTTTTTTGATAATCTTTTATCGACATTTTCGCACACAGGCAATAAGCATGATTGCTGCTTATTATCCACACTATGATCTCTGATGCATTATCATACCAACTTCATAAGTGTAGATCACATGCGATGTAGAGTGAAAAAAAAAAAGGTTGTACTCCTTGATGTTTCAACTACCTGGAACCGCTCTTTTAGTTTCGGCGTGTTTACGGCGTTGGCAATTCAGTCATTTATAATATGATAAATAAATAAGGGGAAGTAATACTGTATTGGAGATTTCATACTCTAAAACAATCTGTATAACCGTGAGACTTACTTTGTAACCACAGCAATGCCTGTATGTATCAAAGATAACTGTTATCAAAATTCGAAACTATTTTAAACGCGCAAGATTATTTTTGAAATTAAACAATTTCTACTGATCTTAATGTTTCCATTGCAGTAAGGGCAGTAGAAAATGTTTATTTCAAAAAGAATATAGCGCGTTTAAAATAGTTTAGAATTTTGATAACAGATGGCGCGCTGGTGCATCATATTATAAAGATAACTGTTTTTGCAGCTACCTGATGTCCAACTTCGTGGAGGTGGCCCAGAACAGCCAGGAACTGTACAAACTGACAGTGGGGGAGATGGTCGACATCTTATCAGCTGAAGATCTCAATGTTAAGAATGAGGAGATCGTGTGGGAAACTGCCTTGAAGTGGATTGCCAAGGATCCAGCTTCCCGCTCGCGGTACATCGTAGCTCTCATGCGCTGCGTCCGGCTGGGACTTCTGGATTCCCAGTACTTCATAGAGGAGGTGAAGAACCATCCCTACGTCGTGGATAACCAGGCATGCCGACCGCTGGTTATTGAGACCCTCAAGCATCTGTACGACCTGGAGATCACGACCCACCGTGACGGGGATGTACTCATACCTGAGATAGCACGGCCTCGCATGCCGCACGACGTCCTCTTCGTCATGGGAGGGTGGAGCGGGGGGAGTGCCACGTCACTCATTGAGACATACGACTGTCGCACGGACCGTTGGATGAAGGTACATCTATCCTATCCTATAATTGCATAACCTTCCTCTGTTTAACCTCCAACTCGACTCTACCTGCTGCAACACATGTCTGGGAACACAATCTCTCGTCATTCTTGAATGCCAGTCTCTCTTATTGGCTATAGTCCGACAAGATCTTTAATGGGATTCGTCCATTTTCCCTAGTTGTTCCCCTCACTACATTACTCCTATCCAACCCACCGTAGCTATAGTCTATCTACCACTCTAACCTATCCCTAAACACTCTAGTTTACACCTTCGACCTCTATTTACTGCCCCCAAATGCGATGCTGGGAGAAACACTGATAAGAATTCAAACCGATTGTATTGAAGACCATATTTTAGGGCGGGGTGTGTGTGGCGCGAGAGCGCACCGTCCCCGTCCGGCCCGGGCACCATTACGAAGACCATCTTTTTAAAGAGCTGGATTTAATTTTATTTCAGAATTTTAATATCGCGCGCGCGCGCGCGTATCAACACAAGTTTTAAAATGGTTTCAAATCCTATCTATTTGCATTTAACCTAAATACAAATTCGAATTTAAATGTTTTTTATTGATTCAATATAAGATATATGGCTTAATTGTGACAATTGGCGACGACTGAGGGCCTTTCGGCGAAGTCATTTGAATAAGAAGATAATGATAAAACATCGGGTTTAAGACCGCTATTTCTAGGTCTGTGTTTCGGTCTAAAATCGAGAAATTACTATTATTATATTAGCATCTTGGCAATATGTAATGAGCAGAATCGCGTAAAGATAGCCGAAAATACTCTGACCTCTTTTTTTCTCGCAGAAATTATTTAATTGAAAAGCGTGAACGAGCCACATTTCAGTAAGTTGAATAATCACGTGGAGCAGTAAATTATCGAAAGAAAAAAAAAATCTTGAAGCGAAGGTTTTTTATTTAATCGAGCTTTCGGGTATTTCTGCCCTTCTAAAAGAGTAGAAAGAAAATTCACTCCTGTAGAAGGGCAGAAATGCCCGAAAACTCGGCTGAATAAGACAAATAAGAAAGAAAAACCTAAAAGAAACTCTTCGCCTCACTATTTTGTTCTTTTGATAACAAATTTCAGTGAAAAAGAAACATTTTGATCGAAGCCACCCTACTAAGGAGGGCAGGTTGCAGCTGCCGGAGTCCGACCCCACGGGACCCAGGGCCTACCACAAGTGTGCCGTCATCGACTTCGACATCTTTGTCATCGGGGGCTTCGACGGCATGGGCTACTTCAACTCCTGCCGGCGCTTCAACACGCTGACCAAGGAGTGGAGGGAGATCGCGCCTATGTACGTCCGCAGGTGAGTGGGCGACATGGCTCTGTACATCACTGGGGTGTACACATGGCTTTGTAAATGGCTGAGGAGTGAACATATTTATATACATGGAAGACGATTCTGCTTATATAGCCTTTACTGTACGGTGGAATATTTGTTATGGTATTTAATCAATTTATTAACATAAGTCTCGAAGGCATAGTAGAATTCCATATTGTAACGTGGGAATTACAGGCTGAAGTGACATTTTTTCTAAAGTGCAATTTATGTCGATGAAGTTTTATAGGAACTTGGGACATTTCAGATATTGCTAACAGCTCACATGGACTCTCAACTTGGAGCTTCTTTTCTGACGGCATAAACTTATCAACCGTATATTCATTATGAGATCAATCGGACTTGATATTCTGCCCCAAGCCATCAGTACACAAGTAGAGAAAACTAGTGTAGACTCCTCATGTACCGCCGCCCGTAGACACCACATGTGTCAGGTAGCGCGGTGCCGCAGGTGCTACGTGAGTGTGGCCGTGCTGGACAGGGTCATCTACGCCATGGGAGGCTACGATGGTCAACGCCGTCAGAACACCGCGGAGAAGTACGACTATAAGACTAACCAGGTGGGAGATCTCTGTACTTTATATTCTTTTAGTTGATTTAATCCATCTTACATCTTACACCGTACTTAGTACAGCGATGGGGTAGCTATCACTAAGCAAAACAGAGGAAAGGACAGATAGATTCCACGAATTCAAAACTTCACTGCGTGGATTCCCACAGTTTCGCAGGAAGTCGATCTTGGTTGGATGTTGGACTTTGCTTAGCACACTGCGGTCATAACCCATCCTAACACTTAATTTACATCCCTCAGAACAATAGCAGAACACATGGACCATACTTAGGTCATAAATAAGATTTTAGTAGTAGACCTTTCACTAAAGCCTTCAAGGTTTTACCCCGAAATTTGTTTTAGCCTGTTTGTTAAAAATAGATAATTTATAATTGTATGCTTTATAGATTTTCCCCTATTATTATTATGTATATATATTTTTATTTTATTTTTGTTGCCCCTTTCTCTTGATGGGCGGAAAGGAATAAAGAATGGAAGGAGCAAAATTTGTAAACAAACAAGACATCGCCCCCCCATCCCATGCGCGAGCACCTATGCGCGGTGACGGGGAGAAAAAAGAAGAAAGGACAAACGGCAGCACCGGGAAATACGAGCTCGGGGAAATATGAGCTCCCTGCCTCAGAAGGAATGAGTAACCACGTGTGAATGAAACAAAGAAGAGAACGCGAACAGCGTCGTTATAGAATTGCGCACCAATTAAGTGGGTTGCGATATAGTTTCCTGTTAAGGAACAGAATAATTAAGCTGGAAAATTATCTCAAGTGAAGAATTATTTCAAGTGAACTCTTGATCAAATTTATCGACAGAATTGAAAACAAGATTTGTTTTTTTTTTACAAAACGGAAGCTTAGATAAGTATTTGCAAACTTTGTTTGAAAAAGATTTTGCCTTTCCACCCCTAGTTATTTTGCTCTCTACATTATTTGTTTGTATGTATATTTAACTTGTATCACTTGTTTTGTTTATTCTAATTTTAAATATATCTAACCTTTTGGCCAATTTGATTATCACCCTTTTTATCTGTTTATTTATTTTTATTGCCCAGTCATTTTTGATAAGCAAAATAAAATATATATTTAGGCCATTTTTGTTAAATTTTATTTCTACAACTTGTGCAAACACAACTGGTGAATCTCTATTTTCAATCTGGGTAAGATTGACCTTCCCACACATTTATTATTATTTTTTTCAAATTCAACATTTTTGGTGAGCCGGACGTGATTTCACCTTGTGGTGTTTATACAATTTGTGGAGATGGATAAGCTTAAAAGAGAAAGAACTCCCTTAAGGAATACTATAACTCGTACCACAAATGAAATAAAATCAGGTCTAAGTCTAAAGGAAGTGGATATAATTTAATAAGGGCCAAATTTGAAAGGTTAACCATTCTTAATGATAGACTGATATTGATTGATGATGAAATAAAAGAGATCTTATTGGATGATCCGAGGTCCACAGAAGCTCAAATCAATGATGAGATGGAACTATGTGAGACTTATAGCCTACAAGTAGGAATTGTCGCACAGAAAGTGAAAGAATATGAGTCTAAATTGGCAGCACCCTGTGATGATAAAATGTCACAATCTAGCACTTCAGATGTTAAAAGACAAATTAAACTTCCAAAATTTGAACTAAAAAAGTATACAGGTGAGCTAGAGGAATGGCTATCATGGTGGAGTCATTTTGAAAAAAATACATTTAGATGAGTCACTGTCTGATGTTGATAAATTTGAATACTTAATACAATCCATGGTTGTTGGGTCAAAGGCCCACAGACTTGTGACTAGCTTCCCTCTTACCCAAAAGAATTACAACAAAGTCATTGGAGATTTAAAAGATAGGTTTGGAGACAGAGATATGTTGACTGAGTTGTATGTGCGCAAGCTTTTAAAGTTAGTCATTGCCAGTGCCAGGTCTGAAAAAAGAACCTTGGCTCAACTTTATGATGATTTGGTTGCACATCTCCATTCTTTGGGATCTCTGGGAGTGGATACTAAGTCTGGGGGTGGTGCGTTCTTGTACCCGTTGGTGGAGTCAAGTTTGCCACTTGAACTTATCAAAATATGGCAACGTTCCCGTACACCTTTCAAAGAAAGAGATTACTCCGAGATTGAAGAGGGAATTGAACATAGTGGGGCTGAAGCTTTTGATAAATTAGAGGGTCTGATAGAATTTTTAAAGCAGGAAGTTAAAAATGCAGAACGCATTTCCTTTGTTGCTGAAGGATTTGAACCTTCCCTTCCTCTAAAACAGGGAAAGAGAGAAAATAATCCCCCTAAGATCCACACAGCGTCTGCATTATTTGTTGGAAAGACCAACTTACCGTGTTTATTTTGTGACAAAGATAACCATCTTAGCCAAAACTGTTTTAAGGCAGCCAAGATGTTGGAATCAGACAGATTAAAGAGGGTACAGGATGCGAAAGTTTGCTTTAAATGCTTGAGAAAGAATCATTTGAAGAAGGATTGTGGATCTTTTGTAAGATGCAAGCGTTGCCAAGGACCTCATTTTGAGATAATGTGCAGAGGAACCTCACATAGTCAGGAAAGTTTAAATTGGAGGTCAGATAACAGATCTCACAATAGTTTAGCAGAGCAGAATGAGGGGAACAGTGAGCCTGTAACAGCAATGGCGAATCAAGTATGCACAAATAATATCTCTTTAATGACTCTAATTGTAAAAATTAAAGGGCCGAAACGTTCCAAAATGGTAAGAGTGCTTTTAGACTCTGGTAGTCAAAAATCTTACATCAGAAGGTCTCTAGCTAAGGAGTTAGACTTACCCAAGGTGGGAGAAGTCAAATTGAATAAATTTTTGTTTGGAGGGCAAACCACAGGAGAAAAGGCTCATTCAATATTTTATTTCCAGTTAGACAATGTTGATGAGGGAAAGGCTTTCAAAATGGAAGCGTTAGAGGAAACAATAATTTGTGGCAATATTTCACCCGTTGAAACAGGACCCAGGCAATGGGAATTGGATAAGAAAGGAATCACTTTGACTAAGGTAGACAATAATAAAACCGAAATAGACATCCTAATCGGTGGAGACTATTATGGACAACTTCTCACAGGAAAAATTGAACAGCTGGCAGGAGGATTGACCGCAATTCAAACAGTTCTTGGTTGGACTTTAATAGGTAATACCTCATCAGAGAGACCAGAGACAAGTGCTCAAATGGTTATCACCTTACTTACAACCCAACAGAGAGTAGCGTCCTTATGGGAATTAGAAACAATAGGGATACGAGATCCTACAGAGGTCATCCCTGTGAAAGAGAAAAATGTTCTCATGCAAGAAAAGTTTCGTGAAAAAATCTGTCGAGGCCATGATGGACATTATCTTTTATCTCTTCCATGGAAGGAAGGAATTGGGACGATACCTAATAACTTGGAAATAGCCAAAAGGCGCTTGGAGGCTATGACTCAAAAGTTGACACAAAAGGGTCAGTTTGTTCCTTATGATGAAGTCTTCCGATCCTGGTTCAGGGAAAACCTTATTGAAGAAGTTGACAGGGAAGACATCAGACCTACTGGACATTATCTACCACATCGCCCAATATATAAGGTTCAGAGTCAGACTACTCCTATTCGACCCGTTTACGATGCATCATGTAAAGCAAGTAAGAGAAGTTTGTCTCTAAATGAATGTTTAGAGACTGGACCTAATCTGATTGAACTTTTACCTGAAATCCTGATAAGATTAAGGGAAAAGAAAATAGGAGCCATCGCTGACATCCGCAAAGCTTTTCAGACCGTAGGTATAGATGAGAAGGAAAGATTCCACAAGGAATACCTCGCCATGCTCGTACAAAAGAGGAATGAAACAGAGGGTAGAAGGTTTCTTCCAGGCGAAGTTGTGCTGATTGGTCGAGATGATCAAAAAAGAATATTCTGGCCACTAGGCAGAATCTTGGAACTGTACCCCGGGAAGGATGGCAGAGAACGTGTAGCTAGAGTTAGGACTGCTACGGGTGAATTTGTAAGACCGTTAAAGAGACTTTTCCCTTTGGAACTTGGTTCTGATATTTCCAGGGAGGTGAGATTACCTAAGACAGAAGGGATCAAAGCCCAGGAGATTCCAACAGATGGAGAACAGTCAATTTTTACTAGGTCTGGAAGAGAAGTGAAAAAACCTACGAGATTGGGGGTGTACACCAATAATCTTTCCTAATTAAGATTTTTTTTTTTTGTATTCCCATACAAAAAGGTGGGAGTATGTTAAAAATAGATAATTTATAATTGTATGCTTTATAGATTTTCCCCTATTATTATTATGTATATATATTTTTATTTTATTTTTGTTGCCCCTTTCTCTTGATGGGCGGAAAGGAATAAAGAATGGAAGGAGCAAAATTTGTAAACAAACAAGACATCGCCCCCCCCCCCATCCCATGCGCGAGCATCTATGCGCGGTGACGGGGAGAAAAAAAGAAGAAAGGACAAACGGCAGCACCGGGAAATACGAGCTCGGGGAAATATGAGCTCCCTGCCTCAGAAGGAATGAGTAACCACGTGTGAATGAAACAAAGAAGAGAACGCGAACAGCGTCGTTATAGAATTGCGCACCAATTAAGTGGGTTGCGATATAGTTTCCTGTTAAGGAACAGAAGAATTAAGCTGGAAAATTATCTCAAGTGAAGAATTATTTCAAGTGAACTCTTGATCAAATTTATCGACAGAATTGAAAACAAGATTTGTTTTTTTTTTTTTTACAAAACGGAAGCTTAGATAAGTATTTGCAAACTTTGTTTGAAAAAGATTTTGCCTTTCCACCCCTAGTTATTTTGCTCTCTACATTATTTGTTTGTATGTATATTTAACTTGTATCACTTGTTTTGTTTATTCTAATTTTAAATATATCTAACCTTTTGGCCAATTTGATTATCACCCTTTTTATCTGTTTATTTATTTTTATTGCCCAGTCTCTCATTTTTGATAAGCAAAATAAAATATATATTTAGGCCATTTTTGTTAAATTTTATTTCTACAACTTGTGCAAACACAACTGGTGAATCTCTATTTTCAATCTGGGTAAGATTGACCTTCCCACACATTTATTTTTTTTTCAAATTCAACACTGTTCGTTCAAAATAAGATCCAATCGTATATTGATTATCAAAATTCTAAATAAACTCAATATTTTACCCCGTTTGTCTGAAAATAAGGCTTAATCGTATATTGATTGATTCAAAATAAGTTCTAAGGTTTATTTTAGAATGATATCTTCTTATTTTCATATAAACTAATTTAGATTTATATGATACATTAGCATGTGATCTGTTATAAGAAATTCAAACTATTTTTGAGACGCGATGATTCTTTACGAAATAAAACAATTTTATACTGCCTTACTCTGCAATGCCAGACCTTCCCAATATTTTATCATTGCAGTAAGGACAGTATAAAATTGTTTCAATTCAAAAATAATCATTAGTGTCAAAATAGTTTAATTTAAATATGGTTCATTATCAAAGAAATTTGAAAGAGACTAACGATATTGTCGGTCATAAAGGAAGGTTGTTATAAAGAGAGAAGACTGTGTTATCATAAAATGAGTCCCTATTTTGATTTACAAATGTCTCTAAACTAATCTTCTCTTTCAAATTAAGGTGAAAACATAAGGTTTCCGGGGATAATTTTCTTTTTGATATGAATATCTTTCGGGCTTGAAAAAACTAGAGAATCATAATGAGAAATCTAAAAGAAAAAAAAAAAAAAGCTTATATTAAACAGTTAGAATTCTTTGATCACAATCTGAATCAACAACAAGTCTCTTCATAAGTGTCTTCTTTTATTACCAACACATCGAGCTTTCGGGTATAAGACCCTTCTACAGGAGTATCGAATATGTATAAAAATAATTTCATATTCTTGTAGAAGGGTCATTATACCCGAAAGCTCGATGTGTTGGTAATAGAAGAAGACACTAATGAAGAGACTTGTTGTTGATTCAGATTCCAAAAAGGTCATATCCCCGTAAGTTGTGATCTACGGTGTTAGAGACCAGGTGTGGTAACGCAGTGGCTGATGATCGCCTCCATGCATTCCCCCCGCAGCGACGCCAGTGCAACAAGCCTCAACGGTCAGGTCTTCATCACGGGCGGCTTCGACGGCAGTATCTGCATGAACTCTGTCGAAAGCTACAACCCAGCCACCAACCAATGGACCAATGTCACCCCCATGCGGTCACGTCGTTCGGGAGTGTCCTGTATCAACTATCACGACCAGCTGTACGTCTTGGGCGGCTTCAACGGCATCTCCCGGCTCTGCTCGGGCGAGCGGTACAATCCCAAGACAGATACGTGGACTTACATCCCCGATATGTCCATTTCTCGCAGCAACTTTGCCATGGCCGTAAGTCCCTTCCTTCTTTAAACATCTCTGTTTGGATAACGTAGGGACATACAATAGGGCTAGAATATACATACAGAATCAAGGGTCAGGTTTAATAAGATTTAACCTGTGTTACGAGAGAACCATATAATATTAAGTTGAGAGCCCAATACAGCTTGCGGTCCGAAACACTACACATGACTGATGTAAATTATTAAAGATCATAGAAAAAAACTTACTAACAAAGAGTTATATGCTATACAAATACAAGGTAATAGCGTTGTTACCGAAACGTCACACACTATCTATTTATTTGGATTTGGTCTTATTACCTTGTGTTTATAATCTATAATCCAAATTGTGCCTTATCAGTGCTATACAAATGTATTCTATTTACCAAAATACCGACAGAAATAACGATAGGAATCAAGAGAATAGCAATATTGTAGGTTGGATTTTGATCAATTAGCGATAATCAAACTTTGTCAGACGGAGGCCAGGTGTTGCCTGTTTCAAAGTCTTTAACACGAAGTTTGTCGATCTAGGCAGTTGAGCTTTCTACCTGGCGATTGAAGTCGCCATCGCTAATTGACATACAGTTACACCTCCCGTGAGCAACTCTTCTGATAAGCGGCCACCTTTGTTAAATAAATTGACCTAACAGGATCTAACTTCCAACAATAGATCATCTCAAGACAGACTATGAGCATTCTTATTTTGAGATGGACACTGTCTAACATTTCAAGTTCTGTATGTAGGTACCTTAGCGAACATTTACAAATCCACTAACAACATGTAGTTACTTATATTATGTCGCAGGGCGCAAATTTTTGCAGATTTTCCTTTAAACAAAACAACGCGTTAAGCGATTATTTCGGAAAATATTCACCTCCAACTTCAATTACTGCCCCCGAGCTTTTTGAATGATGGATGAATGCTATACACTGAAGTCGTCGGCCAACATTCTTGTTGTTATACTTTCGTCTTTTTCCACAGTTATCAAAATAACCTAGTCATGAAAAAATCTGCGAAATTTGTATCTCCCAATTTCAACTTGGTTTTTGCTGATTATTCCTACGCCAAAAAGGTTTGTTGAGATTGCTAAATGACTTTGCAGAATTCCAAATATTCTCAAAGTGGTTTAATATAAAATGGATATTATTTTTAGTAGGCTTCTCTCTATTTGAAAAAGAGGATTATTTTCATTTACAAATTTAAATAAAACTCCAATTTCAAATAAATCTCGTAAAATGCCTCATTAATTATGTACAGACTAAATATTATACAAAATCTAACGACATATGTAAATTATCGAATAACATATGCAAATGAGCTAACAGCAACAAACACATTTCTTTAATTCAATACTAAAAGAAATAAAGGTGATTACTATTAAATAGGTAGAGATGTTGGAATTATAGTTTGGTTAATACGAGGAATTTGTGGTAAGGATTTGAAGAATGGTTGAATATGATAGTAAGCAATGAAGTATAGCGCCTGTTGAATTAAAGACGTTTATATCGTATAAATATGTGTGTTCTGAAAATAGAGCAATATATATTTAAAACATTAGATAATAAAAAACATATTTTGGATTGAATAAAATATTTATTTGCTAATATTTCGGTTGGCTGAACGCCAACATTTATCAAGGCAATTACATTTTTGTATATACAAACTCAGCGCCGCATAGTGTTATAATTTTTAAAATTATTTCAACTTGGATATTATAACACTATGCGGCGCCGAGTTTGTATATACAAAAAATGTAATCCCTTGATAAAGGTTGGTGTTCAGCCAACCGAAATATGGGTAAATTAATCTTTTATTCAATCCAATATATGCCTTCTTTGTTTTTAATACATACATGTATGTGGTAGATAATCGACGAGATGATCTTCGTAATCGGCGGGTTCGACGGCGTGACGACCATCTACAACGTGGAGAGCTACTCGGACAAAACCAACACGTGGACGGACATGACGCGTATGAACATCTTCCGTTCCGCGCTGGCGGCCTGCGTGGTGCCCGAGCTGCCCAACGTAAGGGACTACGTGCCTGGCGACCGCGACCAGAGCCTGAAGGAGAAGAGGATGAAGGTGCTCCAGGTTCAAACCCCACCCTATGGCCCCGAACTTTTGGGTATCCGCAGTCGATGATCCCCTCGCCAATAAACCAACTTTGATGTCGCGCCATTGATAATACCTTCTCCCTCTTTTCTTCTCTATGTCATACAGATCCACGAGAACTACCCACACTTCCTCTATCTCTTATAATATCATCAACAACAACACAGCTTTATTAAGACTACCAGTCTTATACAGATTCACCACAGGAAGAAAGGAAACATAGATGGAGCTCCTGTACTCCAGGCAGCACAGAACCCAACAACAGCTTACAGGTCCGACGCATGTCCAGTGGCCCACGTGCATACGTCAAGTTTAGCGTATCACTGAAATATCTCATATGATATCATCTCTGTAATCTTATAGGTTGGATCTTTTGTCTGAATGTTGATAAAACTCTTGGTATGGCTTCGTTCTGTCTCAACACCATTACATTTTCAACTGGGGAGATGAACCAAATGCATTGTTTTAATGTATTTTTAAACGGAAATGTATCACCTGTAGGCGCCATCCCGACCAGAGAGCCACAGATAAACAGATTATAAACGCACAGAATATAGAATCCGAGCTCCCCAGTAGAAGGAATACCCGGAAGACGACGGTACTCTCTGTTATATTTGTTGTTCACTATTATGATTTTTGTTCTAATAAACACTACTAAATTATTTCATTGGATCCTCTCTTTCTTTTCCCCAGTAAGAAACGCCTACGGAAGCCAACAGAAATTCAGAAGTGGGATAGTCCTGAAGAAAATTGAAGATTCACTGGAATAATTTGGAAACGAGAAGGACGTGGCGCGGTGACCGATCAACGTAAGAGGAGTTGCATGGTATGTACGAAATTTAATTACCTATTCCTAAAAGTATTATTACAAGTCACCTCGGTAAAATATTATTGCAAAATCATCTCGATAAGAAAGTATTTTAAAGTAAGCATTTTAAAGTAAAGTGAAGTATTTTAAAGTAAGCATTTTAAAGTAAAGTGAAGTATTTTAAAGTAAGCATTTTAAAGTAAAGTGAAGTATTTTAAAGTGAAGTATTTTAAAGAAAGTATTTTAAAGAAAGCATTTTAAAGTAAAGTGAAGTATTTTAAAGAAAGTATTTTAAAGTAAAGTGAAGTATTTTAATGAAAGTATTTTAAAGTAAAGTACAGTATTCTAAAGAAAGTATTTTAAAGTAAAGTAAAGTATTCTAAAGAAAGTATTTTTAAAGTAAATTGAAGAAACAAATAAAAAGTATTATCGCAAAGTATCGCGGTAAAAAAAGAAAAAAAAGTATTGTCTCAAAATTACCAAAGAAAAGTTGATTTCGTTTAAAGAAATAATTGAAACAGTACGTATCTGGCTTAGTCAGTTTTATTTGTTTATTTAAAAAAAAAAAAACTTTGCCTTGTTTATTTTTCCTTTTGAAAAACATGACTTACTTAGCGAAAGTAAGGAAATGCGATTTGAGCAAGTTGGCGTATGAACTCGGCGAGGTAGTACCGCCAGAGAGCAGGATCGTCGACTTAAAACGCCTTATCCTGAATAGTCAATCTTACGAAGAAGAATTCGCAAAGCAACTGTTGGAGACTCTGATCGAGGAACGGGAACAAACAGAACGAGCAGAACGGGAGCGAATGGAACAAACAGCACAAACAGAGCAAGCAGAACGTATAGAACGGGAACGAATCGAGGATCGGAAACGAATCGAGGATCGGGAACGAATCGAACGAAAAGAACAAATGGTAATGGAATTCGAGCTTGAGAAGCTGCGCATCCAGACTACACGCGGAAACAACGATACGTCTCGAAGTACCAGCAATGACGCACATTACGAGATACGTAAACTGATGCCCAAGTACGAGTCGAAGGACAATGATTTGAGTTTTTACCTAATTCTTTTCGAAAGACAGGCAAAGCGACTAGGATTGGATGAAGACCAATGGGCGTTCAGCCTCCTAGGATTGCTACCTTACGAAATGACTCAATTAATCGCTCGGGAAACAGAAGAACAAAGCGGCGATTATAGGTTCGTGAAAAGGTTGCTCCTAAAACGGTACAAGTTGAGCCCCGAACAATTCAGACAAAAATTCGAGAAGCACGAGAGATCTCAAAAGGGTTCCTGGAGAGACTTCGCTTTCGAATTGCGAGGATATTTCAACGAATGGATCGAAGGAATGAACGTGGAAAATTTCGACGCCCTAAAGGATTTGTCCGTCACTAACCAGCTAAAGAAAAAAGTTCCAAATGTGCTGCGTAATCATCTCATTGACGATTGGACCAAGTTAAACAACCCAGATGAGTTGGCGGATAAACTGGACGAGTACGAAAATGTTCGCACCGAGATGGGACCTCCGCATTGGAATGCGAAACACCTCATACCACCGTCGTTTCAGCAGAAATCTGCGAGATTCCCCAACCAAAGCGAAGTTAAAGAGACTAAACAAGGAACGAATGTTTCGGGTCAAGACGCTGCAAGGAACGAAATCAGTGAAACGTACCCTAACACCTTGAGGAGAATGGTCAACCGTGCAATCAGAAACGACAAGGGAGAACCGAAGTGCTTCAACTGCAATCAGTTTGGACACATTGCCAGAGACTGCCCAGCACCCAGGATTACGTTGACATGCCGAGGATGCGGTCAAACGGGACACAAGGAAAGGAATTGCACAAGACCCAAAGAAGGACTAAAAGTAGCCAACCTGGAAGTCGAAGGACTGGAGACTGTCCCGCCAGATGTATATTTGAAGGATGTCAAGATCGACAACAAGGAAACCGTGAAGGCAATGATAGACACCGGGAGCAGCAGTTGTCTAATGAGAGAATCGGTCGCAAGGAGGATCAGCGTCGACATCGAACCAGACTCGACTAGTCTGTACGGCATCGGTAACCAGACTGCACCAGCTGCCAGGACCGTTGGGAAGACGACAGTCGACCTGGAGATTGATGGCATCGTCGGAAGGGAAATCACTGTATTCATTGTCAACGATGATGCCCAACCCTATGACCTATTAATTGGAAGAACATGGACAGATCTGCCCTACGTATCCTTCGCCAGAATTGGTAAAAACTTGCATATTGGCTATTCAACCGAATTTCCGTTTGCTAATCTGCAAGAAGAAATCAAGTCGCGTCGCGTTGAACTGAGAGCAACCTAAACTGTTCAGTTGGAGAGCGACTCCATTAACTTTACAAGTGCAATCACAGACGAGGTAAAGGACGGATATGTATTGTTCACAGGAGTAGATGACGCCTGTGTCGATTCCCTATTGGAAGTGGTCGATGGAAAGACGACCGTACCCATCATCTCAGCTGGCAAGGGCAAGTTGAGAGTAAGGAAGAACCAATGTGTAGGGCGAGTTGAACTACTGAACCTTGATGATATTGTTGTTAACCTGGACGTCGCAGAGGATTTGTTTCAGACTAAAAATGAAGAGAAGAGGGAAGGACAAGACCAAATGAAACGTAAGCGCCCCATACTGCCTGAGGACATCACCGTCAATCATTCTCTGACTTCGAAAGAGAGACAAGAAATCCTAGATGTAGTAAACGAGTATAGAGACTGTTTCGCTCTTGGCATGGAGGAATTAGGGTGCACCGATGTCACCAAGATGGACATTAAGGAGGTTGATGGAAGCAAGCCAGTCTGTCTGAGACCGTATAAGACGACTGCAAGTGAACGCGAAGCAATCAGGGAGATTGTCAGAGAGTGGAAGGACAATGGAATAGTCACGGAAACTAGATCACCCTACGCTAGTCCCGTCCTACTTGTGAGGAAGAAAACTGGAGATCATCGTCTGGTGGTAGATTATAGGAGACTCAACGTTCAAACAGTTAAGGACAAGTTCCCATTACCAAGGATAGACGACCTTCTGGAAGGCCTAAGGAATGCGAAATTCTTCACCACTCTGGATCTGGCGCATGGATATCTGCAGATACCACTGACCGATAAGGCAAAATTAAAGACAGCATTCATCACCCCAGATGATACAGGTCAATTCGAAAGGATGATTTTTGGACTCGCCAACGCACCAGCTGAATTCCAAAGACTGATGCACACTGTCCTAGGTCCACTGCTGAACAAGAAGGCATTCTGCTATCTCGACGACGTGATTATCCCGGCAAAGGATTGGCGGGAGATGATCGAAAGGTTGAGGGAAGTCCTCGAAAGAATAAGATCAGCGAAGTTGACACTGAAACCCTCCAAATGTGAGTTCGGAAGGAGGGAAGTTGAGTTCTTAGGGTATGTCATCAGTACAGGCGGACTTAAGCCAGGCCCAAGAAAGATCAAGGCGATAGAAGAATTTCCAGAACCCAAGAATGTCCACGACATACGACGCTTTCTGGGACTGACGAACTTCTTCAGACGATTTGTAAAGGACTTCGCGAGGAAAGCAGAACCGCTAAGCAGACTTACAAAGAAAGGTTCACAATTTGAATGGAAGGAAGAACAGCGAAGGTCATTTGGAGGACTACGAAAGGATCTGGTCGAATATCCGGTACTAGCTCATTACAACCCTGAACTCAAGACAGAAGTACATTGCGACGCGAGTGCTGAGGGATTAGCAGGAATGGTGCTACAGATGGACGAAGACGGCAAATGGCGCTTGGTCTACTGTGTGAGCAAGAAGACAACAGAGGCCGAGAAGATGTACCACTCAAGCAAATTGGAGCTGATGGCGATAGTGTGGACCTTGGATCGACTACGTCAGTTCCTCGTAGGAATCAAGTTTACAGTGGTTACAGATTGCCAAGCACTGGTCTACATGAACGCGAAGAAGACTAAAAATCCTCAGATAGCGCGATGGTACAATCTGATTCAGGAATACGATTTCGAAATTCGACATAAACCAGGGGAGAAGATGGCCCACGTAGACGGAATGAGTAGAGCTCCAGTCGACGACCCTAGAGACACGATGGAGGAAATCGTGGAGAAAAACCTTGAAGTGTGCCTCACAATCACACTGGAAGAACAAATCTTGATGATTCAGCATTCCGACCCTGAATTGAGAGACCTGATCCAGATCTTTCGAAAGGACCCGTGTGATAGGACAGTAGGAGAACAAAATAGAATTGACGACTACAGCTACAGAAGAAAGTCCGGACGAGGAGCCAGAAGTAGAAGATACCCCCCGACGCAACCCACGACGTTCCTGCAACGCAAGGTTCAATCGAGGACGATTGAAATCCAGGAATGGCCGAATGTAGGCGCCATCCCGACCAGAGAGCCACAGATAAACAGATTATAAACGCACAGAATATAGAATCCGAGCTCCCCAGTAGAAGGAATACCCGGAAGACGACGGTACTCTCTGTTATATTTGTTGTTCACTATTATGATTTTTGTTCTAATAAACACTACTAAATTATTTCATTGGATCCTCTCTTTCTTTTTCCCAGTAAGAAACGCCTACGGAAGCCAACACACCTTTGATACAAATATATGCATATAAAAGCATAGGGCGCCTCTCCCGTCTATATAAGCGTCAAATCTAGACGCCATATATGTCATAATATTACATGTATAAATACCCCCTATAAAAATATCAATAAAGATAATCTATTAAACAAGTCAATAAGTCTCCGGAGATGAGTTTCTTTTTATAGCCAACTCTAGCTTTCGTAGCCCTTCTGCAGGAGTACAAATATACAATAATATCACACCGTTAGATAACTGTTATACAAGTATATATATATGGTAATTTAAACCAACAACCCTATATTGTATACTACTTATAACAAGATTGTCATGTTGTATATAGAAACACATCTATAAATAATTATACGCATGATTGACATGTGTCATTGCATCATCATATGTAATGTACTTTGTACAAACTGAGGATGAATAAATAAAACTATGTAATAGATTAAGAGCTGATCTAAGCAAGAAATCGAGATAGAACTCCACAACCCTAAAAAGGAATTTGGCAAGTCGTTGCCATCAAGGTCAAAGGGTGCAGAATAGCGCAGACGCCCCCACGCCCTTTGGACCTGTTCAAAGTCCAAATTCTCGCATGTCTCCCTCCTCGGCAAAGGTATAAAAACCTCGTTTTTATCCGAAACTAGCGGACGTACCCGGCTTCGCCCGAGGTTTTACCCGAGTAAAGGTTTGTCTAACGAACATTTGCCCGTGTTTTACCCGAGTAAAGGTTTGTCTAACGAATCTCTCGATAAAGTGAACATTTTTTCCCGGTCCCTTGAAAAATACTCGATAAGTTGAATAAATTCAATATTAATCGGTACCCGAGTAAAGGTCTGTCTAACGAACATTTGTTAAAACAATTCTCTATAGACTTATAAAAAGAAATAGATATATTTTGATAATTTGAAACTGATAAAGTGACCATTTTTTCCCGGTCCCTGTGTGCCGTGTCATTCTGAATTTTGTCTTTCCTAATTTTCTACATTACAAAATCATCGTTTTATCTAGTGAAAATTTTTTCCCGGTCCCTTGAAAAATACTCGATAAGGTTGAATAAATTCATGGTCGTTTATGGAAGATGGACGAAGTTCCCGGAGGTCATCTTGGGCAAGCTCCCGCGAGGCTTTTTTTCTTGTCTACTTGGCATAGCTGTGTCACCAACTCTGCCCTGATTGGTCGGTGGGTACTTTGACTGTCGGCCGGCGGCCGGGCGAATCCATTCTCGCACGGGGTCTGCCCCACTCCAAACTTTTGGCAAAGCACTTTCTAATATTAAAGATTATTGTCTTAAATAATCTTTAAGAACAAAAAGTATAATAATTGAACGATAGGAAATTATAGTAAATAATTATACTAAACTAAATGATGTAAAAATAATTATACATGAAATTTGAAATAAGTTTTAGAAAAGTTATCGTTAAGTCCACGGGAAAAGATGTAGCCAAAACAAATAGGTTTTTAACAGTGACACGTGAGCACCCGCCTCGAGACGCGCTCCTCTCTCCTAACATTACTCCCCCTCTTGAAAAAGCCTATCTCCGTCTCAATGGTGGCGCTGCTTGCGAGTTAAAGCTACAAATCTGCAAATAACTCTAAGGATATTAAAGATATTCAAGATATTATTTTTCGTAAACCTTTCCGGAGATACACCTAATAATATCCCAATATTTCACGGCGATTGGATGTATGGTTTTCGAATCCATAGAGGACACACAGACACACACACAGACATTCAATTATATATATATATAGATTACAGTCACTTCACCATCGGCGTGAGCCCTTGTCGGTTGTACCCTGGACCACCTCATCGACCATGTAAAACAGTAAGACTCTTTTAACCCCATCTTGCTCTTAGCTCGACTTTTATCTGTTCACGGAACTTTCCTACTACAACTGTGTCTCTTCGTTTTTTTTTTGTGTGTGGACATTCCCAAGCTTTCCACTCTGCCTCGACCACGACTGCCTGTACTCTGTGAGAACTGTTAAAGGTCCTCCAAGGTGCAGAGAGGTACTGGAAAACTCTCCACGCCCTGACTGTCCCTCTAGGTTACTACAGGTTTGACCCTCGGTTACCACAGCTAAAGCGAGAGTCGACAGGATACCTCATCACAGATAGTCGACAGGACCTTATCACATATACATATGTTTCGGCCGGATTTTTGCATATTGGCATTAAATTTATTGAGCTGATTATTATTTGCACATTACCTGTTGTTTATTATACTTGTACTTAAGTGTTCGATTATTTGTTGAATTTGACAGAGTACAAGGAAAAGGAAAAGAGAAAATTGGCTGGTCAGATCACACCCCTTGTCAACCACATGTCCAGCTTTCTAAAAATAGATTTTCGGATAACTTCCCGTCTCATCCCCTCTGGGGAATATTTTAGCCTACTGATAAGAGTTTAAAAGCCTCTAAATTTGATGATCAGGGGACAGTTCTCACCAAGGTGGCCTCTACGCCAGTTGTTCCCAGGGTGGTCCTCGTGCCTTCTCTTTCCTCCCCGAAATACTTCTACAGGGTTTTGTTCCTGGATCCTGTCTCCTTGCCACACAACTCACGACTGATTCTCTCTCAAATCACCACATTCTATATACAAGTATCAGAGTCATCAACAATCAATTCTGTCATCGTTTGCTTTTGTGAATAGAATAAATACCCAAATATGGCCATTTCTTATAAGCATCGGTGGTTCAGTGGTAGAATGCTCGCCTGCCACGCGGGCGGCCCGGGTTCGATTTCCGGCCGATGCATTTTTTTTTTACAATTTTAAAACTCATTTATATTATTTAAAATATACAAGTATCAGAGTCATCAATTCTGTCATCGTTTGCTTTTGTGAATGTATGTGAATAATGGATTTCAAATTTTTAATTAATTTCAGTTCTGGCCTTTATTTGTTTAAATCTCTTTTTAAAAATCGTTTAAAATGCAGTCGCAATCATTAGCGAACACATATGTTTGCCTAATATTTTCATATGCTCTTTTATTTTTTACAGAAAAATATTTACATGCCAGTATTTTGGATTATTATTTTTATAAACCTATTTTTTTTTTAATTCTTACTGAGAAGATGGGCATCGCAGTCAGGATTCTTTACAGTCAGTCACTCAACTCAGGCAATTTCAAAGGTTAATGGGGGTTTGGTGGAAAAACTGCCGTCTATTTAAACTATATTAATTTTGAAAGAACTAAATGGATTGCAAAAAATAATTAAATCAGATACCTAAACACTAATATAATACAATTTTTGCCATTACACACTTTTTTTCTTGTAGTTTATGTGTTCCTTCTGTATTGCTATTCTATGGCACTTCTACTATTTATTATTGATGTACTTTCAGTATGAAGGATACTTCACTCGGGGAATTTCTCGGGCGAAGCCGGGTCATTCTTCTAGTATAAATATATATATGGTGGTCCCGTAATTTTATGTTGTACAAGTTAATATATATATAGGAAATCAAAAAGAGCGTACTCTATAGTTTATAGTTCAAAGTTATATACAACATAAATTCCAACTCCTTATAAATATTATGATGCGTTAGCGCGCCATCTGCTATGAAAATTAGAAACTATTATAGACGCATATGTTTTTTTTAATGAAACAATTTCAGTATATATAAGCAAATAAAGTAAATTCCTCTCAATTAGGACACCTGGTAAATAGGTACTCCATCGTGTTATTGAAACAAATATTAAAAACCATAAACATATCCTTAGCACAAGTTTTATGTTTCAAATTAAATTTTCTAATGTATAAAGAACTATTATAGGGGTTAGGGAATAGGGTTTAAATGGAAAGCCTGCTTGGATCATGATCTCCTATCAAATCAACACCATTGAAAACGTCTAAAGAGGAAAATATTAACTTTTTATAAAGAAACTTCGATATCTATATACAGTATAACCTGTCTTTAGCGGACACCCCGCTAGCCGACACTCCTGAACAAAGGACAGTTTTCATTTGCAAAATTACCAATTTTACAATATAGCAACTCTACGGTAAGAGGACACCCCTCTCTAAAGGACACTTTGGCTCTGCAATTAGGTGTCCTTTACAGGGAGGTTCTACTGTATTATCAAATCTTAAATTTCAAATTTATAATATTTTTTGATGATATATCGTACCATATAATTGATAATCTTATTACCAAAAGATCACTGTAAATATATAAAATTACACTTCACGCTTACAGGGTGTATCAGGTAAATTGGGAATAGCCACAATGGAATTTTAACTGAAATTTATTGCAAAGAAACATTTAAAAAAATGTAATTTAGCACAGTAGTAGATAAAAGGATATAGTTTTGATTTATTCAATGGAGTTTCCATTATTAGCTACAACAGTCTCGAGGCGAGTACGGAATGAAGCACAGACCATGGTGACGTTGACCTTGTCCTTTTGGGTCATCACCGTGTGAATCGCTTTCTTGACAGACTGGATGGTGTTGTGGGGAGGTTTGTTGACATCTCTCTCAACAACGCCCTATACATAGTAGTCAGTGGGTTGCAGTCTGAAGAGTTAGGGGGCCAAATATCAGGACTCCAGTGACTGGAGACGTTAGGTGTCAGCCACGATTGTGTCTTTTTGGCCTTGTGAGCTGGAGCTGAGTCTTGTTGGAAGACATACTTCCTTCCTGCAGCCACCATGTTCATCCAAGGCTTTACAACGGTCTCCAGGACATTGATGTAGGTATCAGCGTTCATTCCATGGTCCTTCTCAAAGAAATGGGGAGGCATGACATTGCATTCCTTGCTGATAACACTAAGGACCCTCACGGAGGCAGGATATTTCGTCTGCCTCACGACAGGTACCTCTAAGAAGTCTTTATAGATCCAGCGATCATTCCTGGAATTTATCTTTTAGTCCACGTTATTTTCAACATGGAAGAACCTCAGAATGCCACAAGAATCATGTTTCAGGTTGTTGAGGAGAGCATCAGCCTTTCTTTTCCTGTTATCCTTCATATTCTCAGTCAGTAACTGGCCTTTCTGAAGGGCATAGGACTTGAGACCATGATCCTCATGGATAGTCTCCTGAAAATATTCATAAAGCCAACTTCCATTTACTTGGCTATGGCGCTCATGCTCTTCCCAGGATTTTTTACCAATCACCTCCTTGATATTTCTGACAAATTCTTCGACTCTTACCCTGTCTGATCGACGTAGGTGGTTTTTCCTTGCAGCCATTCCCTCTTTGTTACTGTAGGCTTCATCAAACTGCTTCTTGACACGATAAACAGTGGTTTTGTCAACTTAAGAAAGTCCACTATCTCTTTGGGGCTCTTTCCAGCACACAGAGCAACGATGATGGCTGCTCGATTTCTGAATGCTCGATTATTGTTCATCACTACCCTGCACACATGTACTGTTACATTTTATATTAATATGACTACGAAATGAAAAAAAATCAAATGTTTTAACAAAGTAGTTTTTGTATTATGGACTGCCAAAGTTATTCCCAATTTACCTGATAAACCATGTATATTAACGCTTGTTTTACATATAGTGCCCTTAAAATGATTATTTTACCTAAATAAATTGTTTTATGATCGTGTTTTTTTATCAATGAATGTGACAAAATAAACGTTTTTAGGTTCAAATATTCAAAGAATGTGGGCCATAAATGAAACTTATCAAAACCTACCTGTGAAGGTTGAGGATGTAAAAATCCTGACAAAAGTGTAAAAACTGAGTGGCGGCAGATTCTCTAAACATCCTAGAAAGATGTTATCAACAGCTCGTTCGTCCATGGTCTAAAAGCTGCTTCGACCCATAGGCACGTGAGTATAGCCCTTGACCTCACGTGACTTTCACCTGGCCTCCTATTGGTTACATAGATAGGCAGACGACTAATATATTTACATTTTAATATACTCGTTGAATATCTATATATTAATAAAATAGTAAAAATTCTTATGTGTGTATTTATTAAAATAAAATTTTCGAATGACGTTTTTTTAAATAAAAAAAATACCTTGATTAACTATACAATTTTTAAAATGTATATATATATATTATTTAAAAATGCTTATTTTGGATCATAAAGTTTGATTTTCCAAAATTTCGCATGGCACGAGTATGTACAACTGCTATAAAATTTAAGTTGTACATACTCGTGAATTGATACGCGAGCATCTCAAAACAATCTTGTTGCCCGCAGAAGTTTGGCGAGTTGCCATACGATATATGGAAAAATGAAACTTTATGATCCGAAATAAGCATTTTTAAATTATTTAATATATGGATTGCTCTATTTTCAAACATGTATATATATATTTTTTTTAATACAGTAAAACTTCGTTATAACGGTCCTGCTCATAGTGCTATTCCGCTTATTGCGGTTTTTCTTGATCCCAGTTCCAAATTACATTTACTATACAAAACATCCGCTTATAAAGATATTTCTATTTTGGGCAGTATTTATTTTAAATTAGCGGAAAATATATCGACAATTGGCCAAGCATATTCAAAAGGTATCCAGATATTGACCAACGTCGAACATGAGTTTATATTTCTATGTGAAATGCAACAATTTTCCATCAACCTTTAGACCAAAGAACACGTTTATACGCCAGTACCTGAATCTACCAAAATACATCCCTGGCTAATTTCTTAGAGCTGAAACTGGAAGAATCTCACTGGGTGTAACAGCGTTGAAACTATCTTTAAAGTACTGGCTTAAAATCCTGAAGATGGATGAAACTAGAATACCAGCAATATGTTTATCGCAACTCTGGGAAACATCGTTGGAACAAGACATAGGATTCACTGGAACTTTAACCAATATCTTAAACATCACTGGATTTTCATGGCTCAAATTTTGTAACGATTACAGGGTTTTACAGAGAGAAATTTTCTTGATTGTCGGGAAAGCAATGAATCAATCTATACAAGTGGACCATACGAGAATGTTAAATTCAAAAATTTTACCCGCATTACAAACATTTATATTCAGCTCCAATGGCAGAATTTTATTTAACTAGTGTCTTCCCATTTCCTTTCAAACGATGCATTGCGCAATTAAGAATCTTGTTCACCATTTTTTATTGAAGACCATATAAAAACTATGAAATCAGAAAATCTCGTATGTGTATTGTGCAGGGATAATTTTGAGTCAGAGAACTAACTCACTATATATTTACCTGCAATAATCTGTATGAAGAAATGAAATTACTTGTTAATAATACGAGCGCTAATCATTTATCACTTTATGCCCTGCTGTCAGAAACGGTGAAAAGTAGACACAATAGATATATACAAATTTTGTGAGAAGGATGAGAAACATGTGTAAATAGTTTTCCTTCTTTTGGCATCATGTTAATACCAAATTGTATATAGTACTTGATTTATGTTCAATTAAACCCATTGCTATACTGGGAGAATCCTGTATGGGGCTTGATCCCTAATAAAAGTTTGTGTGTAGTTTCTATTTGTAAGTATTTATATTGAAGTTTCTCCATTTAATTACCATGTATAGTTGTGCTTCTGTCTAAGTCCCCAGTAGAACGCTATAACAGGTTCACTGTATACACATATAATCACCATGACTTTGTTACATCCTACTGAACTAACTACAAAGGTGTGATTGAATATGAGTTCTAATGGAATTCTATAGAAAACCTTTATTACAATTATTCTTTATTTCTACCTCTGCCAAATGATAAGCCGAAGGAAGAAATTGAAGGGAGAACGGCCATTTCCATAATCTCAGGTTTGAAGCGAACTTTTAGGATGCCAGGCACGTACTGAGTGAGAATCAGGGGTTTATATTTCCAGATGACGATAGAGAAAGGTGAGGATGAGTGAGATTTCGGACTTGGACAAAATATTCAGCTTTTTTTCGAAGTGGTCTATCGTGAGATATCACAAGGGTGGGAATGGACTTCAGCCAGAGAATCAAGAAGAAGATTTCATGTTTATCCACATCAAGGGATGGATTCAAGTGGCTCAATGCGCAGAACGAGCTTTGATTCAAGATAACAAATTGAATCATTAGAACAATTCTTGTTCCACCGCAGGCAATAGGGAGTCCGGGTTTCAGCAGTCACAGGGATAAGATTTCAAGATAATCAAAGGACCCAGCAATAGCAGGTCTTCAAGATACCCTTAAGATCATCATGAGAGAGCTTTTATTTCAGATAACCAATTGACTGAGCATTGTGTTCTTCATCATTAGAGTAATTCTTGTTCCATCGCAGGCAGTAAGATGCGAGGGCCCGGAGTTTGCAGCAGGTAGAGAAAAGAGTTCAAGATCATCAGAGTACTCAGCAATAACTTGTCTTCAAGACATCCAGAGGTCGAGGGGCATCATGAGAGCCTGGCATCAGGGAGGGATCACGGCCGTTGCGAGACTAGCTCAAGAGAGAGATGAATTACAAGAGACAAGTTTTTTCTAAACTGTGTCTAACCCACTTCAAGGATGTAATCCTGTCATGTTATTCTCTGACTATGTACTCACTATTGTACCAGTCTGCAACAGATGTTAACGAAACCATGTTAGTAGTGCCCATGTTTGAACCCTTTGTCACTTTTCATTCTAAATACCCAGACACCTCAATTAATACCTTTTAAAGTTATACGATTGTGTTTTTTTGTATTGTCAGACTTAGGGACTTTTAAAAAGAATTTTGAAAATAATAAACAAATCTTTGAAATAAGAATTTTGAAAAAAAAAAAAGAAAAAATGCCAATCCGTAAGCCCTATGCGTCCCTAAGCCTAACAAAACAAAATAAGACAACCATATAATTTAAAAGGCAAAATTGAAATGATCTGAATATTTAAAACAAAAAATGGCGCAAGGCCAAGCCACAGACACAACGAACATGATAACTTTAACAAGTGCTACAAAAAGGCACAATAGTGGGTACACAATCAAAAAACAACACAACAAAACTACAACCGTAAATGTTAATTAATAACAAAAATAAATAGAATTTACTAAAAAGCCTTTATTTATTGCTTTTAATTATAATTAAATTTTAAACATATTAAAGATAATATTATTTATTTATACATATAACTATATGTAAATTAAAGAACAAAAGAAAAAGAAACCAAAAAAACGTAAACATTGGCGACCGCCATCTTTCTTTGTCTGCCAGCAACAGTTGTATAGTCGATCCTGCGCAGGCGCACACCACGCCCGCGGCCACCGCGTGCTGCTCGATGGGGTCGTGTTTTGGAGCCGCTTGCCCACTAAAATGGATATTTAACATACTCCCACCTATGATTTGGGGAAGAAAATCATACAATTAAGATAAGTGATATATATGTGGTACATAAAAGGAGTTA
Source organism: Cordylochernes scorpioides (assembly GCA_030710605.1). Classification (NCBI taxonomy): domain Eukaryota; kingdom Metazoa; phylum Arthropoda; class Arachnida; order Pseudoscorpiones; family Chernetidae; genus Cordylochernes; species Cordylochernes scorpioides. The sequence continues at coordinate 50,648,847 of CP092868.1, forward strand.
AGCATTATAAATTGAGTCTCTGTGGTGGCTTGACCATGCGTCCACATCGAGTTCGCTTAGCCTCACTATGCGCTTCTTCAATTGTAGTATCTCCTTTGGATCGAAGAATTGGATCCCCACTTGAAACTTCCAGGGGATAGAGCTTCTGCACAGGGCGTATAAGGGTTCCCAGTTTTGTGCGAACTTTAGCAACCCGAGAATGTCCATCTCTTCCTGGAAACAGTTCCACTATTCTTGCCATAGGCCAGTGGAGTCTCCTCTTGTCTTCCACTTTCACTATAACCACATCACCCACACTCAGTTTCGGAGTCCTCTCATTGGCCTTCTGGACAAGCTGGCCCAGATATTCACTCCGAAAGCGACTTCTGAGAGCTTCTCGCAGCCTTTGACAATGCCGATATCTATCTTGAAATTTCTTTGAATCCAACTTATCAAGATCTGGAACTCCCACGTATTTTGAATCATGTAGAAACATGGAGGGTGATAAAGGAATCAAACTGTCAAAGTCCTCATGAATGTATGTCAGCGGACGACTGTTGATTGTAGCTTCTGCATCACATAGGATAGTAGACATCTCTTCATAGTACACTGAAGAATGGCCCAAAATTCGAACAAGGAGATCCTTGATGGAACGAATAAGACGCTCCCACCAACCTCCCCACCATGCAGCAGTAGGAGGTATGAACTTCCAACTTATCTTGTGAAGATTTTGGTCTAACACTATCTTCTTCCAGTTTAAAGCCTTGAGAGCATTGTTAGAGCCCACAAAATTAGTACCATTATCAGAATAAATGACTGTTGGTCGCCCTCTCCGGGCTATAAATCTTCTCAGAGCCTGTATGAAAGCTTCAGTACTTAATGAGGTTACAAGTTCCAGGTGTATAGCTCTGAAGACGGCACAGGTAAATAGAACAATCCATGCCTTGGTCTTGTTCTTGAGGTAAAGTGGACCAGCAAGGTCTACTCCCAGAATTTCAAAGGCTGTGGCATCTCTCACTCTATCAAGGGGTAAGTGTATCGGAGTAGTTTTCACAGGTTTTGATGAAAATCTTCTACACTTGGCACACTGAGAGACGACACTTCGTATGCTGCGCCGGGAATTTAAGATCCAATAATTTTCTCTGAGTTTGGCAGAAAGGATCTGAACTCCTGCATGACAATGTCTCAGATGGAATTCTCTTATCAGGCATGTGACAACATGATGTTTTGTTGGAAGCAAAATTGGGTAACGAAATGAATATTCGTCATCCCTTTCAATAAGCTTGGATTTTATACGGATCAATCCAAAATCATCTCTAATTATCATCAACCCGTTGATCGAATCTCCTCGGCTAGAAAAAACTTGCTGTTGCACAGTTTTCCAAATTCCCTTTTCAGCATCTTCTAATTCTGAAAGCTGTAGACTATGCATACCTGATGGGGACAATTTTTGTGTATTTCGTATGAACCTCCGGATCCACGCATTTATTCTGACAATCTTTGTAAAATTTGAAAATCTTTCAAACCATGGCATTACTTCAGTTCTGGCATGAGTAGTCACCAATACTTGCCTATCTATTTCTAAATTGACCAAAGTTCTGTCTGAGTGGAATAATTGCTTTGGCCAGTGATCTTGAGGCTGCTTGAGCCATTCAGGTCCCTCCCACCATCTGGTGCGTTTAAGCTGTAGTACACTACAACCTCTTGAAGGAAGGTCTGCAGGGTTGAGGCTCCCTGGTACATAAAACCATTTGTTCGGACCTGAAGTGTTGCATATCTCTTTGACTCTGTTGTTTACAAAGGTGCCCCACTGCCTGTTTGTCTTGATCCATGAAAGTGCTGTAGTAGAGTCTGTCCAGTAGTACACCGGTTCCGCAGCCAAATTCAAAGACTCAGTTATGTACCTGCTGAGTCTAACTCCCAACATACAAGCAAGAAGTTCCATCCTAGGGATAGTAGTTTTCTTAAGTGGACCTAGCCGGGATTTGGCCATCAAAAGTTGTACTGACACTCCTTTGTTCTCAGGACAACGTAGAAAATCTGCTGCTGCATATGCACTTTGGCTGGCATCACAAAATATGTGAATGGACCAATGGGCTCTAATCCCATGGCCCACTCTACGTGGAATTTTTATGTCGGCAAGAGTGTCCAACTCACTGTACCACTTCATAAAATTTTCTTGAATGGTTGTTGGCAAAGGTTCATCCCAATCAGTTTTGACTGTCCAGGCTTGTTGAATAAGTAGTTTAGCAGGTAATAAGACAGGAGCTAAGAATCCAATTGGGTCAAAGATCTGTTGGGTATGAGACAAGAGGTCTCTCTTGGAAAGTGAGTTTATTATAACTCCGAACTTGGGGGTCACATTAAGAGTATCTTCTAAAAGATTCCATTTCATGCCCAGAACTGAAGCCTCTTCACTCCTTTCTATATCAACACTAGGAGGTAATCTAGAATAGACTTCCTTGACTCGGTGTATAGGTCCGAATTGCCACATTCTGAGATCCATCTTGGCTTTTGCAAATATCTCAGTAGATTTCTCCACCAGATCAACTAATTCTGCCTCGGTATCCACTGAAGTGACACAATTATCAATATACAAACATTCCATCAACTTCTGAGGAAGAGCTCCAAATTCAGATGAGACTCCCTTAAGATGATGCAGAATGACTGCTCCAAGCAAATAGGGGCTACAGGTCACACCAAAGACAACTCGCTTGTGACGGAAAACCTGAATCTGATGATTATTTTTCCACCATAAGAATCTAAGATAGTCTCTATCTTCTTCTTTCACTTCAATTTGCAAAAAGGCTTTTCTAATGTCAGCAATAACTCCAATAGCCTTTTCTCTAAACTTTAGTAGGATAGCTGGGATCTGTTCAATAACATTTGGGCCACTTGCCAAGCAATCGTTCAATGAAAGATTCCCCTTGTCCTTACATGATGCGTCAAACACAGGTCTTATCTTGGTGGTGTTGCTATTGGCTTTAACCACTGGGTGATGAGGGAGATAATGACAATTCCTGTTCAAATCTTCTGGAGACACCTTTTCAATAACACCTTCAGCTAGCCATTCTTGGAACACCCTATCATATTCGCTGAAGATACATTTAGCTCTCAATTTACGGGTTGTGTTAAAAAGTCTTCTCTCTGCAATATGACGATTGGATGGAATTCCTTCTTGGTTCCCCAGCCAAGGTAATCCTACACAAAAGCGTCCATCTTTCAGCTGATGAACAGTATTTAAGAAGTGCTGGTGTACTATTTTATCTTCTTCTAGCTTGGTAAGATTTTCCCTGGGATCTTTTATGCCAATCGTTTCTAAATCCCACAAATAATCAACCGACATATTTCTACTGTGCATGCTGATGACCACCAGTGATGAGTAATCAGTCTGCTCATCTTTCTTCGGTGAAGGGCCACAAATTGTCCATCCAAGATGTGTTTCTATAGCTGTTAGTCCATTTTCCAGCTGCTTCACACGTCCCGACAAAAGGCTTCCATAAATATCACTGCCGATCAAAAGTTCTATCTTGGGGCTATCTCTCCCAAGATCAGACAGCCAAATTCTAGATCCTTTTAGTTCGTTCAACCATGCTCCTTTAGGCGTCCTTGGAATCTCTCCACAAATAATGTCTTGACCCAAGAATTCAAATTCTCTCAGAGTGTCCAATTCTGATAGGTTGCTGCATAATGTGACCGTATACACCTTATGGCATTTTGTTTCTGTTTGTGTACCACCAAACAATGAATGAGCAATATTTACATTGCCGATGGGCTTCAATTTTACTTCTAGTGCAGTGGATTCCAAAATATAGGACTTCTGAGAACCAGGGTCCAAGAGTGCTCGCACTCTTCTATAGCCATTATTTCCCATAATATTGACCATCAAGGTCATTAATGTTACATCTTTTGTACACTGCTGATTGGCTAAAGCACTCTGCACTACTTCAGAGACATGCGTCTTTTCCTTTCGGTTGCAGGGCAAGTCAGGACAAAGAAGAACGTAGTGTCCTTTGGCACAAATATTACATTGAACTGTCCTCTTGCAAGCCTTTGCAAGATGTCCAGGTTTAAGGCATTTCAGACAACACCTCTTTTCATAGATCTTTGCTCTTTTATCCTTGAATGGCATAGATTGAGCAGTGATGCAGTCTTTACTTTGGTGATTATTTTCACAGAACAAACATCCCATCTCCTTGGCAGAAAATAAACCTGCAGCTGTAGGTATATTTGAACTCTGCTTAAACTTATTTCTAAGTTTCTCTTTTGGGGAAGACCCTTCAAATCCTCTCCTGGCTAGAAGTCTTCTTTCTTCCCCTTCCACTTCTCTTCTAAGAAAGTCCAAAAGATTGTTAAGGCGAGAGCTGGAGTTAGAATTAGAGTTTTTTGATTCATCACAATTATTCAGCGGTGATCTCTGCCAAGCAACCAGCACATCTTCTGGCAAACAAGACTCTATCATAGGGAAAAGCCATGCTGTGTTTTCCTTGGTGTCAACACCCAAAGATTCCAGATATCTTAGCTGTGTTTCAAGTTTGTCGTACAGTTTAGCCACTGACCGCCTTTCATCTGGTGGAGTCTTGACATTTGCCATCATTAATTTAAGCAGTTCCCTTACATATATTTCCACAAGCAAATCTTTCTGTCCATACCTTTGTTTCAAGGCTTGGACCGCTTTGGCATAGTTGTCTGCTGTTTGGGGATAGCTTTCTATGAGCTCTCTGGCTCTAGTGTTTGATTGCATAGACTGCACCAGATAATGAAACTTGTCTGCATCATGCAGCTCAGTATCCTCATGAATCTTTTCAAATTGTGCCCAAAATGGAAGCCAATTAATTAGTTCTCCATCAAATTTTCTTATTTCGATCTTAGGAAGTTTATAACTTTTGGCCATTAATGACCCATTTGAGCTTCCCAGGGATTTAACATCACTTTTGTTATCAGAATCAATTAATTCTCTTACCTTTCTTTCCAGGGTGATGAAGGTATCCGAATAATGTTCTGCTTCCTCAATTTCACAATTTAAAGTATCTTCTTCTGCATCAGCCACCATCATATGATCCAACATCTTCTGGTCAAGATCCTTTAATTTGAAATCGATGTCTTTTAATTTGCTAAATTTGTCCCTGATCACACCTAGATCAGCATTAGTTTTACTTATTTCGGAATCCAAAACATTTACTACCTTAGTAAATCGCGTTCTGGTTACTGAGCGCAACTTCTTGTCACGTTCCATCCTGGCAGGCTCGCCCCTTTTGTTAATTAATAACAAAAATAAATAGAATTTACTAAAAAGCCTTTATTTATTGCTTTTAATTATAATTAAATTTTAAACATATTAAAGATAATATTATTTATTTATACATATAACTATATTAAAAAACGAAATAAAAAAATAAAAGATAAAAAGATCAGGTGTTGAAATCAATATAAAAAATGGCATATCCTGACCAGGAGCACATGTGCTTTACAGAAGGCAGAGCGCCATCTGGTGGAACAGAAATGTTTAGTTGATTTCTGTTCCACCAGATGGCGCTCTGCCTTCTGTAAAGCACATGTGCTCCTGGTCAGGATATGCCATTTTTTATATATAACTATATGTAAATTAAAGAACAAAAGAAAAAGAAACCAAAAAAACGTAAACATTGGCGACCGCCATCTTTCTTTGTCTGCCAGCAACAGTTGTATAGTCGATCCTGCGCAGGCGCACACCACGCCCGCGGCCACCGCGTGCTGCTCGATGGGGTCGTGTTTTGGAGCCGCTTGCCCACTAAAATGGATATTTAACAGTAAAGTAAACTAGGCACAGCCTATAAAAAACTCGCCTCAAGCTCTCCATCTCTCTCAGTCTCTATGCAACAATGGAACATTCCTTGGTTACAATATTTCTTTACTCTTTTTTTAATCTTTGATATTATATAATTTTATGGAGAAATTACAATTTTAAACATTCTAGAACACAATATAATAAACATATTGTCATGTTTTCTACCTATAGGTTACCTCAAATCTCAAACACCATAAAATATAAGATTTTATTTTGACAGATTCATCAACTCTTCAGCACACTTCAACACCTTATATCTATCCTATATTTATTTTATCTAATTCAATATAAACATTTTTACGGCATTTTTATTCTTAAAAATGGGGGGAGTCATTACACATATATTTAAATACTTTTATTGCTCTTTTATCTTTGGAAAAAATTATTTATAAATTCTTAACGTCTGTCCGTCTTTTCATCGATAAATTCCTAAACTACAATTAAGCAAAAGTACTATATTACTGTGACGCCGCCGTCGAGAAACTAGATGGCGCTGTAAATATAAAAAGACCAAATTTTTTTTTTGTCTGGGAGAGAGAGAGTTAGGCTTGTTTTATTTCTTTTATCATGTAAATTGGCCATAATTTTAGTTAAAATTAGGTATTCTACATATAAGATGCCTCAATTTCCGATTACTATTAATTTTTGTAAACTTCGACTTTAGATCACCAAATAAACTAGTCAATAGTCTTCACCAGCTCTTTTTTTCTAAAAGATCATCATATAAAATTTATATATATGTGATGAGGTATCCTGTCGACTAAAAACTGGTGAGGTATCCAGTCGACTTAATCTATGGTGTGATTACTGTCGACTCTCTCTATACTGTGTTGACTGAGAGGAACAGTCAGGATGGGGAGTTTTCCAGTACCTCTCTGCACCTTGGAAGACCTTTAACAATTCTCACAGAGTACAGGCAGTCGTGGTCGAGGCAGAGTGGAAAGCTTGTGAATGTCCATACAGAAAAAACTAAGACACAATTGCACTAGGAAAGTTCCGTGAACAGATAGGAGTCGATCTAGGAGCGAAAGATGGTGATAGAAGAGTGTTGGGATCCGGCCAACGGCTTCTGTGAATATTTTCTGAATATATTTCAAGATATATTTCTATGAATAGTTTTTGTTATGTTGTGTTCGGCAACATTGTAATTGTTATATTAAGAACTCTCGTTTGTTTTTAGAAATGTAGTTTTTTGTAGAGTTTGCAGCTAATAGGTATGTTATGTTTTTGTTTTAAATTTCTATAAATTAATATGTAAAGTTTTTCATTTTTGTTATAAAATAAATTTGTTAATTAAAAGGAGATGTCTTGATTTTAAAAGTAGTCAAGCAGAATATACCCTAACAGGTAAATCGATCCGCAGAAAAATATTTGATATATTAGATAAACATTTAAAATACCACCATTCTTGGTAGCAGAACTCGGTTGATAGAAAATAAATATTCTAAAAAGTGTATTATGGATATTTATAATAATATGAAGATCGAAATTCTTAAAGGAAATAATTATCAGATATGGTCAATGCAAATGAAGCCCTTTTAAATGCTAAGGACTTATTCAAAGAAGTAATTGAAAATGATATTCCTGAAAGAATTGAAAGTGATCTCAAAAATAAAGAAGAAATATTAAAATGGGAAAAATTTAATAGAGAAGCTTATGGCATGATTATACTTTCTATTGAGCCATCAATTGCATTAATTTATAAGGAAAATAGAAGAGCAAAGCAGCTATGGGAGGCCTTAAAAACAAGATATTCAGGCATATCTGAAGAGAAAATGATGAATTGTTATCTAGAATTGTCAAGATTAAGAATGAAAGCCAATGAAAGTGCTGAAGAATTTATAACAAGAGCTCAGGCGTTAACAGTACAAGTTAAGGAATTGGGTAAACAGGTTTCAGACATAGAAGTTACCCGATATATAACAGAAGGTTTATCTCCCAGATTTAACCCTCTACGCCCTGTCATCATCGCAAATAGAAACATGTCCATTGATGCACTAAGACAACTTTTATTGGACTTCGAAAAACCATTAGAAACGACCGCTAGCAACTCACATACACAGGCTCTAAAAGCGGAATATGGCCACATGTCTAGGGAAAAAAGATGTCATGTGTGCAATAAATTAGGACATCTCAAAAGAGACTGTTGGTATAATCCTGACAATGCAAATTCAAAATTTACAAAGAAATACCAAAATGTACGCCATCAAAGTGAAAATATGCAAAATCGAAAAACTAATAGGGATAATAATCGGCGTAAGGAATATTTTCCTCAAAGACATCATGCCCTTATGGCTTGGAAAGAGCAGCCTAGAACACTAGAAACGGAGTGGCAACTTGACTCTGCATGCTCAACTCATATGACTAATGATAATTCATGTTTAGAAGAAGTCATAGAATGCAATCAACCTATATTATTGGCAGAAACTCATCGCTCAATAGAAGCAACCCAACAAGGCAATATTAAAATAGTTTCAAATGAGAACTCTCATGTTGAATTACAAGATGTACTCTATGTTCCAAATCTAAGATGCAATCTATTGTCAGTTGCTTCTATAGTTAACAAAGGAAACAAAGTGATATTTGACCAGAATGGAGCAACGATTCTAAGTGAAAAGGAGGAAATAATATCTAAGGGAATAATGAAGAACAATATGTTCAAAGTCACTTTCAAACCAGAAGTTATAAAAGAAAGTGAAAAGTGTATGCACGTGTCTAGTGACAATATGGAGTTGTGGCACAAACGACTAGGACATATCAACTCAAGCTATTTAATGAGGATGCACAAAAACAAAATGGTGAAAGGTCTTGAATACTTAAAGGGAGAACTATCTTACTGCGTAAGCTGCAACAAAGGAAAGATCACAAAAGCTGAAGGAAGTCCGTCACTCAGAGAAACTACAGCAAGACCACTGGAACGAATACACGTTGACATATGTGGGCCTTTGACACCAACAATTGGAGGAAGGAAATACATGTTGACCATAGTTGACCAATACACTAGAAGATACTTTATAGAAATTCTTCACAGTAAAGATGAAGCTACCAGCAACATTGAAAATTTCATAAAGAGAAGAGAAAAAGAGACAGGCATGAAAGTAAAGAAATTGAGATCAGACAATGGCGGTGAATTTATAAATACAGAAATGAAGAATTTTCTAGAATCAAAGGGCATTAAGCATGAGAAAACAGAACCCTATTTGCCGAGAAGCAATGGTATGGCAGAAAGGGCCAACCGAACAATCTTGGATATGACGAGAACTCTTCTGATTGAGGCCAATTTACCTATCAAGTTTTGGGGTGAGGCGGCAAGAACAGCTGTTTATCTCCATAATTTGACACCTACAAAATCAAATTTGACTAAGACTCCAATGGAAATGTGGACTGGCCATAAACCATCAGTCAGACATCTCAAGATCTTTGGAAGCACAGTTGTTTATAAAATAAATGATCATAAAAGATCCAAACTAGACCCTAAAGGAAAGGAAGGAGTACTCATCGGCTATTCAAATGAAAGAAGAGCATATCGAATATATGATATGGAGGAAGAAATGGTTCATGAAACAATACATGTTAAGTTTGATGAAGGAAGACCAAGAAATATTAGCCAAAATACCTCATGTGATAAAGAGTACAATTATTTCCAATACAAATCTGGGACAACCTATGAAATGCGGAATTCTCTTGAGGCACAAGATCAAAATATAGATGAATCGAATATTGGAGAAGATACCCATGATGGAGTGATTTCTCAACCATCAATAATGGAAGATGAGAGTCATACAGATATTAATTCCCAACAAGAAGCCGAACAACGTCCACAAAGAAGACGTGTGCTGCCAACTAAGTTTGGTAAATTTGACGAATATGTTGTCTATAAGACAGATAAGGACATACCGAATAATTATCAAGAAGCGATCGACTCAAGTGAAAGGTCAGGCTGGAATGAAGCAATGTTAGAAGAGTTGAATTCAATACAAAAACACAAAGTATGGCAATTAGTAGAGAGGCCTAGAGATAAAAAGGTCATTAACAGTCGCTGGGTATACTCAAAGAAAGACTCTGAACAAGGATTGCAACCCAAATATAAGGCCAGGTTAGTCGCCGCTGGTTACAACCAAATAAAAGGAGAAGACTTTGTAGAAGAATACAGTCCAGTTATGAAACTTGGAACTTTGAGGGTTTTGATATCTTTAGCTGTTAACCAAAAGAAGAATATAAGACTTTTTGATGTAAAAACTGCCTATTTGAATAGTGATCTCGACTCGCCAATATATATGGAACAACCACCAGGCTTTGAGACCAATCCTAATGAAGTATGCCTAGTATCCAAGGCAATATATGGATTACCACAATCAGGACGCAAGTGGAATGAAAGGTTGGATGCTATACTCACTAAGAGAAACTTGAAGAGAACAACTACAGATCCTTGCTTATATCGAACAGACCCAATAACAGGAAAAGAAATAATTCTAGCAGTATATGTAGATGATTTCTTGATCCTATCCAATTCATCTAAGGATGTTGTTGTTGTTGTTGTCGTGTCCAAAGAAGAGTCTCAGATGTCTCCATGCATCTCCATCACAGCAGCAGCAATATCCACTATCTTGGGTGTGTAAAGCTGCTTCTCTGGGTCTAAGTCAATTTTCTGCAAGGCTGCGGCCATTGCTGGGCATGAGAATATGTGAGTAGGTGTTAGTTCCACACCAGGACAATTGTTGCACGCTTTATAGTCATTGGAAAATGGGTGCCGTTGCCACGTTAGTCACCTTGGAAACGAACCAGAATTTGGTCGAATAATCCAAGGGTCCAGGGGGGACCGCAGGGAGGTGTGGTCGGACTTCTCCCCCCCCATCTAAGGATGTGGATGACCTAATATCAAGTCTCTCAGAAGACTTAGTTATCAATGAAGTAACACAAAATAGAAAATTCTTAGGAATTACTATAGAAAAACAAGAGAATGAAATACTGTTATCGCAAGAAGAATTCATTGATAATATTCTTGATAAATATGGAATGAGTGAATGCAAACCAGTGAAGTCACCTATAAATTTAGGAGAGAAATATGACGATTATGAAAAGAGTCCACCTTATTCAAAGAAGATGTACCAAGAAGCAATAGGATCATTACTATACTTAACTAATGCAACAAGACCAGATATTGCATATGCTATAAATAGCCTATCACAATATATACAAGATCCAAGAGAAATACATTGGAGAGCTATCAAGCGAATATTGAGATATCTGCAATACACAAGAAATATAAAACTAAAATTCAGTGAAGGATCAGAACAATTAACTGCCATATCAGATGCCGGCTGGTGCACTACGAAAGATGCCAAATCATTTGGTGGACACTTTATTAAAATTGGCAACAATATAGTTAATTGGAAATGCAACAAACAAAGAATGGTTGCAATGTCCACAATGGAGGCTGAGTTATTAGCTTTTTGTGAAGGAGTTTGTGATGTTAAATGGTATGATAATCTTCTGGATGATCTTGGATGCAAAACTCAAAAGCCAATTCAATCATATACAGATAGCCAATCCCTGATAGCATGGCTGAAAAACCCAATACAAGGATTGAAAAGTCGACATTTTAATAGAAAATTATATTTTGTAAGGGAAGAATTCCAGTCAAAAATAATAACCCCCGTCTATAAACCATCCGAAACCATAGAAACAGATGTATTGACCAAAGGACTCTCCATCTCCAGACATGAACATCACATAAAGGAAATCTTCAGTACAGAACAACTTGAAGAGCACTGATAATGACTCTCAGAAGTAGTTGGACGGATAAGGAGGGAAATGTTGGGATCCGGCCAACGGCTTCTGTGAATATTTTCTGAATATATTTCAAGATATATTTCTATGAATAGTTTTTGTTATGTTGTGTTCGGCAACATTGTAATTGTTATATTAAGAACTCTCGTTTGTTTTTAGAAATGTAGTTTTTTGTAGAGTTTGCAGCTAATAGGTATGTTATGTTTTTGTTTTAAATTTCTATAAATTAATATGTCAAGTTTTTCATTTTTGTTATAAAATAAATTTGTTAATTAAAAGGAGATGTCTTGATTTTAAAAGTAGTCAAGCAGAATATACCCTAACAGGTAAATCGATCCGCAGAAAAATATTTGATATATTAGATAAACATTTAAAATACCACCAAAGAGTTCTTACTGTTCTAAATGGTCGATGAGGTGGACCTTGGAAACAACTGACGAGGGCTCACGCTGATGGGGAAGTGACTATATATTTTTGGCTAGGACGGAGGTCTTATATATCTTTGCCGAGAGAGGAGGTATTACATTTCAGCAGATGCAACAAGAGCGTAGATCGGATGGCGAAATTGTACACTGGCGCCGCCCTGACAGTTTCCTATCTATCTTTAGATGTTGTTGAACCTCCATCTCTTGCTTTAGCTCAACTCTTATCTCATCTATTACCGAGTTTTATTTATTTATCCTCAGTTTGTACAAAGTACATTGCATATGATGATGTAATGACACATGTCAATCATGCGTATAATTATTTATAGATGTGTTTCTATATACAACATGACAATCTTGTTATAAGTATTATACAATATGAGGTTGTTGGTTCAAATTACCATATATATATATTTTTTCACATAAAGAAGTCGGTAGACGAGTGGCTAAAACTCTCGATTCCCGACAGCCATGAACCGGGATCGAAACCCCCATTGGACACTTTGTTTTAACACGAATAACCTTCACATATTATTCGTTGTTGTAAATATCATAAGCTAGGTTGCTCTTTTTGAGCGGTACCTAATAAAGTTATTTTGGAACCAGAAGCAATTTTTATCAATTTCACCTAAAAGACATAATATTATGTATAAGGTTGTCCCATAAGTCCGTGTTTTCCTAAAACCTTGTTCTTCTTATTACTTAGCGAATACCATTATTACGGCAAATACATAATACAATTACTTTATACATAATACAAACACATTATACATAACATTGAATAATATTGGTGTTTCATTTTTTGCAAGTGTTTACGAACTTTTGGGACAACCTTGTATATTGAAGTGAAAATATCAAGCCTCCAGATATAGGTTTCTTTTTATTTTTTTCGTTCACAAATATCTCTCTAGCTTTCAGGCTTGGATGCCAGAGAGAGATTTGTGAATAAAAATTTTAAAAAGAAACCTATCCTCTGAGATATTTCCACCATAATATATTGATACAAGGGATTATTTTATCGAATTGTACTATGAGCAAAACAATATCAAAGAGAAATTAGACCCATTGCGGATCGGCAGGACGGACATTGCTGACAGTGTTGGAGGGAAAGCTCCAGGGGAGGAGATCGAGGGGAAGGAGACGACAGGGATACACAGACGATCTAAAACAATGGACTGGACGACACGAGGAGATGAAGAGAATGGCGGAGGAAGTATGGAGAGACCATGTGGCCCACCCTCAGTAGAGGAAGGCATTGAAGGAGGGAGATATGGAGAGACCATGTGGCCCACCCTCAGTAGAGGAAGGCATTGAAGGAGGGAGATATGGAGAGACCATGTGGCCCACCCTCAGTAGAGGAAGGCACTGAAGGAGGGAGATATGGAGAGACCATGTGGCCCACCCTCAGTAGAGGAAGGCACTGAAGGAGGGAGATATGGAGAGACCACGTGGCCCACCCTCAGTAGAGGAAGGCACTGAAGGAGGGAGATATGGAGAGACCATGTGGCCCACCCTCAGTAGAGGAAGGCATTGAAGAAGGGAGATATGGAGAGACCATGTGGCCCACCCTCAGTAGAGGAAGGCATTGAAGGAGGGAGATATGGAGAGACCATGTGGCCCACCCTCAGTAGAGGAAGGCATTGAAGGAGGGAGATATGGAGAGACCATGTGGCCCACCCTCAGTAGAGGAAGGCATTGAAGGAGGGAGATATGGAGAGACCATGTGGCCCACCCTCAGTAGAGGAAGGCATTGAAGAAGGGAAATATGGAGAGACCATGTGGCCCACCCTCAGTAGAGGAAGGCATTGAAGAAGGGAGATATGGAGAGACCATGTGGCCCACCCTCAGTAGAGGAAGGCACTGAAGGAGGGAGATATGGAGAGACCATGTGGCCCACCCTCAGTAGAGGAAGGCATTGAAGAAGGGAGATATGGAGAGACCATGTGGCCCACCCTCAGTAGAGGAAGGCATTGAAGGAGGGAGATATGGAGAGACCACGTGGCCCACCCTCAGTAAAGGAAGGCACTGAAGGAGGGAGATATGGAGAGACCATGTGGCCCACCCTCAGTAGAGGAAGGCATTGAAGGAGGGAGATATGGAGAGACCATGTGGCCCACCCTCAGTAGAGGAAGGCATTGAAGGAGGGAGATATGGAGAGACCATGTGGCCCACCCTCAGTAGAGGAAGGCATTGAAGAAGGGAGATATGGAGAGACCATGTGGCCCACCCTCAGTAGAGGAAGGCATTGAAGAAGGGAGATATGGAGAGACCATGTGGCCCACCCTCAGTAGAGGAAGGCATTGAAGAAGGGAGATTGGAGAGACCATGTGGCCCGCCCTCAGTAGAGGAAGGCATTGAAGGAGGTAGATATGGAGAGGCCATGTGGCCCACCCTCAGTAGAGGAAGTCATCAAAGGAGGGTGGTATGAACAGACAATGTGGCCCACTCTCAGTAGAGGAAGGCATTAAAGGAGGGAAAATGAAGAGACCATGTGGCCCACTCTCAGTAGAGGAAGGCATTGAAGGAGGGAAATATGGAGAGACCACGTGGCCCACCCTCAGTAAAGGAAGGCACTGAAGGAGGGAGATATGGAGAGACCATGTGGCCCACCTTCAGTAGAGGAAGGCATTGAAGAAGGGAGATATGGAGAGACCATGTGGCCCACCCTCAGTAGAGGAAGGCATTGAAGAAGGGAGATATGGAGAGACCATGTGGCCCGCCCTCAGTAGAGGAAGGCATTGAAGGAGGTAGATATGGAGAGGCCATCTGGCCCACCCTCAGTAGAGGAAGTCATCAAAGGAGGGTGGTATGAACAGACAATGTGGCCCACTCTCAGTAGAGGAAGGCATTAAAGGAGGGAAAATGAAGAGACCATGTGGCCCACTCTCAGTAGAGGAAGGCATTGAAGGAGGGAAATATGGAGAAACCATGTGGCCCACCCAAAGTAGAGGAAGGCATTGAAGGAGGGAGATATGGAGAGACCATGTGGCCCGCCCTCAGTAGAGGAAGGCATTGGAGGAGGGAGATATGGAGAGACCATGTGGCCTACTTTCAGTAGAGGAAGGCATTGAAGGAGGGAGCTATGGAAAGACCATGTGGCCCACTTTCAGTAAAGGTAAGCATTGAAGGAGCACCTTGTAATATTTTAAATATGTTTAATTCTCGTATCTTAAATAACATCAGCGAGATTTAAGTTTGTTTATTCAATGAACGACCGCCTAAAACTTGGTTAAACTGGTATTTCTTGAATGGGGCCTCTCATAAGAGATTCTGCCTGACATAAAAGACTATTTAATAAAAGACCAATTATGAGAGAGGCTGGTTTAGCCAAATTTTTTTTATTCAGTCTCTAAAGAGCCGCCTCTAATCTATTTACTTTTACTTTCATAATACCCAGACATGCTATTTTAGCCATTGTAAATGTTTATAAATCCGGGATACCTGTATAATATTTTTGAAGAAAACTTTCATTTCAATTCTTTGGATATTTAATAATTAACTTTTGGGTCATGTAACTTATCTTCTTTGGAATTATAAATCAACACTGGTCCATTATACACTCTACAACAAAATCGACGCACCAAGAAGTTGTCCTATTTATATGAAAATAGGTTTTTAAAGGCGACCAAACATTGATATTTGATGGCTGATTTAAACAAAACAAGAACTCCAGAACATCTGAACTGCGTATCCAGCACGGCTATTCTCGACTTAGTATTTGGCGTGGCACAAGGTGATTTTATAAATTTCCGTTTCAAATTTTTGCAGTAACCCTATTTATATATATTGTATCAATGCCTCGCTGAAAAATTCACGCTCATTACGAACATATGTCAGAGTTTGAAAGAGATCGGGTTACTGGATTGAAAGAGGCTGGTTGATCAAATCAACTAATCGCGCGACATCTGTGTCGAAATGATGCGGCTATTAGACGATGTTGACAAGAGTGGGTCAACAACGGAAGAATGCAACGTCAGGACGGCAGCGGTTGGCCAAGGGACACAACAGAACGGGATGACAGAGCGATTGTCAGAACGGTTGTCGCAGCACCGGATTCGACGTTACAACCATCCAACATGTGACCAGCACAGTAACTTATCGCTATGTACATTAATAATATAAATATTATGTGCGAGATATGAAATATTAAACGTTTTTTGTTTATAATGTTTTAAATGTCTTTTTATTCTGTGTGTTTTGGTAATAAAATTATAGCGAAAAATAAAGCTTACAAAAAAAAAGTCTTGAAATTTCTTCCAAGATACTAAATGATCATATAGAAGTGGCTATGTAAATAAAGATATAGATTTTTGAAATAAAATTGCTTAGATATCAACATTTTACTTAATTTTTGGAAATAGGTTGAGTAAAAAGTATATATACATCTTTAAACTTAGCCATAAACTTTTCCAAGAATCAAAAGGGGTTACATGGAAAATATGCAATAATTATCGAGTACTAACATTTTTAATTTAAATAATAATAGGGGTTTTAATATTTATTGATGGAGTGGTCTCCAGAGAGACAACAGCTTAAAAACATGTCTAAACTTGTCTCTCCTGGAGGTAGTCTCTCATCAGAGGTTCTACCGAACATAACAATGAACCTTTCGGAAATTTACAGTATGATATTTATCCTTATAATACAAGGGTCACTCCAAAAGTTTTTGCAATCGATATTGAATGATTAAAATATTAAAAAATATATTATACTATTAAAATCTACATGCATTTTTTTAGCACCTATGCAAGATTGTATTTAATAATACCAATAGATTATACAGTAGAACCTCTCTTTAGAGGACACCTCTCCACAAAGGATAGTTTTCATTTGCAAAATACCATTTTTACACTTTAGAAACTCTCCTGTAAGAGGATACATCTCCTTAAAGGACACTCTGGCTCTGCAATTAGGTGTTGTCCTTTACAGGGAGGTTCTACTGTATTTCTATAACCTTATAAAACATAGTTTCAAAATTATAAAATTTCAGCCAATATGATAATTTCCCTAAAATTAAACAAACATTAGTCAATATGCAAATACAAACTAACTGAATGAAAAATATAAATTCATATTTTTTACAACATCAAGCAATATGCTAAATCTATCCTATTATTTAAATGCATATATAAATCAGTTAGTATCTTAACGGCGTTCATATGTTTCTATGTACTCCTGTAGAAGGGGAGAGATGCCCGAAAAGCCTGAGATTATGTTTAATAAAGATAAAAAAAAAAATAACTCATCTCTATAAACCTATTTACAACAAAAAGTCGGTTGACGAGTGGGTAACACACTCGATTCCCGACAGTCATGAACCGGGATTGAATCCCGCGTTAAAATTTTGTTTAATATGTGAATAACCATCACATATTATTCACTGTTTCAATTATCATGAAATAGGTTTCCCTTGTTGAGTGGTACCTATTAATATGATTTTAAACCAATCTCCAATAACCTGTAGCATTTGTTAATTCCAGGAGATATAAATCAATTAACAAGTAACTATTCTTTAAAACTATGAATGCCAGCCTTAGTTAAGCTATCTCTTCAAGGTAATCAAGATTCTATTAATATTTTGTGTTTGTAGAAATTTAACACACATATAAATTAGTAATATACACATTTAAAACACGGAGGAGTGGCCTGGATAATATTGATTTAAATCATCTTCAAAATATCGCTACAAAAAAAACTTATTAAATAAAAACAAACGATAGCATTGCGTCTCTTTATACATGAAATTTATTATGCTAGCTTTCGGATCTTATCGATCCTTCCGATTATCAATCCGAAAACTAGCATAATAAATTTCATGTATAAAGAGACGCAATGCTATCGTTTGTTTTTATTTAATAAATTTATAGCAATTCTTTTGTCTATTTACAAAAAAAAAAAAAACTTATTTTATATGTAATTCCACTGTCGTAAAAGCTTATGTCCAAAGTTTAGTTGAAAAAATACCATTTCTGAGATTCCACCTTTTAGTGCAGCGTATATAAGAAGAATGGGGATTCGCCGCCAGGAGGCCAAACTGCAAGCAGCACGTGCGTTCGCTCCCGGTAAATACACTTTTAATAATCTTATTTAATATTTAATGAACCTAATTTTAAAGATATAATTAACTTAGTAATACTATACCCCAAATATAATCTTAGCAATTACTGTTAAATCTTACTTTTTTCTAAAATCAGACACCAAGAAATAAAAGATGAAATTTACATGCATAGTACTTGCATTGTTGTTTATTGTTAGTATTAAAAAGCCTGAATTTCTCGTTGAGAAGTACGAGGAATTTAAAAAACTATCTTATAATTACAAAATGTACTCACCCTGTCACCTTACGTTAACTCAAAAGTATTCTGCTGCTTACTTGATAAGAGTGATTGCCATACTACTAATCATTGGTGGCGTGGAACTTAACCCCGGGCCCCCTACAAAAAAGCAAACAACTCTGTCCACTGTACGAACTCCTGAGACAAAGGAAGTTATGGAAGATGATCTTAAATCTATTGTTATACAAATCCATACAGAGCTAAGGACTTTAGGAGCAAGACTAGAATCTAGATTACATAACATTGAACAAAAGTTTGATGAATGGGATCAGAGATTGACCGTTATTGAAACTTCCCAGAAAACATGCTTGGAATTAGCCACAAAAAACGATTTAAGAATAAAAACTCTAGAGGATCATGGTGACATGCTGGACAGGAAAACAAGGGAAAACAACCTTATATTTTACGGTATAAAAGGGCCCGAAGCCGAAAACTCAGATGAAACCTTATGCAAATTGGTTACGGCGATAAATGAAAAGATGCAAATACAAATTGAATCGGAAATAATGCGTTGTCATCGGCTTTCAAAGAAAGCTAACGCGCCAATTTTGGTTGAAATTCCGAAACAAACCACAAGAATTGCACTACTTAGGAATTCTTACAAACTCAGAGGTGATAAAATTTTTGTAAATAAAGATTACACTCTGAAGACCCGAGAACAACGCCGCTTACTGATTACTAAGAAGAAAGAACTATCCGAAAAAGGAATACATTCAAAATTAAGAGACAATAAGCTTTTTGCAAATGGACAAAAATACGAAGTCGTGGATGGTAGAGTGGTCGGTGAAAAGGGCTCTACATCATAGCAGTTGACGCAGCCCCGAAATGATGTTGACAACTCAGAAACTTTACAGATATTACAAAATAAAATACATATAAATAAAGATTCACAAAAAGTTTTAAGACTATTAGCATTAAAAATCCAAAAGTTACGGTAGACACAATAATATGCTGGAATATAAATGGACTTTTTAGGTTGCTCTCTGTTTTTGCACTTCTCGAGTACATTAAAAATTACGAGATTTTCGCTATACTTGAAACATGGTGTTCAAACCTCACAAATATAACATTAAAGGATTTCCAAATTTTTGAACAGCCGGCAACTAAGACCACAGGAAGGGGAAGGGGATCAGGAGGAATAATTGTGGGCGTCAAAAAAGGGGGGAATTACAGGTTGCACAGTACAGAAAAGGATAACATCTGGATATCGATTTTTTTATCACAAAACATAGGAACCGACAAACCCACCACCTGCTTGTTATTTGTATATCTCCCTCCAAACGAACTGTACCAGAACAACTTAGTTAGATTAACTGAATATATGGAAAAACAGATAACTGACGGGAAAGAGCTAATTCTGATTGGGGATTTAAATATTAGAACTGGAGGGCTCGGGGGACTGTATAATCCAACAAATCTTCGGCTCTCTTTAGTTTCCGAAAGAAAAGCAAGAGATCTAGTAATTTCACCACTGGCTGAAGGACTCCTTGAGTTTCTCGAGGACAATTCGCTGACAATAATCAACGGACGATCAACAGGAGACAGAGAGGGTGACTTTACATATGTTTCGGAGAGAGGCTCATCAACTATTGATTACTGCATAGTTTCCCAAGGAATACTGGAAAAAATATCAGACTTCAGGATAGAAACCCAGATGTACTCAGATCACCTTCCTCTTATCCTGAAGTTAACAGTCCAAAACACCTATGAAAACAAATCTAAGGGAGAAGAATATGGTGTTACGAGATACAGATGGACAGCTGGGGGAATTAAGACATTTAAACAGGAATTAAAGGAATTGCAAGTAGTAAAAATATCAAATCTCGATAGCTCCGTAAATACTTTCACTCAAAGAATTACCGAGGCAATGTCAACATCTGGAATAATGTACTCAACTAAGGGTGCCACCGGAAAATCTAAGCCATGGTTTGACAAAAACTGTTACGATATGAAAAAGCTAACAAAAGAAAGTCTGAAGGAATTCCGTAGAACCAACAGGAAGGAAGACCTTGAAAGCTATGCTCTACATAGAAAGAAATATCTCGGTTTATTAGATGATAAAAGAAGGAAATATATTCAGGAAAAACAAGAAATATTGAGAAATATTAAAGATTCAAAGTCCTTTTGGAAGACCATTGCACTATTTAAAGGAGCAACAAAAATTCAAGGAGAAATTACTGTACAGGAATGGCACGAATTTTATTGCGAATTAATGAGTATTGAGGAAAAAGAGAAGATCTGTAATATAGAAGTGAGGATCTCGCCGAGCGACCCAATACTTGATCCAGAGATAACTTCTGAAGAGATAGGCAGGGCAATCAGAGATTTGAAAAATAACAAGGCAAGTGGACCTGATGACATCCCCAATGAAATAATAAAAGTACTCCCAGACTCATACATGGGTTTATTAGAACAATTTTACAATAGAGCTCTGATAATGGGACACTATCCTACAATATGGACTAAATCGATCATACATCCAATCTTTAAAAGCGGTGACAAAGACAACCCTTCAAATTATCGTGGTATAGCACTGATAAGTAATTTTTCGAAACTTTTTACAACAATACTAAGATCAAGACTGAATGAATGGGTAGAAAGAAGAAACGTCATTCCAGAAAATCAGGCGGGTTTCCGAAGGGGCCGATCGTGTGTGGACCTGATATTCACGTTGACCTCTCTAATACAACTTTCACTGAGGAAAAAGAGAGGAAAATTATATGTATTTTTTGTTGATTTGAGAAAAGCATTTGACACAGTTCCTCACTCATTACTCTGGAAGAAATTAACCAATCTGGGCGTGAGCTATCAATTTATACATGCAATTAGAAATTATTACGAACAGGCGACTGTGGCAGTCAGATGGAGGGGTTCAATTACAGAAAATATTAAGATACATTCGGGCGTTTTACAAGGAGAGCCACTATCGCCATTACTTTTTATATTATTTATGACGGACCTGATTAAAATGTATGACAACTCAGATCTGACGAGTGTATACCTTCCGGAATTTGGTGATGTTCACCTGCTGATGTATGCAGATGATATTGCTATTATAGGGGAGTCGAGGGTAAACCTCCAAAAAAAGATTAATTTATTGAAGGAATATCTTGATGTGAACGAAATGACACTGAACGAGTCCAAATCGAAGGTTATGGTATTTCGCAATGGTGGTAAACCCTCAAGAGAAGATAGATGGTACTGGAATGGTAAACCTCTGACGGTAACAAGAAGATATAATTACTTGGGATACCCTCTGGTCAGTACAACTAAAACCACTCAAGCCGCAAACTTTTTCAAAGGAAAAGCACTTGCGGCAATAAATGCTACAACCCCAATATTGGCGAAATCAAAAATTAATTCACTAAACTCTGCAATGAAACTGTTTGACTCAATTGTGATGGCTGTTTTGATGTATGCTGCTCCAATTTGGGCAACAGAGTATAAAGATTTATTAGACCATATACAAGATACATTTATTCGTAGGTTTTTGAATTTGCCTAGATATACACCAGGATACATAATAAGACCAGAAACAGGCCGCGTCTCATTAATAATAACAGCTCTGAAATTGACCTTGAAATATTGGCTGAGGGTGCTGAGTATGGATACAAATAGACTGCCTCGAATTTGTTGAACTAGAATGAGGCAATTATCCTGTGCTACAGGTGCGCCCATCGGTTTTATAAAACAATTAAGCAATTTACTTAATAATAACGGATCCTCGTGGCTTACTTATTGTAATGATCCTGACTCACTAAGGAATGCTATCCCTGGAATATTAAGAACTGCGATAGAGCAAACAATACAAAACGACCTAACAAGAATAACCCAATCAAAGTTATATTCCCACTATAGAGACATATATACAACCTTTACCACCGAAGAATACTTCTTAACTGAACTCCCTTTTCCTATCATCAGATTAATTGCACAATTTAGAACCCTTTCAATTTTTTTCAGAGAACACCATTTGATTTTATTGAGGCGTGAAGACCTGAAATGCACTTTCTGTGGATCAGGAATAACAACGGAGATGTTGCATTACTTATTTGACTGTGCTGCTCTGTCTGAGGAAAGACGAAAACTAAATGATAAAACGGGGCAACTTTGTCCTTCATTTCCGGCACTGATTAATGAAATATCAAAGAATAGGTATATAGCGATGGCGATATTTGGATTCCACAAGACTATATCCCGGAAAAAGGCCTCACAGTGTTCTCCCTATCCCTTGTGAACTGGCGAATCCTGTATAGGGCGAGTGGCCCTAAATAAAGGTTTTGTTGTTGTTGTTGTTGTTGTATATAAGAAGAATGGACCAATACAGTATTAGAGCTCTAAAAAGCGGTCTGGTAGATTAAATTGGCGAAACCGCTGGGAGGGTTCACCACTGATGAGCCAAGCCCTCCCAATATATTTTTCATCGCAGTAAGGACAGTAGAAATGTTTTTTTATGTTTAAAAGAAACTTGCGTCATTAAATGTTTTCCTTTCTTAAAAAAATTAATATTTATTAAAACTGAATCTATAAAAAGAAAAGGAACTTCTACCATCGAAATTTACACAAAATTATATGCTACCTATTGATCGATCCTGCAAGCTACCTGAATTGTGACATTGATATTGGCCTAGCCACTTTCCCAGCTGAACATTTCTTTAACAAATTCTGAAGATTCCCTTGTGTATTCATGGTATCAAAGCCCACCCTGGACCGAAGAAAGCCAGTAGACTTAAATCATAATCTACAGGGACTTTAGACACTTAAAACTCATGTGTAGGATGCCTATGCGTTAATTTCGGTTTTGGATGGCCACTCAACAGACCGAAACAAATTGACTGGAATATATTGTTTATATCACGATTTTTTTTTATTGAAAGTGTTGTTTAGATTGATCATATTTTATAGTAAACGTCTTAGTATGAGCATCTTTTATTAAAGGTTTTTAGAGTTTTCAGGATAACGCCCTACTACAGGAAATTGATACAAAATGCACTTTGCTATACCGAAAATCGAAAAACGTTTATTAAAAAAGATACTCATCCTTGTACGTTTACTTTATTATCTTGAAAACCATTTCTGAGATTCCATCCTTCAGTGCTGCGTATATAAGCAGAATCGTCCAATACAGTATTAGAGATCTGAGAAGCGGTCTGGTGGATTAAATTTGCGAAACCGCTGGGAGGGTTCACCAATGATGAGCCAAGCCCTCCCAATACATTTTTTCAACGCAGTAAGGACAGTAGAAGTTTGTATTATATATAAAAGAAACATTTGTGCTTTTAAATACTTTCATTTTATGTGTATTATCTAAAATTGCTAGGATTATATTCAAAATTATAGATTGATCATATGTTGTGTCTCTATAAGTAAGTAGCTTAGTAATATTTGAAAATTTCCAATTTGCAGTAATTTCATGCGCTTTTAGAAATTCTTGTTTAATTTTTCGAAGAATTAGAAGTATTCGAAATTATTTCAGTTCTCGATTGTTATTCTTTGAATGCCTTTTTCGATAGCAATACCAAACAAAACACAACGTGATGTTGTCACTGTAGAGAGATGAAGGAAGAGAACAGGTGTTTGTGGAATAGTTTATTACTGAAAATGGGCGTCAATAGAAACACTGGGTCAGCAGGAGGAACACCGGCTGGGACCTGGGCCACCTCCCTGGTTGTGGTTGACATCGCCCCGGTCCCATTGGATCCTGTCAAAGTCATCCTGTCTGGTGGCCTGGACACACGGCATGGGACACTACTGACACAGGCGTGGATAAGTACGTGCGTAAGTACAATTTCATACAATTTAGTGACTTCTCTAAATGGATATTGTAACAAAGTATTTATTAATTTTATTATTTTTATTAACAGAGTGGTCATTTTTATGTTTATATTTTGCTACTCTGTAAATTTTCCTCGTGGCTTATTTTTTGTTTACCATTCATAGTTGGTTCTTGCCTGAAATAAATTGTTGTCTCATCCCGAAGTAGGTCTTCCCTAATTTTCCCCGTGGCAATATTGTAACGTTTCCTATAACCTCTGAGGAGTCTTTGCAGATCCAGAGATCATTCCTGGGATTTAACAGAGAAGAACCTCAGCAGGCCACAAGAGTCATGTTTCAGGTTGTTGAGGAGAGCATCAGCCTTTCTTTTTCTGTTATCTTTCATATTCTCATTCAGAAACTGGCCTTTTTCTGAAGGGCATAGGCCTTGAGACCAAGGTCCTCATGGATAGTCTCCTGACAATATTCATAAAGCCAACTTCCAATTCCTTAGCTATGGCGCTCATGCTCTTCCCAGGGCTTCAATCAATCTTCTCCTTGGCATTTTTGACAAATTCTTCGACTTTTACCCTGTCCGATCGCCATTCCCTTTTGTTACTGTCGGCCTCATTAAACTGTTTCTTGACATGATAAACAGTGGTTTTGGACAACTTAAGAAAGTCCACTATCTCTTTGGGCTCCTTCCTGCGCAAAAGCAACGATGGTGGCTGCTCTATTTCTGAATTCTCGATTATTTTTCATCACTACACTGCACACACATGTGCTGTTACATTTTACATAAATATGGCTACGGAATAGAAAAATCAAATGTTTTTATCTAAAGTAGTATTTGTCTTATAGACTGCCAAAGTTATTCCTAATTTACCAGATACACCATGTATATTAACACTTGTTTTACATATAGTTCCTTTAAAAAAATTATTTTAATAAAAAAAATTGTTTCATGATAGTGTATTTTCAGAGAATGTGACAAAATAAACGTTTTTAGGTTCAAATATTAAAAGAATGTGGGCCATAAAGGAAACTTATCAAAACTTACCTGTGAAGGTAGAGGATGTAAAAATCCTGACAAAACTGACTGGTGGCAGGTTGTCCAGACATCATAAGAAGATATTATCAGCGGATCGTTTCTCCATAGTCTGAAAACTGCTTCGATCCATAGACACGTGAGTATAGCCCTTGGCCTCACGTGATTTTCACCTGGCATCCTATTGGTTACATAGATAGGCACAGACGACTAATATATACATTTTAATATACTCCTGAATATATATATATTAAACATTAATAAAATAGTAAAAATACTTATGTGTGTATTTCTTAAAATAAAATTTTCAAATGACGATATTTTAAATTATTAACTTGATCATTTATAAATTTTATGCATCTATACTTATATATTTGCCTTATTCTGTCTGTTTGTCTGTTTGAAGCTCACGGATGGGATTTTTCATAACCATCGGTGGTTCAGTGGTAGAATGCTCGCCTGCCACGCGGGCGGCCCGGGTTCGATTCCCGGCCGATGCATTTTTTTTTTTACAATTTTTAAAACTCATTTATATATTATACAAGAATGACATCCACGGCGCCAATTTATAATTGTAACGAATAGTATTTGAATAAAAGCATTTAATCGGGTAAAACCCGGGCGTTGCCCGGGTCATTCGTATATAATAATTGTATAAACGAATGCAAGACAAAATCACCGCGAATGTTTCTTTTTTTTAAGGCAATTTCTTTTTAAGGCAATTATCGTTATTTATCGTTAATTTTTGTTTCGATTTTATTGAAAAAAACGATATGGTGCCTTTAAAAAATGATCTTTATTACTATGCAGTTTTCTATTTAGTCAATATACCTAAGTTCATGTTGCAAATGTAATTATCTCTATCGATTTAGTAGGTGAAATGCAAAAAAAAAAAAAATCGTCATGATGAAATCTTTATGAAAATTCACATTTTTATTTTTATTTTTTCAAAATCACAGTTTGGGGCGGGACGTTTCACAAGAGAGACATCCACGGCGCCAATTTATAATTGTAACGAATAGTATTTTAATTAAAACATTTTAAAAACACACAGTTTGGAACGGGACGTTTCACAAGAGTGACATCCATGGCGCCAATTTATAATTGTAACGAATAGTATTTGAATTAAAACGTTTTTAAAATATATACGCACTCGGGTAAAACCCGGGCGTTGCCCGGGCCATTCGTCTAGTAGATATATAAATTAATAATATAGAAAAAAATATGATAACGGTCCTGCTCATAGTGCTATCCCGCTTATTGCGGTTTTTCTTGATCCCTGTTCTAAATGACATTTACTCTGCAGAACATCGCTTATAAAGATACTAGACGAATGGCCCGGGCAACGCCCGGGTTTTACCCGAGTGCGTATATATTTTAAAAACGTTTTAATTCAAATACTATTCGTTACAATTATAAATTGGCGCCGTGGATGTCTCTCTTGTGAAACGTCCCGCCCCAAACTGTGTGTGTCTTGAAAATATAAAAATAAAAATGTGAATTTTCATAAAGATTTCATCATGTCGATTTTTTTTTTTGCATTTCACCTACTAAATCGATAGAGATAATTACATTTGCAACATGAACTTAGGTATATTGACTAAATAGAAAACTGCATAGTAATAAAGATCATTTTTTAAAGGCACCATATCGTTTTTTTTCAATAAAATCGAAACAAAAATTAACGATAAATAACGATAATTGCCTTAAAAAGAAATTGCCTTAAAAAAAAGAAACATTCGCGGTGATTTTGTCTTGCATTCGTTTATACAATTATTATATACGAATGACCCGGGCAACGCCCGGGTTTTACCCGATTAAATGCTTTTATTCAAATACTATTCGTTACAATTATAAATTGGCGCCGTGGATGTCATTCTTGTATAATATATAAATGAGTTTTAAAAATTGTAAAAAAAAAAAAAAATGCATCGGCCGGGAATCGAACCCGGGCCGCCCGCGTGGCAGGCGAGCATACTACCACTGAACCACCGATGGTTATGAAAAATCGCATCCGTGAGCTTCAAACAGACAGAATAAGGCAAATATATAAGTAGATTTCTATCTATTTTGGGCAGTATTTATTTTAAATGAAGGGAAAATATATCGACAATTGGCCAAGCACATTCAAAAGGTATCCAGATATTGACCAACGTTGAACATAGTTTATATTTCTATGTGAAATGCAACAATTTTCCATCAACCTTTAGACCAAAGAACACGTTTATACGCCAGTACCTGAATATGCCAAATACAACCCTGGCTACATTCTTAGAGATGAAACTGGATGAGTCTCACTGGGTGTAACAGCGTTGTCTTTAAATTACTGGTTTAAACTCCTAAAGATGGAAGAAACTAGATTATCAGCAATATGTTTATCGCAACTCTGGGAAACATCGTTGGAACAAGACTTAGGATTCATTGGAACTTTAACCAATATCTTAAACATCACTGGATTTTCATGGCTCAAATTTTGTAACGATAACAGGGTTTTACAGAGAGAAATTGATTGTCGGGAGAGCAATTGATCCATCTATACAAGTGGACCACACGAGAATGGTCAATTTTACCCCCATTACAAACATTTATATTCAGCTCCCATGGCAGAATTTTATTTAACTAGTTACTTCCCACTACCGGTCAAACGATGCATTGCGCAAATAAGAATCTTGTTTACATTTTTTATTGAAGACCATATAAAAACTATGAAATCAGAAAATCTCGTATGTGTATTGTGCAGGGATAATTTTGAGTCAGAACTAACTCACTATATATTTACCTGCAATCATCTGGATGAAGAAAGGAAATTAATTTTTAATAATACGAGCGCTAATCATTTATCACTCTATGCCCTGCTGTCAGAAACGGTGAAAAGTAGACACAATAGATTTATACAAATTTTGTGAGAAGGATGAGAAACATGTGTAAATAGTTTTCCTTTTGTTGGGCTCATGTTAATACTGAATTGTATATAGTACTTGATATATGTTCAATTAAAACCATTACTATACTGGGAGAATCCTGTATGGAGCTTGATCCCTAATAAAGGTTTGTGTGTGTAGTTTCTATTTGTAAGTATTTATATTGAAGTTTCTCCATTTAATTACCGCGTATTGTTGCGCTTCTGTCTAAGTCCCCAGTAGACGCTATAACAGGTTCACTGTATACACATGTGATTACCATGACTTTGTTACATCTTACTGAACTAACTACAAAGGTGATTGATGATGAGTTCTAATGGAATTCTATAGAAAACTTTTATTACAATTATTCTTTATTTCTTCTTCTGACAAATGATAAGCCAAGAGAGGGAAGACATTGAAGGGAAAACGGCCATTTCCATTATCTCAGGTTTGAAGCGAGTTTGTAGGATGCCAGGCACGTGCTGAGTGAGAAGCAGAGTTTTCGGTTTCCAGATGATGGTAGAAAGGTGAGGGTGAGTGAGATGTAGGGCTTGGACAAAATATTCACCTTTTTTTCGAAGTGGTCTATCGGGAGACTTCAGGCAAGAATGGGAATAGACTTCAGCCAGAGGATCAAGGCTTTGAGTTAATGTTTCTCCACATCAAGGGATGGATTCAATTGGCTCAATGCGTAGAACGAGTTTTGATTCAAGCTAACTATTTGAAAGAGCATTATAATCTCAATCATTAGAACAATACTTGTTCCACCGCAGGCAATAGGAAGTCCGGGTTTCAGCAGACACAGGGATAAGATTTCAAGATAATCAAAGGACCCAGCAATAGCAGGTCTTCAATATACCCTTAAGATCATTTTGAGAGAGCTTTTATTCCAGATAACCAATTAACTGAGCATTGCGTTCTTCATCATTAGAGCAATTCTTGTTCCACCGCAGGCAATAGGAAGCGAGGGCCCGGAGTTTGCAGCAGGTAGAGAAAAGATTTCAAGATCATCAGAGAACTCAGCAATAGCTTGTCTTCAAGACATCCAGAGGTCGAGGGGCATCATGAGAGCCTGGCATCAGGGAGGGATCACGGCCGTTGCGAGACTAGCTCAAGAGAGAGATGAATTACAAGAGACAATTTTTTTCTAAACTGTGTCTAACCCACTTCAAGGATGTAATCCTGTCATGTTATTCTCTGACTATGTACTCACTATTGTACCAGTCTGCAACAGATGTTAACGAAGCCATGTTAGTAGTGCCCATGTTTGAACCCTTTGTCACTTTTCATTCTAAATATCCAGACACCTCAATTAATACCTTTTAAAGTTATACGATTGTGTTTTTTTGTATTGTCAGACTTAGGGACTTTTAAAAAGAATTTTGAAAATAACAAACCAATCTTTGAAATAAGAATTTTGAAAAAAAAAAAATGCCAATCCGTAAGCCCTATGCGTCCCTAAGCCTAACAAAACAAAATAAGACAAACATATAAATTAAAAGGCAAAATTGAAATGATCTGAATATTTAAAACAAAAAATGGCGCAAGGCCAAGCCACAGACACAACGAACATGACAACTTTAACAAGTGCTACAAGCAAGCACAATAGTGGGTACACAATCAAAAAACAACACAACAAGACTACAACCGTAAAGTAAACCAGGCACAGCCTAGAAAAAACTCGCCTCAAGCTCTCCATCTCTCTCAGTCTCTATGCAACAATGGAACACTCCTTGGTTACAATTACTTCACATTTTTTTATCTTTGATATTATATAATATTATGGAGATATTACATTTTTAAACATTTCAGAACACAATATAATAAAAATATTGTCATGTTTTATACCTATAGGTTACCTTAAATCTCAGACACTATAAAAGATAAACTTTTATTTTTAAAAATTAAACTCTCTTAGGCACATACCTTATATCTATCCTATATTTATTTTTTTCTAATGCAATATAAACATTTTTACGGCATTTTTCTTTTTAAAAATTAAATAAAACATAGCATGGAATCACTACACATATATTTAAATACTTTTATTACTCTTTTATCTTTGAAAAAATATTTATAAATTCTTAACGTCTGTCCGTCTTTTCATCGATAAATTCCTAAACTACAATTAAGCAAAAGTACTATACCACTGTGACGCCGCCGTCGAGAAACTAGATGGCGCTGTAAATATAAAAAGACCAAATTTTTTTTTTGCCTGGGAGAAAGAGTTAGGCTTGTTTTATTTCTTTTATCATGTAAATTGGCCATAATTTTAGTTAAAATTAGGTATTCTACATATAAGATGCCTCAATTTTCGATTACTATCAATTTTTGTGAACTTCGACTTCAGATTACCAAATAAACTAGTCAATAGTCTTCACCAGCTATTTTTTTCTAAAAGATCATCATATAACATATATATATATTTTTTTTCATATAAAGAAGTTGGTGGACGAGTGACTAAAACCCTCGATTCCCGACAGCCATGAACCGGGATCGAAACCCCCATTGGACACTTTGTTTTAATATGAATAACCTTCACATATTATTCGTTGTTGTAAATATCATAAGCTAGGTTGCTCTTTTTGAGCGGTACCTAATAAAGTTATTTTGGAACCATGGAACAATTTTGATCAATTTCATCTATAGGACATAATATTATAAGGTTGTCCCATAAGTCCGTGTTTTCCTAAAACCTTGTTCTTCTTATTACTTGGCGAATACCATTATTACGGCAAATACATAATACAATTACTTTATACATAATACAAACACATTATACATAACAGTGAATAATATTGGTGTTTCATTTTTTTGCAAGTGTTTACGAACTTTTGGGACAACCTTGTATTATATTGAAGTGAAAATATCAAGCCTCCAGATATAGGTTTATTTTTAACTTTTTCGTTCACAAATCTCTCTCTAGCTTTCAGGCTTGGAGGCCAGAGAGAGATTTGTGAAAAAAAATTAAAAATAAACCTATGGAGACTTGATATTAACACCTTAATATATTGATACAAGGGATTTGTTTATTGAACAATATAACTAAGAACAAAACAATATCACAGAGAAATTAGACCCATTGCGGATCAGCAGGACGGACATTGCTGGCAGTGTTGGAGGGAAAGCACCGGGGGAAGAGATCGAGGGGAAGGAGACGACAGGGATACACAGACGATCTAAAACAATGGACTGGACGACACACCTACGAGGAGATGAAGAGAATGGCGGAGGAAGTATGGAGAGACCATGTGGCCAGCCACTCAGAATAGAGGAAGGCATTGAAGGAGGGAGATATGGAGAGACCATGTGGCCCACCCTCAGTAGAGGAAGGCATTAAAGAATTAAGATATGGGGAGACCATGTGGCCACTCTCAGTAGAGGAAGGCATTGAAGGAGCACCTCACAATATTTTAAATAGGTTTAATTCTCATGCCTTAAATGACCTCAGCGAGATTTAGGCTTGTTTATCCAATGAGGGCCGCTTAAACTTGGTTAAACTCGTCTCCCTTGGAGGTGGCCTTTCATCAGAGGTTCTGCATGACATGAAAGACTATTCAATAAAAGAGAGATAGATTGGTTTAGCCACATTTTTTAGTCAATCTCTAAAGAGCCGCCTCTAATCTATTTACTTTTACTTTCATAATACCCAGACATGCTATTTTAGCCATTGTAAATGTTTATAAATCCTGGCTACCTGTATAATATTTTTGAAGAAAACTTTCATTTCAATTCTTTGGATATTTAATAATTAACTTTGGGTCATGTAACTTATCCTCTTTGGCATTATAAATCAACACTGTTCCATTATACACTCTATAACAAAATCGACGCACCAAGAAGGAGTTGTCCCATTTATATGAAAATACGTTTTTAAAGGCGACCAAACATTGAAATTTGAAGCCGATTTAAACAAAACAAAAATCCAGGGCATCTGAACTGCGTATCCAGTACGGGTATTCTTGACTTAGTATTCGGCTTGGCACAAGCTGATTTTCAAAATTTCCCTTTGAAATTTTTGCAGTAACCCTATTTATATATATTGTATCAATGCCTCGCTGAAATATTTATGCTCATTACGAACATATATCAGAGTTTGAAAGAGGTGGTGCCATTGGATTGAAAGAGGCTGGTTGGTCAAATCGACTAATCGCGCGACATCTGTGTCGAAGTGATGCGGCTATTAGACGATGTAGACAAGAGTGGGTCAACAACAGAAGAATGTAACTTAAGGACGGCAGTGGTTAACCAAGGGACACAACAGAACGGGATGACAGAACGATTGTCAGAACGGTTGTCGCAGTACCGGACTCGACGTTAACTACCATTCAACATGTCACCATACAGTAACTAATCGCTATGTACGTTATTAATATAAATATAGTTATAATATCTGTGAAATATTAAACAGCTTTTTATTTAAAAATTTTAAAAGTCTTTTTATTCTGTTCTGGTAATAAAATTATAGCGAAAAATGAAGCTTACAACAAAAAGTCTTAAAATTTCTCCCAAGATTCTAAATGATCATATAGAAGAGGCTCTGTAAATAAAGATATAGATTTTTGAAATAAAATTGCCTAGATATTAACATTTTACTTGAATTTTGGAAATACGTTGAGTCAAAAAAAGTATATATCACACATAGCCATAAACTATACCAAGATTCAAAAGAGGTTACAATGAAAATATGTAATATTTATCGAATGTACGAATTTTTAATTTATATAATAATAGGGGTTTTAATATTTATCGATGGAGTGGTTTCCAGAGAGACAGCTGCTTAAAAACATGTCTAAACTTGTCCCTCCTGGAGGTGGTCTCTCATCAGAGGTTCTACCGAACATAACAATGAACCTTTCGGAAATTTACAGTATGATATATATCCTGATAATACAAGGGTCACTCCAAAGGTTTTCACAATCGATATTAAATAATTAAAATATGTAAAAAATATATTATATACTATTAAAATCTACATGCATTTTTTAGCACCTATGCAAGATTGTATTTAATAATACCAATAGATAATACAGTAGAACCTCTCTTCAGTGGACGCCTCTCCACAAAGGATGGTTTTCATTTGCAAAATACCATTTTTACACTTTAGAAACTCTCCTGTAAGAGGATACATCTCCTTAAAGGACACTCTGGCTCTGCAATTAGGTGTTGTCCTTTACAGGGAGGTTTTACTGTATATCTCTAACCTTATAAAACATAGTTTCAAAATTATAAAATTTCAGCCAATATGATAATCCCTTAAAATAAAACAAACAATAGTGAATATGCAAATATAAACAAACTGAATAAAAAATATATATATATATGTATATTTTAACAACATCAAGCAATATGCAAAATCCATCCTATTATTTAAATGCATATATAAATCAGTTAGTATCTTAACGTCGTTCATATGTTTCCATGTACTCCTGTAGAATGACAGAGATGCCAGAAAGCCTGAGATTACGTTTAATAAAGATAAAAAAAAAACTCATCTCCATAAACCTATTTACAACAAAAAGTCGGTGAACGAGTGGGTAACACCCTCGATTCCCGACAGTCATGAACCGGGATTGAATCCCGCGTTAAAATTTTGTTTAATATGTGAACAACCTTCACATATTATTCACTGTTTCAATTATCATGAAATAGGTTGCTCTTGTTGAGTGGTACCTATTAATGTGATTTTGAACCAATCTCCAATAACCTGTAGCATTTATTAAATCCAGGAGATATAAATCAATTCACAAGGAACTATTCTTTAGAACTATGAATGCCATCGCCTTAGTTAAGCTATCTCTTCAAGGTAATCAAGATTCTATTAATATTTTGTGTTTATAGAAATTCAGCACACATATAAATTAATAATATACACATTTAAAACACGGAAGAGTGGCCTGGATAATATTGATTTAAATCATCTTCAAAAAATCGCTACAAAAACTTATTTATATATAATATAACTGTCCTAAAAGCTTATGTCCATAATTTAGTTGAATACCATTTCTTAGATTCCCCTCTTCTGTGCAGAGTATATAAGCAGAATGGTCCAATACAGTATTAGAGCTCTAAAAAGCGGTCTTGTAGATTAAATTGGCGAAACTGCTGGGAGGGTTCACCACTGACGAGCCAAGCCCTCCCATTATATTTTTCATCGCAGTAAGGACAGTAGAAATGTTTTTTTATGTTTAAAAGAAACTTGCGTCATTAAATGTTTTCCTTTCTTAAAAAAAAAACTAATATTGATTAAAACTGAGCCTATAAAAAGAAACTTTTACCATCGAGATTGACACAAAATTATATGCTACCTATTGACCGATTCTGAAAGCTACCTCCTGACTTGTGACATAGATTTTGGCAAGTCCCTTTCCCAGGTGAACACTTCTCTGACCGATTCTTCCCGAATCCCTTGTGTATTCATGGTACCAAAGCCCACCAAGAACCAAAGAGGGCCAATAGACTTGAACCATAATCTACAGGGACTTTAGACACTTAAAACTCACGTGTAGGATGCCTATGCAGGAATTTCGGTTTTGGATGGCCACTCAACAGACCGAAACAAATTGACTGGAATGCATTGTCTATATTGCAATTTTTGTTATTGAAAGTGTTGTTTAGATTGATCATATTTTAGATAATAAAGTCCAAGGATGAGTATCTTTTTTAATAAACGTTTTTCGAGCTTTCAGGATAACGCCCTTATACAGGAAATGGATACAATATTAAACTATGCTATACCGAAAGCTCGAAAAACGTTTATTAAAAAAGATATTCCTTCTTGGATGTTTAATTTATTATCTAAAATTTGTAGCAAAGGATTATATTCTAAATTCTAGATTGATCATATGTTATCGCTGTAAGTAAGTAGCATAGTAATATTTGAAAATTTCCAATTTGCAGTAATTTCATGCACTTTTAGAAGTTCTTGTTGAATTTTTCGAAGAATTAGAAGTATTCGGATTAATTTCAGTTCTTGATTGTTATTCTTTGAATGCCTTTTTCGATAGCAATATCAAACAAAACACAACGTGATGTTGTAGAGAGATGAAGGAAGAGAACAGGTGTTTGTGGAATAGTTTATTACTGAAAATGGGCGTCAATAGAAACACTGGGTCAGCAGGAGGAACACCGGCTGGGACCTGGGCCACCTCCCTGGTTGTGGTTGACATCGCCCCGGTCCCATTGGATCCTGTCAAAGTCATCCTGTCTGGTGGCCTGGACACACGGCATGGGACACTACTGACACAGGCGTGGATTAGTACGTGCGTAAGTACAATTTCATACAATTTAGTGATTTCTCTAAATGGATAATATAACAAAGTATTTATTAATTTTATTATTTTTATTAACAGAGTGGTCATTTTTATGTTTATATTTTGCTACTCTCTGTAAATTTTCCTCGTGGCTTATTTTTTGTTTACCATTCATAGTTGGTTCTTGCCTGAAATAAATTGTTGTCTCATCCCGAAGTTGGTCTTCCCTAATTTTCCCCGTGGCAATATTGTAACGTTTCTTATTTAGAAATAAGGGATAGTTACAATACTTTGTGTTCAATATTCAATTGAATTACAAGGTTAACCATAATATTCAAACAAAAAAAAACTTATATGCAAAATTAGAGAAATAAAAAAAAATTACATTGTTACCAACTGCCTAACTATGAAGAAAAATCAAAGAATCATTATTTTACATCAATAAATATAAAGCATGTTAGAGGTATAATTTTCTACTGTCTGGGGAAGGATGGTCTAAACTGTTTCCGACCGCTACGACCCGGGATCGAATCCTACACTGGGCACTTTTTTCTAATTAAAAAATGCTTCAATAGCCCTTTTTTGTCTTGTAAATGTCCAACCACCAGAGAGTGCAAATAACCAAACGAATCTCTGACACATTTGTAAGTGCAAAAGCCGAACTGCATGTGTAGACATGTGGTGCACTTACTGTAAAAGCAGTCGTCAACTTCTACCCACCATGATTATTATGGCCTGTACCACGTGTACGAGGGATAATAATATTTTATAATGTCTTTACTGCTTTAAGAAATAATTAAATATACTATTTCAATAAGAAAGTATTAAGAGGACTTTGAGCATCGATTGTGTATTCTTCCAGAGGTTGTGCTATTCTAACAACAGAACCTCCAGAGCTAGATGATATGATCCATTTTTTTGTAAAAGTTCCCTTTCACTTATTAACTTTAAACAGAAAAACATGTGATGCTCCAGTTCCGAGTCAGTTTTTTATTACATAATGGACATATTCAGTCAGTTGAGCTAAATACTTAGCGTGGTTCTCTTTAAACGGCGAAAAGAGTATTCTTACTTGTGCGATACATCTTTTGACTGGTATGGAAGATCTCAGATCAAATATTGTTCGGGTGTTATAGAGGGGAGTAGATTTTCTTAATGTGAATCAAATGGTATGAAAAGAATATAAAGTTTTTGTTCCATATATTTGGAATTCTGGATAAACATTGAAACCTCTCATGAGAGACCACTCACCCGGCGCTCTCTTTGGTCTCTGATCAAACGTGCCAACGCCAGGAAAGCCTCCTGTATGTTGATATTCTGTTTGCAGCTGCATTCGAAGAAAGGAAGGTCGAAGGCTTCAGCAATCTGGGAACATCATCAACATCACTCAATGGTATCACAGCAGTGAAAATATTATATCTACCAAATACTGTAGAATTTGATTGTTTGACAAATTTGTTGAATACAGTAGAACCTCCCTGTAAATGACATCTAATTGCAGAGCCAAGGTGTCCTTTAGGAGGAGGTGTCCTCTTACCGGAAATTTGCTAAATTGTAAAAATGATAATTTTGCAAATGAAAACTATCCTTTGTAGAAAAGTGTCTTCTAGCGCGAGTGTCCTCTCATGGAGGTTCCACCTTATATCAAAAATATGTATTACTTGTACCCAATTTAATACCATTGAACCTCTATTTAAAGCAAAACGCCTATTTGCAGAGCTATAATGTATTTTCAGGAGAGATGCCTTCTTATTGGAAAACAAAAATTGGCGAAATAATTTGTTATGACAATTCAAACTGTCATTTATTTAGAAATATCTGCACATTGGGATTCATCTGTATATTTCTGTTGTTGCCTTTTCCCCCTGTATATTATATTTAGTTGCAGTCTCTTTAAAAGTAGTTTTATATATCTTCAAAAAAATGGAGAGATTTTTATAACCCAGGTTCCTTATTTTTATTATATTCAGTTTTGTAAAACGTCAACTACCCGCTATTTTAAAATATGAAAACTGTCTAAGTTACAATAGATGTCTATTCCATGGAGTGATTTTATATTATTTAAACTTAGTGTTCCAACATCAATCAATTCTTAATTCTGTCACCGTTTGCTTTTGTGAATGGAATAAATACCCAAATATGGCCATTTCTTATAAGCATCGGTATTTCAATGGCGAGAATGCTCGACTGCCACGATTCCCGGCCGATGCATTTTTTTTTTACACAATTTTTAAAACTCATTTTTTTTTATATTATTATCCCTATATTTATATATATAAAAGTAAAAAAATGGGGGGTATTACCAGCTGACCTAATGTACATGTAAAGTTTGGAGCGGGACGTTTCACAAAAGTGACATCCACGGCTCCAATTTATAATTGTAACGAATAGTATTTGAATAAAAACATTTAATCGGGTAAAACCCGGGCGTTGCCCGGCTCATTCGGCAAATATAAAATATAATATAGTGTAGTAGATAAAATAAATGACTAGGAATAATTAATTATTATAATATACAGGGTGATCCAAAAGTCCCGCACAACTTTAAAAATTAATAACTCCGCGAATATTTGCGCTAGAGCAATGCGGTAAACACCATTGTGTTCAGAATGCAATGGGATTTTTTATGGCAAATATTGAAAATTTCGAAATTGATTTTAGTTACAATTTCATTCCCTAGATGGCGCTGTACCAGAATCAGAAATTCAGCGGCCAAATTGTTTGATTAATTGAAAAATATAACTGATCGACACGTATTTTTCCTTTTTGTATACCAGGAAAGAATCCTAATAATATCAAATCGTTAATTAATAAAGCACCATTTCGCCAAAAGTTAGAAGAAATGGTTAACGATTTTAAATACAATCTGAGATATGTAAAATAGGTATATGCAAATTAAAACATGTAGCAAAAAATATTTATATTTTTGATAGAGTTTTGTCAAATATATTGAATGTTTGAAAAACATAGCTGAATTCAATACACGATTTTTTGAAATGTTAATATAGTACCAAAAATTATGATGGTACTACTAATAGGATTTCTTGCTATAAGGAATGTGTAATTTCTTGAATAATTGGCGACACTCGACTATTTAACTGGAAATTTGTCATGATCCAACAAATGAAATATAGATGGGAGTGACAAAATACATTTGTCGTACTTTATTCCAAATATCCTATGGGCTTGTCAAATGTTATCATTGTTTATTATACTGTACACGATTTTTAAAAATGTATCCCCTCAAATAAATATAATTTTTATATCAACCTTTTGCGTTGAAAAACGTGGTAGTAAAATCATTTTGTATTATTTATTTTTGCCCAAAATTTCTAAAGGTGGGGGGTTACAGAGAATATTCCTTATGCTATTTCTTTTAATGAGCGAAAAGCGATAAATTAAACATAAGGGGTAAAATTGTGTGTACAGTGTTATTCGAGAAGTTATGACACTTTGGTCTGCACGACATAATATAAGATGTGAGCAAATGACAAACAAACAAAAATTACTGTTCACAAATAAAAAAGAGACAAGATATGAGGACAGAATTTATTTACCCATAACCCAACACAAAGAGCTGCAAAACATTGGTAGATAATATAATACATGGCAGCTTATATAACACATGAGGTAACTTGTCTCTTGGAAGCCTTGTTTCTTGTATTAGATCACAATCCTTGCTCAATGTGGCGCCCTTCATTCTCAAACACCGCCTGCAGACGATAGATGACAGATTGGACAGCATTAAATAACATATCTGTTGAAATTGATGAAACGTGCCGTCTGATAGAAGCCTTCAACATGACCAATGTGGTAGGCCGGCATCGATAAACACGCGACTTAATGTACCCCCATAGCCAAAAATCGCAAGGCGTCAAGTCTGTTGATCTTGAAGGCCACTGGTGTATAAAGTGGCGACTTATCACACGATCTTCACCGAACGTATCCTTCAGCAATTGTTTGGCACCGCGGGAGATATGAGGAGGTCCTCCATCTTGCATGAATGTTATTTCGCTCAGTGCTTGTCTGTCCTGCAATATGGGGATAACCTTTTCTCTCAAAAGTTGAACATAACGTTCACCAGTTACAGAAACGGTTTTAAAAGTTCTTCCATTTATTTCTTCAAAGAAAAATGGCCCAATAATAAAAGAAGAAGTGAACCTACACCAAACTGTAACTCTGGGCTGATGAAGTGGCATTTCTGTAAAATTCCTAGGGTTTTCTGTTGCCCAAATGCGGCTGTTTTGAGTGTTGACTTCTCCATTTAGAGAAAAGTGAGCTTCATCTGTCCACAGAACATTCGACAGCCAGTTTTCATCAATATCAATTTGCCGGAAAACCCATGTAGCAAATTCTTGACGCTTCTCAAAATCGCCGACTTTTAGCTCGTGAAATCTTTGAATTTTGTACGGGTATTTTTTAAGAAAAATTCTTAGAGCTCTCCAAACTGTTCCATACGAAATCCCCGTTTGTCGAGAAACTTGTCGAGCACTTACTTCTCCATACGTGGATAACGTTTCAATAGCTTCAACATTCTGCGAAACCGTAACAGCCACTGACTTGCGTATCGATGGTCTTCCACTACGAGGTTTTGCTTCCAGAGATCCAGTCTTCTCAAAAATTTTTATCATTCTCCTTAGAGAGTAGCAACTCATGGGTCCTTTACCTCTTCGAATACCTTTAAAGTTACGAAACGCTCGTAAAGCTTCAGTGGAAGATTCTGAATTGCAATAATAAAATTTCACCAAGAGTACTTTATCCTGTAGTGACGGCATCCCAGAGTAAAATAAATGATCAGGGATAGTTGAATTTTTCAAATGAATTAAAATAAACATAATCGATATATGGCTTCTGAAGCCAACTGTGCGGACGTGTTTGGCATCGCTTGTCTCGTACCGCGAATGGGATTTAACTCTGCATATCACAATATAGTATTAAAAGTAACTCCTAAAGTTTACCAAATTTTAAGAAAAATGGGTAATGAGATATACACCGATTTTGAGCGATGTTCTACACAAGACAGAATATTTGTAAGACAATGCCAAAATTGTTTTGAATTTAATCCGTACCACAAAACAAAAGACTGCCAAAACATTAAAATATGTAAAATATGCGGTGTACAGGGTAGCCACAACTGTACTGAAGCGCCAAATTGTCACAATTTCTCTAAGCACCCTAAATTTAAAAACCTTTCTACAAACCATAAATCAAATTCAAGTGAATGCCCGATTTACAAATCACAAATAGACAAAATTATCCAAAGGACACAATATTCACAAATATACGAGGGAAATGATGTAGCAAATACAATTTAAAGCTTAATCTTAAATAGATTAATATTCTATATGATTGAAAATGTGAGATGTATTCAACAAAATGTTAGAAAAAGTTTTACTGCGATAAGTAAACTACAGGCCAACACTAGAGATGACCCACCTGACAAGGACGAGTAGGTAACACCCTCGTTTCCAGACAGTCATGAACCGGGATCGAATCCCGCGTTAACATTTTGTTTGATATGTGAATATCCTTCACCTGACATTCTTTTGATTCAAGAACCATATGTTTTACATGAAAATGTTATTTATAATATGGACTCTCAAATTATATGTTCGAATAAAACTGGGGAAAAATATACGGCAACTATAATTTTAAATAAAAATATGAAGTTCAGCAAAGAGGAAAAATTCACAAATTCTTTTTGTACAACAATATCTATTTCTACAGTTAAAGCAAAATTAATTATTTCTAATTTCTACATTCATCCGAATACATTTAACCCTGTTCATCAAACATTCATTAGAGATCTGCTCAAAACGTATATAAATCAACCTGTAATCCTTTGCGGTGATTTTAATTCAAGACCTACTATATGGTTTGTTATAAACTCTAATGGATATAGATTACAACCTATTATAGACGAATGTAACCTCTTTATACATAACCTGAAAAAACACCCACCTGCCGCGGAGAGTAAGTATAATTGATCTCACAATCTCGAATAAACACTCACTAAGTTTAATAAACAACTGGCATACCTCTGATTTGACTAATATTTCCGACCATGTTGCTGTTAAATTTGATATCAGGTTAAAGAATGGTCATTTATTCAATAATCAAATTTCCACTTTGAAAAAAATGCGAATTGAGCAAATTTTTCTAATAACATATCATTACAAGATACAAAAAACTGGGAATTGATATAAGCAGAGTGAAAGATGAGGAAGACATTGATGGGATAGTGAACGCACTCATGAATTTATTGAGAGAAGCAGCATATAAATCTTCGAAGGTTAAATCCCCCATTAATAAACATGTTTCCAGAATTGACTGGTGGACTAATGAACAGGAAATAATAAAAAATCATTTCCATTATATTAGAAACTAGTATTATCGTCATAAAACAATCAGTTACAATACATTTAAGTTGGCAAGAAACAAATACACTAATGCAATAAGAAAAGCTAAAAGAACTAACTGGCGAAACGTTATTGAAGAAAATTACACAGATAATCCATTTGGTAATGCTTATAAGTTCTTCAATAAATTAAGATCCTCAAATGTAAAGAATGGAATTCCCATAATTGACAATTCACCAGAATATCTAAAAGAGCAAACAATGACCATATTAATGGACGATTTAATTCCTGAAGACGATCCTAACTTGGACAATTTTCAACAACAAATAATTAGAAATTTTAAGCCACGAATGAATAATCCAAGCATAATTATTATCGAAGTAGAAGAAATAATGAATATCATTTCTAATTCGGATGTTTAAAAAGCTCCAGGTTTAGACAACATAAGTAACAATATTGTAGCGTAGAAATCAAGCCTTGAAATATCCTAAGATATAAAATAATTTATTGATGACGTCACAACGACGAGTCGACAATTATTAACAAGTCAGCAAAACTATCTACAGCTATATTTATATTTATTTAAGTAACCCAGGTTACTGGAGCGTACAGAGTCTGCAGCTAGGGAATCTTAAGCAAGCAAGCAAAGAAATATTTTAAAGATGATTTCACAAATACAGAGTAATATATTTTTTTATAATCTGTTGAGTATTTTCATTGAATTATATTAAATTAAATAATAAAATATTTCTTAGCCACAATATGATCAAATGTGCTTACCCAAAAATTAAGCATATGTTATGCAAACTATTTAATAAATGTATTCAAAAAGGGGTATTATCCGGAGAAATGGAAAATAGCAGCTCTAAAGATAATTCCTAAACCACATAAATCTAATTTAGAATCAACAAAAAGTTATCGACCTATCTCATTGATTTCAAATCTTTCAAAATTTTTCTAAAAAAATTTGAAAAATCGAATTTATGAATTTTATGAAAGTAATAATCTTTTGAGCTCCAGACAACATGGATTTGTCAAATAAAAATCAACGACAACGTGCTTGAATAAAATATTTATCGATCGAGGATCAACAGCGATACGACTTGGATATTCCAGATATAATTGAAAATTTGATTAAATATAAAATTACACTATTGAAGTAAAATACTAACCAAACATTTCAAAGTTTCTTTCCCGCTAATATTCCGAATTATTTTCGGGCAAATTTCCACAACTCTCAATTTATTACAAATCACGGAAATTTTAGAAGCTTTTTAAAATTCATCAAAGCAGTGCAGGATTCAAGATGCTTCTGTGGATGTGAGGAACAAATTTCTATTCATCTGCTGCTAAATTGCCCCGTCTTCCAAGAGTATAGAGAGAGAAATAAGGATAACCCAGGCCCCTGGAGCGCAAGAAACGCCAACTGCCCGGGCTGTCAAGCTAACTAGTAGAAACCAGTTACTCTAGATTATATTTACATAGAGCCAATTGCAGAGCCGAACCAGCTGGTCAGGAAGTTCCATGCCTGCAGAGAACCCGGGAGTCCAGCCAACGAGACTGGGTCGAAGGAGGTCTTCCCAAGCAGCAGAGCTGTCTTCATTCTGTGTTGCATGAAAGCAGGGCATCTGAATAGAAGGTGGTCCACAGTCTGTTGTTCCTCCATACAATGTGGGCAAGATGGGTCTTCCCCAGGACGCCAGAGAACCAAGTCTGCCCGAACATGGCCATGTCCTGTAAGTAAGGTGGTGGTGACTTCTCCAGGACAGACCTTAGGGAGGAATTGGAGCAGCCGGTCTGGAGTATGGTCTGTTGTAGTGGTCCTGGCAATAAACCTCCGTCCATGCGTCTAGGGCTGCCGCGCGTGAGTGGTTACGGGCCAGGCTTCTAGGCAGAATGGAAAATGATGGCTCTAAGATCAAAACGGCCGCGTTCTTAGCAGCTCTGTCTGCTCTTTCCTTTCCGTCGATGCCGCAGTGTCCCGGCACCCAACACAGATTTACGTTTGGTTGGTGTTCA
Source organism: Cordylochernes scorpioides (assembly GCA_030710605.1). Classification (NCBI taxonomy): domain Eukaryota; kingdom Metazoa; phylum Arthropoda; class Arachnida; order Pseudoscorpiones; family Chernetidae; genus Cordylochernes; species Cordylochernes scorpioides. Next base: position 50,692,539 of record CP092868.1, read on the forward strand.
GTGCGAGAATAATCTTAGCTACTAATGTCGATCGAACTGGACCTGACGTACATATGGCTGACAGAGCTGATCTGCAGTCCGACGCGATAGTGATCGCATTTCTTGAATAACCTTCCTTCACCAGACGGACCGCCCAGCGGATTGCCAGAAGTTCAGCCTGGAAGGCTGTGCAGTCGGGATGGAGCCGTAAGAGAACGGGCTGATCTTCTGATGAGGGAACAATTGCAGCGCCCACCCCAGCCTCATTTTTTGATCTGTCTGTGAATATTATAGGTGTTGTTATCTCCTCGATGTTTAGACTGAAAGACAATTGACGTCTATCTGGAGGGTATGGCAAAGAAGCAGGGCCTGGTCTAGATTCAAAATTTCCTTCATTGATTTCCTTCAGGAACGCCGTACGAGACCTAACAATAATATCAAAAGGAGGGCTGCCGGTGATGGAGATGGCTGAGACTGTAGGTGTGTAAGGACCTCCTCTCAGTACACGTTTCGCAAAATTGCAGTGAAGGCTCCTAAGTTGCCTAATGCCTTCGCTGGAGAGCACGACCTCCCCATGCTGACGCTCCGTCCAGCTGAAAAGAAGATTCCAAATTTACCCTGTATGGTGTGGATGAGTCGTGGGATTATTGATCTGCATCTACGTGTGATCTTGCGTAGGTGGGCGACAAATCCGCGGGTCTGGTAAAACTCCACTCCTAAGATTGTGACGGTCTTCTTGATGTTTAAAGGTTGACCAAGGACTCTAAGCCCTGTCTCGGAGTTGGGGTGGACATTACGCCATTGAAACAGGCAAGCCTGAGTCTTAATGGGGTTTATATATTAAGACCATTTATCGTGCACCAAGATGTCAACCTCTCCAAGAAGGTGTTAGTGGCAGAGACCGGCAGGCGACTACGAACCTGAGTCATAAGGGTGAAGTCGTCCACGTAAGCTATTAATCGGCTATCTATGATGGAGGGAAGGGTGAAGATGGTCCGAGCAACTATGTTCCACAGGAAAGGACTTAGCGCTGAACCCTGGGGAGTGCCGAGTTGGGAGGACGTACATTCTGTTGCTGTCCAAGCTGAGTAAGAAACCGTCCGGTCTTCCAAAAAGCTTTTTACTAAACAGGTAATAGACTCTGAACAATTTAGACGTTCAAGATTTTGTATGATTGCCGGCCTCCAAACAGTGTCGAAGGCCTTACTGATGTCCGAGCTGATGACAAGAATTTTCCTCCAGTGAGCTTGTCTTTCTTCAATTAATTGAGTGATACTCGCCTGTGCATCTTCCGCTGAACGACCTTTTACGGTACCCAATACGGTTTTGTATTGATCTTTAAAGAACCATCCATGACGATCCGCGAGCCTCTGAAGTCGGGCCAGGATACATCTCTCAAATACTTTGGCCATAGTGTTCAATAAAGTAATAGGTCTGTATTTCTCCAGCTGACTGGTGGCTGAATTGGAGGATTTAGGCAGAAGTATGAGGCGGCCTTCTTTCCATTGACGGGGGAAGTGGCCCATACGAAGGCATTTGGTCAACAATTCGGCCAGCAGGAATTGCAAGGAAGGGCCGCCCAGGTCTAGGCATTTTGAACCAAGACCGTCAGGGCCCGGGGCTTTTCTTTTTCCACAGCGATGAATGGCTCGCAAAACTTCCCAGGGTTTGAATTCAGGTTCGTCTGAGTGAGCAGAAATTGCATTCCTTTGCGGGTGAGGTCTGGTGTCAGGTAGGAAAAAGTGATTTAACAGGGTCTGGCAAGTCTCATGAGGATTGTAAAGAGAGCCGTTATCATGTTTGAGAAGTGGCGGACCTCGGGGGGAGCCGCGGCCCCGGGCGATAAATCGATGTATGTCACTCCAGTATGCGGATGACACCTCCTCGCAGAGATTAAACCAGGATTTACTTTTAGCTTTCCGTATAGCCGCCTTCAGTCGATTATGGCACGCTCGGTATAAACCGCGGAAGAAATTCCTAATAGAACACCGGACTTTCTGACTATAACGGCGGAGGGAGATAACCAACCTTCTGATCCGACTCAGTTCGGGGGTCCACCACGGCTTTGACGGTCTTGTAGTATTGGAGCGTCTCCCCATGGAAGATTCACAAGCTGATTGCAGGATGGAAGTCAGAAGGAGGACCACCCTGTCAATATCTTCTGGGCTAGAGGCCTCGTTTAATAAGGTAGTTACACCATCAAATTATAGGGGCATTGCCCTTATAAGCAACTTGTCAAAACATTTTACATCCATATTAAAAATAGACTAAGTAATTGGATTGAAAATAGAAAACTCATAGCGGAAAACCAGGCAGGATTCAGAAAGGGCTACTCGTGCAAAGACCATATCTTCACGCTTACGTCACTAATTCAAATGACATTAAACCGCAAAAGGAGGAAACTTTACACATTCTTTGTTGATCTTAAAAAGCGTTTGATACAGTTCCACATCTACTATTATGGAGAAAGCTTGCGCTTGTTGGTTTAAGTGGGCGATTTATCAAACTTATACAGAACTACTATGCTCAAATGATGGCAGCGGTCAGATGGAACGGCTCTTTTACAGAATTTATCAAAATACAATCAGGTGTTCTTCAGGGTGAACCTCTTTCACCGTATTTATTTGTTATTTTCAATAACGATCTGGTTGCTACGCTGGATGATTCTGACCTGCCAGGTATATACTTACCGGGCCATGGAACTATACACCTGCTCCTGTTCGCGGATGATATAGTCTTCCGTGGTGAATCCAAGATAAATATCCAAATAAAGATTAATTTAATAAAAAATATTTTGAGGAAAATAGTTTAACTCTGAACCAATTCCAGTCTAAAATCGTAACGATTCGAAATGGAGGCCGCTTGGCTAGATCTGACGTTTGGTTTTGGGGCCAACAACCTTTGACAGTTACCTCAAAATATACGTATCTTGGCTACCCCTTAACAATCAAGAATCCAACTGCTTACGTGGCGCAGCACTTTAAAAGCAAAGCATTGATTGCTACAAACGCAGTATGGAGAATACTATCTAAGTCAAGAACCATATCGTTCGGAGCAGTGATGAAATTACTTGACTCCATAGTTTTATCCACGTTATTATACTCGGCCCCACTGTGGGCGACGAATCAGATAGGAGTTGTAAACCAGATCCAGGATATTTTTCTTACGGCGATTTCTTGACCTTCGCAAATTTACACTCCGGGCTATTTCTTACGAACAGAAACCGAAAGGATGTCCCTTGAATTAAACATTACGAAAAATTGATTCTAAAGTTCTAGATAAGGATTTTAAAAATGGACAGGACAAGATTACCTTATGTTTGCTTGTTCCAGCTCTAGGAAGTTTCAATTTTGGGAAAAGCGGGAAACAACTTTATTTATAACCTGAATAACATCATTGACTCTTGGGGTTTTTCTTTTCTTAAGAACTGTGAAGATTATATGGTTTTGCGAGGAGAAATGTCTAGAATAGTTCAAACCACAGTGGACCAGCTACTCCAATTTGACCGAGCTAAGATACAAAACTCAACTCATTGTATTCACTATCAATCTCTAAGTAGCTCCTTTATGACGGAGGACTACTTACTATCAAACCTCTCTTTGAAAATAGCCCGTCAAAGGATTCTATGGCTATTTTCCCCCGAGGATATCACGGGATTTTGGAACAGCGACCCTTTAAATTTCTACTTCTGCAATGCTGGCATCCAAAAAATTTGGTTCATTATCTATTCCATTGCCCATTCCTACAGGAAAAGAGACTGGAAATTCGCGAAATTTCGGGGCTAACTCACTATAATGAACAAAATGTATATACAATTTTTACTACTCTCCAGCTGGATAAAACATTTGTTTATAAATATTTAAAATTTTTCAAGGCGATTGACAAAATGAGGGAAGAAGTGTTCAACTCCCCAGACAACGGCTGATTGCTCCACCTCCCCTCTAAATTGCTTTTCCTCCTCACTCATGTACATATATAACCTCTTAGGGGAATCCCCTTGTAAGACAATAGTGTCTTAATGAAGGTTTTTGTTGTTGTTGTTGTTGTAATAGGGTAGTTACCTGGTGGAGAGAAGAGTTGAGGAAGGATCTAAAGGTCTGTTCTTTACATGAGGATTCAACCCAGGAGGATTTTGTCTCGTTATTGACCATGTCTAGGAATATAGTCCAGATAGGTATATGGTCAGTGAAGGCCATCTCATCTAATAAACCTCTAGTGACATGGATAGCCAGTGAGCTGGATGCCAGAGTTACATCTATAGAAGAAGATAAAGGCCCATTTGACCAGGTCGAGTCCACAGGAGGTCCCAAGAAATGAAGATCATTGAAGCTGGCGAACTCTTCAAGATTAGCACCCCGGAAGTCCAACCTCGCACCGATGCCCCAGGTAGGAGAGTGGGCGTTAGTGTCCATACCCAGGATCACTGGAAGAGAGGCCCGTCTTATCGTATCTTCCAGAAGAGGGATGAAATCATCGGCAGCTCTAAGGCCGTGCCAGTAGGCCGAGTGCACCACGATGATGCTCTGCTCTAGACATATGGCTATGGAGGTTATGGCGGTGTCTGGGGAGGTTAGAGGGATGGGATGAAGGTTGCTACGTGCCACAATTCCCGAGGGGATGTAGGCGCCCGGGACAAAAAAAAATGCCTGAAACCCACGTGTGGGCCAGAAGAAGTTAGTTGAGAGTTCTTGCAGGAGCACGATGTCGGCCTGTGTCGAATTTGCCAAATTTGCAATTTCAAGAATGAGAGTTGGTGATTTTTTAGCGTTCACCTGCAGGACACGCAATGGCCTAGACATTGTTTCTTGTTCGGACTATTCTCTCTTTTACAAAGGGACAGGTAGATAATGTGGCAAAGTGGTTGTGGGAGCTCTAGATTTTTTTTCTGCAGCGGCAGCAGCGGCTTTGGCTTGGCTCGACCGAGCATCGGATGCCCTCATGCTCTGCAGAGCCGCAGCGATAGCAGATTGGATGGGCAGCTGAACAGGCAGAAGCGCGGTGGCCGAAGCCACAGCAACGGAAGCATTGCTTTAAAGTATGACTGCATTCATACCTGTGCACTAGACCCGCCACAGGAATACGTCCATGTTGACCGAGGATTTCGGCGACTTGGTTGTCCACTTCGATGAACACTGTACTAGTGCTGTGTGCCGCATTATTCGATCGATGGACTACCCTGATTTCACGCTTTTCCAGGAGTGACTGCACGGAGTGGTTGGAGCGGAAGCTCTCGCATATCTCATCGTCCCGCACCTCCCCGTCCACCCTGAAGAGGCAGTATCTTGGTAGGATAACCGGGCACTCGGGGCAGCTTAGGCCCGTTGGCAGGGAGGTCAGCCCAGTGGCCAGCTACTTTGCCATTTGGGTTGTTTTGGGGTGGAAAACCACCTCGCCGCTGGTGTTGATGGACGCCACCACGTGTTTTGATGACGCTAGGGAAGGATGAATCTTTTGAATTTCCCTCAAAAATTCCCTTGGGTTGCTTTGGGGTTAGCCGACCTGACGACGACATGCAATTTGAAGGAAGGAACCAGATTCACAAATGTGGATTTCGCTTTGGGTTTCGGAGGTGCAGGCTTTACCGGCTTGTCTTTCTCTGCCACTACCGAGGCGAAAGAGGTGGAGGGAATCGGGACGTTGGCTGTGGGATTGGGTCTTCCTAGACTGGCTCCCTTGAAGGCGTCCTTAAGAAGAAGTTCTGCCTCTTGGACGAGAGTCAGTATCAGTCCTTTGGTGGCCATCTGTATTTTTTCGGGGGAGTCCAGGCTGGTGTCGGCAATGATCGCTTCGAAGGTTTGGCACTCAAAGTTGAACAAGTTCGCCGTGCTGTTGAATTTAAATTGGTGATGGGAAGACGGGAGGAGGTCTTCGTCCTCAGAACGCGGCCGCTGTTGGCCTGCTGACTTCCTCCACCACCGCCATCATACTGGTTCAGCTCCATAAATAAAAACTATCAAAAAGCAAATCTACTCCAAAGAGAGTAAAAAAAGGCAGACCAGACAAAGAACATTATTCCGTTAACGAGATGAGGTGTGTATGGTTATTGGTTCGGCCAACAACAAATATCCAATTTATATACACATATATTTTTACATAATGAGGTTTTGAAAAATGCAAATAATCTTCATCTATTTACATGCACAACAATTTATTTTACCATCACTACAGCATAAATCACTCTTGGTGAAATTTTTTTATTGCAATTCAGAATCTGCCACTGAAGCTTTACAAGCGTTTCGTACCTTTAAAGGTATTCGAAGGGGTAAAGGACCCATGAGTTGCTACTCTCTAAGGCGAATGATAAAAACTTTGGAGAAGACTGGATCTCTGGAAGCAAAATCTCGGAGTGGAAGACCATCGACATGCAAGTCAGGGGTTGCTACGGTTTCGCAGAATGTTGAAGCTATTAAAACGTTATCCACGTATGGAGAAGTAAGTGCTAGACAAACGGGGATTTGGTATGGAACAGTTTGGAGAGCACTAAGAATTAGTCTTAAAAAAAAACCGTAAAAAATTCAAAGACTTCACGAGCTAAAAGTCGGCGATTTTGAGAAGCGTCAAGAATTCGCTTCATGGGTTTTCCGGCAAATTGATATTGATGAAAACTGGCTGTTGAATGTTCTGTGGACGGATGAAGCTCAATTTTCTCTGAACGGAAAAGTTAACACTCAAAACAGCCGCATTTGGGCAACAGAAAACCCTAGGATTTTTACAGAAATGCCACTTCATCAGCCCAGAGTTATAGTTTGGTGTGGGTTCACTTCTTCTTTTATTATTGGGCCATTTTTTTTTTGAAGAAATAAATGGAAGAACATTTAAAACCGCTTCTGTAACTGGTGAACGTTATGTTCAACTTTTGAGAGAAAAGGTTATCCCCATATTGCAGGACAGACAAGCACTGAGCGAAATAACATTCATGCAAGATGGAGAATCTCCTCCTATCTCCCGCGGTGCCAAACAATTGCTGAAGGATACGCTCGGTGAAGATCGTGCGATAAGTCGCCACTTTATACACCAGTGGCCTTCAAGATCACCAGACTTGACGCCTTGCGATTTTTGGATGTGGGGGTACATTAAGTCGCGTGTTTATCGATGCCGGCCTACCACATTGGTCATGTTGAAGGCTTCTATCAGACGGCACGTTTCATCAATTTCATCAGATATTTTATTTAATGCTGTCCATTCTGTCATCTATCGTCTGCAGGCGGTGTTTGAGAATGAAGGGCGCCACATTGAGCAAGGATTGTGATCTAATACAAGAAACAAGGCCTCCAAGAGACAAGTTACCTCATGTGTTATATAAGCTGCCATGTATTATATTATCTACCAATGTTTTGCAGCTCTTTGTGTTGGGTTATGGGTAAATAAATTCTGTCCTCATATCTTGTCTCTTTTTTATTTGTGAACAGTAATTTTTGTTTGTTTGTCATTTGCTCACATCTTATATTATGTCGTGCAGACCAAAGTGTCATAACTTCTCGAATAACACTGTACACACAATTTTACCCCTTATGTTTAATTTATCGCTTTTCGCTCATTAAAAGAAATAGCATAAGGAATATTCTCTGTAACCCCCCACCTTTAGAAATTTTGGGCAAAAAAAAAATAATACAAAATGATTTTACTACCACGTTTTTCAATGCAAAAGGTTGATTTAAAAATTATATTTATTTGAGGGGATACATTTTTTAAAATCGTGTACAGTATAATAAACAATGATAACATTTGACAAGCCCATAGGATATTTGGAATAAAGTACGACAAATGTATTTTGTCACTCCCATCTATATTTCATTTGTTCGATCATGACAAATTTCCAGTTAAATAGTCGAGTGTCGCCAATTATTCAAGAAATTACACATTCCTTAATGCAAGAAATCCTATTAGTAGTACCATCATAATTTTTGGTACTATTTTAACATTTCAAAAAATCGTGTATTCAATTCAGCTATGTTTTTCAAACATTCAATATATTTGACAAAACTCTATCAAAAATATAAATATTTTTTGCTACATGTTTTAATTTGCATATACCTATTTTACATATCTCAGATTGTATTTAAAAATCGTTAACCATTTCTTCTAACTTTTGGCGAAATGGTGCTTTATTAATTAACGATTTGATATTATTAGGATTCTTTCCTGGTATACAAAAAGGAAAAATACGTGTCGATCAGTTATATTTTTCAATTAATCAAACAATTTGGCCGCTGAATTTCTGATTCTGGTACAGCGCCATCTAGGGAATGAAATTGTAACTAAAATCAATTTCGAAATTTTCAATATTTGCCATAAAAAATCCCATTGCATTCTGAACACAATGGTGTTTACCGCATTGCTCTAGCCCAAATATTCGCGGAGTTATTAATTTTTAAAGTTGTGCGGGACTTTTGGATCACCCTGTATATTTATTGGTGATGTCAAAACAGCTAAAATATAAAACAGTAATTATTTACATTAACGAAGTAAAGAGAAATATGTATGATACATTTTAACATATCTTCATAGATTAATAATCAATTAAAATATTCGATTATATCGTCACAATATTTATATACATTAGAACAGTTTATATATACATATTTATATGAAAATTATTGATCAATGAGGGACTTTAATTCTCTATTTTCATAAGCTTCATTGAAATATCTTTTTGGATTTTGACCTTTTGAAAGATATAATTTAGAGAGTCTTTCAACACAATTTGTAATATATTCAAAGGTGTATCCTGTTATGAATTTCAAATCATCTGGCCAAGAAGGACAAAATTCTGTGATGCAACTGGCAGCGAAATATGCGCTAGAAGCTATTACACTTGGAGTATATATGGGATGATCTTCAACTGCGAGCAACTGGCATAAATATATAGAATACTGCCTTTGAGACTCTTTTTGTGGTGCTACTTTATAAAGGATATCAAGAAAATCCAAAGCTGTAGGAACATTCAGTTTGAATTCTAGCTTCCGTAACATGCGGATCTGATATTTATGAAGATCAGATACTGTCCATTTCTTCTCAAAAAATCGTAAAAATGTAGAATTCTTATATTCAGAACATTTGTCCATTTTGATTGCCAGAATGAAAGCGGTGATAGCCATCAAAGTATGATCTTCAACTTCATATTTTCCCATATAGGTGTCAATGTAATGTACGGCCAGGAAAAAGGCTTGATGACTAGATTTGGTGTAATAGCAAACTGCAGCAATGAAATCTATTAGTTTGGACCTTCTGTTATCGTTAAATCGAGAAGAGTAATCAATATATTTCATCTTTGATTCCTTATTTTTCAGGTATCGATAATAATCAAGAAGGTATTCATGATCTTTAGCGTTTTGTAAAAGTATTGCCATTTCATTCTTTTCTGGAATATTTCTGACCCTCTTTCGAATAGGGATAGCTTTTGGCCTATTATAATTTACTGGGTTTATTTTTATCTTTGGGAATTTTTTATCGGGGCATGGTGAGCACTTTTGGTCAATTTTCAATTGGTTCTGAGAATTCTGGATCTCGATATTTTTATTATTTGAACAAGAAGCTTCTGACTTCAGAACACTTTTGTTTTCTAGTGTTTGTGGCGACAAATTCTTTACTTTATTTTGAAGATTCGGCGAAACTTTACGGGTAATTTCTGGTCTATTATAATTTACTGTGAACTTTGGAATTTTTGGATCGGGGCATGATGGATATTTTAGGTCACGTTTCAAATTGTTCTGGGAATTCGGGATCTTTACATTTTGATTATTTGAACCACAAGCTTCTGATTTCGGATCATTTTTGTTTTCTGGAATTTTTTGTGGTGAAGAATTTTCTATTTTATCTTGAAGATTAGATGAAACATTTTTAAAACGATTCTCTACACATCTACGGACTAAATTCCTAATCTTCTGCAATCGTGTCATTCCACCTTTTATTTTATTATTTGAACCTGTAGCTACTTTTTTTGATGTTTGTACTTTTTGGGATTTTCCATTGGAATCTTTTTTCTTCTTTTCACATTGAGTAATATCATCGTTTTTTCCATCGCTGTCCATTTGAGAGTGATGACGTTTGGAACTTTCCATTTTAATTAATTAATTTTCAATATTTTAAACAATAATTAAATTGATAAAATATACCTAGAAAGATAATAGAGATGAGGTTTGAAAACATTGTAATTCAATCTGTTCAAATAATGAAAAAATAATGAATTTAAATAAAAAAAAAACTGATTTTAAATTTTATATTCAATTTGTAATTATTTGTCTAATATACCCTGGTCCGCAAAATTAAAGGAGCAACACATGTTTAAGAAAAAGAAAAGTTATATTGAGGGATATATATCAAGTTTTGGTATATTCAAAGGCTTCCATGAATTAAGAGAGTATGTAAAACAGAAAAACAAATAAAGTTGTTCCCAATATGCAAAATACCACCGTCTACGTCGACTCCGCCTCCAGCACGTGCCTGAGTCTTTCTCAAAGCGTCCTAATTTTACGCTCCACTAGATTTTTATTGAACCTTTTTGTTTTTTAAAGTTTTCATGGCTTATAGGCAACATTTATCACAAGAAAAAAAATGGCAAGCTATTGGAAGGATGGAAGCAGGCCAAGATGGCTTGGAGTGACAAGAAGCGTTGTCTCAAGGCTTTGGAAAAAATTTCAAACGACAGCTAATGTTGCCAGAACACCCGGACAAGGACGGCCAAGGGTCACAACGTTAAATCAAGACCGTTATTTGAGTCTCCTTGTGCGTCGCAATAGAAGAATGACAGCATCGCAACTACGAAGTGACCTCAATGCAGCTACAGGAGTCTTAGTATCAACTGATACAATACGCAGAAGGCTTCACATGAAGGGCCTCTATGCTCGACGACCCATAATTTGTGTGCCATTGACACCACCTCAAAAGAGAGCAAGGAAACTTTGGTGCAGACAACATGTCGCCTGGAATCCAGATGAATGGAGGCGTGTAATGTTCACTGATGAGTCCAGATTCTCTCTAAACAGCGATTCTCGTCGTGTCTTTGTCTGGAGAGAGGTAGGAACCAGAAATAATCCCCGGAATATGGTTGAAAGGGATCCCTGCAGAAGCCAAGGTTTTATGGTCTGGGCTGGAATCTTCTTGGGCGGTCGCACAGCACTCCATATTTTTCGGCAAGGAGCCCTGACTGGACAGAGGTATCGGGACGAGATCTTGGAAGCATATGTGATGCCTCAAGCATTGGAAATGGGAGACAACTTTCTTCTAATGGATTATAATGCCCGTCCACATAGGGCTGGTGTGGTCGACACTTTTCTCCAAAACCATGCAATTGCTCAGATGAATTGGCCAGCTCGATCCCCAGACCTAAATCCCATTGAGCATGTATGGGACAACCTAGGACGGCGGATCTCATCCCTCCCCAACCCCCTCCTAGAAACACTCATGAGCTAGGAACAGCCTTAGCACAAGAGTGGGCGTTGATTCCACAGGAGCTGATAAACTCCCTAATTCTTAGTATGGGTCATCGATGTAGAGCCTGTCTATCAGTTAAAGGCGATCACACCCCATATTAACAACAATATCCAAGATATTTATGCACTGACTGCAAGAAGATCATTGCTTGACCGGCTAATTTGCATAAAATACGTGTTAGAATTCTTTGAATTCGGGTATTCTAATCAATAATGGAATAATAAATTTGTGTATCAAATTTCATTGATAAATGTTCAATAAAATTTGAGATAAATAAAAAAAATAGTGTTCCTTTAATTTTGCGGACCAGTGTATATTTATCTTGGAATATTTTCATCCAAATAGTTGGTTAACGGTGGGTTAAGCAATAAAATAAGAATAACTTTATATATGATACTTTTTATTTATATATATAGATACATTTTTTTTTAATTGGCACAATTTTAAGAAATTAAAAATTATTAGAATTTTTGATTTTTTTGAAATTAATACAATGAGATTGCTCGCCATCTGCATATAAATTTTAAAATTATTTTAGTACGCGGAAACGTTTTATTTAAAGAAATTATTTATCGAAATAAAATGTATATAATAAAAATAAAATTCAAAATAATTTCACCTTCCATATTTTTAATCCAGAACCTAGGTTAATTATTAAAAACCAGCATACTTTCTTATTGTAAAGAAGGTTGAAATCCTCTAAAGAATGTAAGTAATAGATTCAAAGCGTACGAGGATGCGTATCTTATAAGTTTTAATAAAGGCGAGCTTTCGGGTCAATAACCCTTCTACAGGACCCTGTAGAAGGGTTATTGACCCGAAAGCTCGCCTTTATTAAAACTTATAAGATACGCATCCTCGTACGCTTTGAATCTATTACTTACTTTCTTATTGTATTTTTATTAAATTGTATTTTTATAATAACATTTATAATTTTTAGATGCCATCAACGATTAATCTTACCCGTTAGAATATCTGCATAATCGAAATACTTATGAAAATTATTTTAAAATATGGGATCGATTACGAATTAAGAAGAATATGCTATATCAAAAAATGTAAATTTTCATTTCTGATTAGATTCTATTTGGTGTAACCAAGCCAAGTTTATAAACAAAAGAATTTATCTAAATTTTCGTCTGGTATCATTTAAAACAGTCTGATATCGTTGAGAATCTTGTTTTTTGACCACAATAACTAATGGAAAAGCTAAGAAAAACATCTGTTATATCCTGAAACATAAGTAGATACGGTAGAGCCTTCTTTAAGAGTCTACCAAAAATTGCGGCTAAAACAGTTTCTCCGAGAGGGAGGAGTCTCAGCAGAGATCCTTCCACGTCAGATAGAATCTTTGATGAGAGACTACCTCCCGGAAAGACCATATTTAAGGTGGTCTCCCATAGGAGACTCTCTCTCTCTCTATCTCAATATATATACATCATTTAAAGGTATATCCTGACCACGAGCACATGAGGTTTTTAGATGGCAGAGCGCCATCTAGTGGAACAGAAATCAACTAAACGTTGACTTAGACTGTTCCCTGATATTTGGCCAACCATTTTCTTGATTCGTGGTTGACTTTTCTTGATTTATCAATGAAAAATGCGTTGGTCAAATATCAGAGAGGAAGATAAATCAACGTTTAGTTGATTTCTTTTCCACTAGATGGCGCTCTCTGCCATCTAAAAAGCACATTTGCTCGTGGTCAGGATATGCCTTTTTTATTTTAATACCAACACCTGACCTTTATTAATATTATTTTAAAAATTATTTTTCATATATATATATATATATATTTTATAATCTAAAATGCGATTATTTTATTTTTAAAAAACATATATTTTATTTTCATTCATTGACTATTCTACATTTTTGACCATAGATTTAGAAGATACCACTTTTTGATTTTTTTTTTGTAAATATGTATAGTTAACCTACCTATTTTTTAATTCACGAATATATAATTAATTTTATAAACTCTATATTACTGTGATAAATAACTTAATGTGTAATTTTCTTTCAAGTAATTCAAAATAAAAACTACTTGATGTGTGTGTGTGTGTGTGAGTAAATAATTTATTTCCTATTTTTCACGACTGCACCTCAATTCTCTATCTTTTTCAACAACAAAACAATTCATAACATATATATGTTATATAAAAATATTATTATTATTATTTTTTAAATTATAATTTCTAGAACAAACTACTCTGTAAAGTTGACCACCAGATGTTGCGACTTTCCCTATATAAACCCATTGTTGTTGTTTCCTGTTGGCCTACTCAAATATTTTGTAATTATGTAAATACGTATTGAAGTTTTTATTTTCTTCTTACGTCTCAAATCAGATATTTCTACTTTAATTGTTCCATTACCACAATCAAAGCAAATTGTTGTGATATGAAATTTATTTATTATATTTTCTAAGGTTTCTACGACTGTGCAATAACATCATTACAAAATCCCATTGTTAAAACACTCATGTATTTAAAACAAAAGCAAGCGAATAATATCTATCTCAGAAATATTTAATATAAAAGCAAGCCGACAATATCATAACATATATATTCCAGTAGAACCTCCCTGTAAAGGACAACACCTAATTGCATAGCCAAAGTGTCCTTTAGAGAGAGGTGTCCTCTTATCAGAGAGTTGCTAAATACAGTAGAACCTCCCTGTAAAAGTCACCTAATTGCAGAGCCAAAGTGTCCTTTAGAGAGAGGTGTCCTCTTACCGGAGAGTTTCTAAATAGTAAAAATGGTAACTTTGCAAATGAAAACTGTCCTTTGTAGAGAGGTGTCCTCTAGCGTGGATGTCCTCTCATCGAGGTTTTACTGTACAGGTTTTATTACAAAATTCGAAAGTGTTTTCTGTGTGCTAAATGATGAACTACTGTAGAAAATACAACCCACTTTTTCACATTACAATATAATTCGGTTTATGATTGCAGAACGACATTTGAAAATTATCTTTTGTGTTTCTTTTGAACGAAAAATCTAGATTTATTTTAAGGAGAAATAACAATTATTTTTAACCCACTTATTCATGTAACCTCTTTTGATCCTGAGATTGATTCTAGGCTATATTTTAAAAACCATATTTTCGTTGTAATTTTACATAGAAAAAATCAAGTAATATTTAAAAACTAAGCAATATATATATTTTTAAATCTATATCTTTTCTATATCCAATTAGCCACTTTTAGTATGTTCTGAGAATCCAAGTTACATCAAGAGAGTATAGCCACTCTCCATCGAGCTATTTAAAAATTTGAGAAAATTTTTACAATTTATGTAAAATTTATTTTTGACTACATTTTATTTTTAAAAATTCAATTTGAAAAACTTTTCAAATTTAATTTATTACAAAGCAGTTTTTCTTTCATCATTATACTCATAGTTATATCTATATATATAAATATATATGAATGTTTGTATGTTTGTTGGTCTGTTGGTATGTCCGGTATACAAATTCGCAGTAGTTCACTAATTCAAACCAAAATTTCCATATATAGGTAAAAATAACGGGGATGACGATAGGCTATTTTAAAAAATATATATAAATCAATTATTAAAACTATATATTCAAATTATTCTACTTAGCTCACGAGCAGCGCCCTCTAGAACGCGTGACGCTCTGACGGCGGGGGGCGCCCATTGGCTGCCGGCGAGCACGTGACTTCCCTGCCACCGCCCCCCCGAGAAAATGGAATCGTCCGGCTGCCGGCCGGTTGGCCACTTCATGTTCCCACCGCGCGCGGTCCTGGCGTTGGTGACACAACTGTGCCAAGTGCCAAAAAAGCCTCGCGGGTGACCTCCGGGAAACTACGTCCATCTTCCATATGTAAAATACATTTAATCGTGTAAACCCGGGCGTTGCCCGGGTCATTCGTCTAGTTTACAATAAAAGAGAGGTTTTTGGAAATACCACAAAGTGTTATTTCTAAAATATATAATTGATTATTGTTTTGTTTTTTTTATGATTTCATAGAAGGTAAGTTACATGACCGGTAGATAATACATTAAGAATTATCCAAAGCATGAAATGATTTTGTCAATAAAATATCAAAATGTAGGTAAAATTGAGAAACATTTACAATGGTTAAAATGACAGGTATTGAGTAGAACAGTAAAGAAATGTATAGATGCACTAGAAACTCACTTTAGATACTGCCTAAAACCGTGGCTAAAGAATCTTCTCCCAGAGAGGGTCTCTTATCAAAGGTTCTTTGATAACAGTTGAATCTCTTATGAGAGGCCACCTCCAAGAGAGACCCGTTTATTCACGTTTTTAGACAGTCTCTCATTTTAGACTCAACATAAATATATATATATCTCTCTATATATAGTCCTAAACCACAGGGCAGCCCGGGGCGATCTATGGATACACTCCAGGAACCTGGGTTACCTTAATGTTACTACTATTTTAGATATATGTTTAGATATAGGCAAGTTAGAGATTTTTATTTTCTCAACGTTTCGACAAAAATCTTTTGTATTCGTCAGGAGAAGTAAATAAAAATAAAGCATTTGGTAAGGCGTTAAAAATTGTTTCGAGGTTGCGAAGGCGTTCTCACGTGATATTTCATAGAACTATGAATGCCGGCTTGACAGCCTCTATCTTTAAGATAGTCTATAATCGTCCTAAATATACACGGACTATTCAATGGAATTCCGAAATGCCTCCAGTGAGGATGACGTCAGGGTCTTTCTATCAAAGTTATATACAATCGAGAGAGTAGACGTTAGGTAGATGAAGGTGTCGACTTACTTTCTTTCCTTTATCATACTCCACCACACGTAGATTGGTGGCGTCACACTTGTTCCCGGCCAGTACCTTCACGACATCAGGGGAGGCGTTCTGTCACATACTGTTCTGTTGGAATAGTTGAATGACCCATCACCCAGTGGTACAGAATTCTACTCTAGGTAATAATCAATCACAACGATGAAGACTTCATGTCATCTTTTATTAATATTGAAGAGAAATTCAATTTTTAAAACCTACTTATTTAAAAAGGTTCATTGATGTTGTTAGATGGAGAATGTATCTACAAATTGAGACAATACATTTCTTTATTCTGTGTGTGCATATCCAAATCACGACGAAATAGGTTGAAAATTTCACAACTTTGAATTATGAAAATTAATCGGGTTTTTAATACCCAAAGTGTTGATTTTAATACAACCACATATATAAACATATATATACAAACAACAACAACAACAAAAGCTTTTATTTAGGGTGTTCCGCCCCACATAGGATTCGCCGTATTTACACATCAACAAGAGGAGAGGGAAGAGGAAACATTTACAACAAAATAAAGTTTGTCTCACATTCAGTTACCTATTTACAGATAGGTCATCCTCCAGTATCCTTTGCCCTGCATTCTTTCTCATGCGCCCAGCTTCTGTGCAGAACTTAAAGTATCTAACAATCAGTAATTCATCACCCAGAGCTGAAGAGAGAAGTTGACATATGCGATGGTATCTAAATTGACCAAAGTATAAACATATATATAACTTTTGTGCTGAACTGTAGAGCAGGTAGTTTCTCCTCTACACATGAATCGGAGAAAGTATGTAAACTTTCACTTGTTATATTAATAGGTATAGATGAAAAATTTGCCGGGAGGAAATCCCTCCATAGAAGCAATGGGCGCTTCTCCCGTCAAAATAAACGTCAGAATCTGACGCCATCTATTGACCGTCGCCGCAACTAGCGACATCGGGTCGGTGACAAAGCCACAACACCATCAGTTTGCTAAAGTTGGTGTTGTGGCTTTGTCACCGACCCGATGCCGCTAGTTGCGGCGACGGTCAATAGATGGCGTCAGATTCTGACGTTTATTTTGACGGGAGAAGCGCCCATTGTTTCTATTGATAGGTATATGGATCTGGTAATTTTTGTCTTTCCTTGTAGCCGGGGACAATGAAGGATACAATGGGCATCCTATCCTGAATACAAGACCGACCATACAAGACTGCTCCTCTTCCAGGATGGTGTAAAGACTTTTCCATAATGCACCATCTGCAGGACCAAAGAGGCCTCACCAGACCACTTCTTAGAATGTATTGGAGCGTCAAAACAGGACATATATACCAACATTGCCATGATTATAAATTTAATCCATAAATTCAGTCTCCATAACTTTCTATAATTATACAATGAAACAATTTTAATACAATATAATGCGGCTTATGATTGTAGAACGACATTTGAAAATTATTCCGCATGTGTTTCTTTTGAACGAAACATCGAAATATTATTTTCAAAGAGAAATAACGACTATTTCTAACCTTAAGGATGAAGTATGAATTGTGAAGAGTAATGATAAACGGAAAAATAAAAGTGTCCAGGGATGGGAATTATATTATTAATCTTGAATTTCACCTCGGTTTAGCACTCGAATTTAAAGCAACATTCTTTCCTCTAATATTCTGTATCTTAAAAATAAATGACTTTATATTAAAAGATAGTTTAGGAGATATTACCTCTTGAACGTTTTGGAACCAGTAGGTGAGATGGTTGAAGGACTCCATGTTGGTGACGTCATACATGACCAGGATTCCCTGCGCAGAACATGATGATAACGATATGAGAACATTATGATGTTATGTATTTACCATGGCCCCTCGGTAGTACGCTGTGGTTAGAGTTCGAAACCTCTCTTGGCCCGCAGTATCCCTGATTCATATGCACATATGTTAGAATATTGTATCGAAACATATATTAAGTACAGATTATAATTTTTATATTCAGATTTTGCTACTCTTTATTTGCTTCTCTTTTATTTTATCAATTTTAGTTTGTGCCTATGTCTTAGATAAATTACCTTGTCATCTTGAAGTTTGGCTTTTCTAATATTCTACGTGACATTTGGTGAAGATGCTGGGTAGATTAGGGAAGACAAACTGAAGATCGCTGAGAAGACTCAGTGATCTACATTTTCAATAGATCCAGGATTCCACCGCCGTGTTAAAGCCGAAACATCTCTTCAAGATGACGATGTCCTTATAGGCGCTAAGACGACAAAGTCGCTCTTCATGCCGCAAGAAAAAAGGACGTTAAAGTACTAGAAACAAACTTCCAAGACTCCGAGGGAATTCTCAACAGAAAAACGTCAGATCGATGTCAGTAGCAACAAGATTTGCAAGCTGTGAGTCCCAGCTCCCATAGGGAAGAAGCTATGTATCGAAATATTTATTATTATAAGTACATATTATTGATTTTGATATTTATGTTTTGCTACTCTGTAAACTTCCATCATTGCTTCTCTTATATTTCATCAATATCAGTTTGTTAATAGGCTAATCCCCTAATAGAATGTTCAAATCAATAAGCTTGAGGGATAAGTATCTTTCAAATAAATTTATTTCAAGCTTTCGGGCACAACCGCCCTTCGACAGGAAAAATATATTACGCGTAAGCCCGAAAGCTTGAAATAAATTTATTTGAAATATACTTATCCCTCAAGCTTATTGATTTGAACAACAATATCAGTATGTGTCTTAAATAAATTGCTGCGTCATCCTGAAGTTTGGATTTTCTAATTTTCTAAGTACTTACACCAAAATTTTTACAGAAGAACCTGCTGGTTGATAATATGCTTAGTATCCACTTCAGTGTTAAGTGAACAACACTAAGTTGGTTTCTACTCATTTTAAGTGCAATTTGAATGTTTTCAGTTATGTTTTATGGCTTCATTAGGTTCTAATTTTCTAAGTGACGATATATAAATAATGAAACCCAGGATCCCGTCGTAAAAGCGACCAATAATTTCACGTATAACTAAACCAATTTGCTGAGAGCGTATTTCTTGATTGAAGAGTCTCTCCATGGAATATTTTATCAAAATTAAGGTAACCAAAGTAAATTGAGTCTATGACGGCACATCAGCGACCAATCATAAAACGTCCAAGTCTTCTCTCTTAAAACAATGCCCAAATAACGACCAACCTGTCAAATACGACCACTTCAGTTGGTCTCAAATCTTCAATTTCTTTTCTAAATGGTCCTGTTTTTTGACCAATCTTTATAATTATTTTTATAATACAATATAATGGGGCTTATGATTGTAGAATGACATTTGAAAATTATACCGCATGTGTTTCTTTTGAACAAAAAAATCGAGATTTATTTTAAGGAGAAATAACGATTATTTCTAACATTAGGAATGATGTATGAAAGGATGAATTGTGAAGAGTAATGATGAACGGAAAAATTAAAGTGTTTCCCATCCCTGGACACTTTTATTTTTCCGTTAATCATAACTCTTCACAATTCATCCTTTCATATTTCATCCTTAAGGTTAGAAATAATCGTTATTTCTCCTTAAAATGAATCTCGATTTTTTCGTTCAAAAGAAACAGATGCGGGATAATTTTCAAATATCGTTCTTTATCATTATATTGTATATTAAAAATACCTTCTTGGAAGTGGAGTATTTCTTCAAGAGCCTCACACTAAGGTGACCAACTCTCTCAGCTGGAGGAACCCTAGCAGTACGAGTGTTTCTACCTTGTCTGGAGTGCTGTAGTGAATAAATGTATCTGACCTACTTCTCTATGAACAAAAAAAAAAATACAAGTAATCGTTTTTATAAAAAAAATAGTCGATTGATCAAAGATTTACCCGAATGTATATAGAAAAAAAACTTTTCAAATCAAATTTTAAATAAAGGCCAATTGATTTACTCTCATGGACAAAACTTAAGGAAGTTATACCTAAATCATGTATATCGGGATTCAGACAATAACTCTGAAAGATATTTGATACACAGTGACCTTTATTGAAGACACACGAGATAACCAAGTGTGAAAAATAATTGCCTCTGTCTTCTTAAAATATAAAAAAAACGACGAGTGACAAAAATACTTTCCACAAATAATATATTTAATTGAAAAGAAAATTAAACCATTAATGGAAGATTTTTATTACAAGAGTGTATTTAATACTTCTAGATTTCGGGCTAGACGACAATTTCTTGCAGAAGACAATTTCAGCGAATGGTGTAAAGACCTGGTTATCCGAAAGCCTATTTTTTTCATTTTAAAGAACTAAAAGAATCTAACGTAATATTTTGTCTTTAATGCGAAAAAATAGTACAAATGTGATATTGTACTGGGATAAGGTGCAAAAATTATGAAAAAAGGCATCTCCTTATCGTGCAACTGAAAGTTGATGATGGCTTGCGCCATCTATCGGAATAATTTTTCACATTGTATCGCGGTCTCACGCAATTGTGGCCTTAACTACCCGTTTCATGATTTTTCAGGATGCCTGAATGACCAGTTTTTTGGTCGTTGAGGTACAGCTTGCACAACACTGATGAGGGCCAACAGCCCTAAACGCGTTCGTGGTTAGCTTTTCTTGATTAATCAAGAATGAGTATTTGGCCAATTCTGGAATAATTAAAAATCAACGAGAATAGTTGATATTTATTCCGATAGATTGCGCAAGCCATCAGCAACTTTCAGTTGCACGACAAGGAGATGCATTTTTCATAATTAGGTGTGTTGAGAAAATAGAGCTTCCCAAGTGAAGAAAACCTCTTCTTTGTATATTTAGCATTGTTTCCATTTTAGTGAGCTTTGGTACAACTAGAGCTTTTCAGTTGCGACTCTCAGTTGCACGATAAGTAAACATCCCCTTTCTTTTTTCCTTATTTTGTCTTTATAGATATCGTAGGGTATTTTGAATGTTGATCTATTTAAGAGTTTTAAATTTCAGAAGACAGTTAAATTAGCGCACAAAACATATGTTTTTTCATAAGTCTTGATTGATATAAACAGTATCTTCTTTATTCGTCTGCTGATTGGTTATCTTCTTACCTTAGCCAACCAATCAGCGTTGATTTCATCAGACACTCAGTGTGTAATTTTTGCTAAGCGAGAGACATAAATATCGAGATACTATTTTATATATTCGATCATATTACCATTAAGGTACTATTATATATTGTGCCCAGCATTTCAAGATTATAGAATGAAGAATGAACTAGTTGTTTGTGAACTTAACGATTTGATTTTCGATAAAAAATCATATTTAAAGTTTAATTCATTTTGTAAATACATTCTAAACTTTCTACAAAATCTGGATCTCTAGTGTTTGTCATGTGCTGAATAATGTAAATAACTTATGTAAATAAATTTTTCTCCTTGTTTGGCGCAAGTATCCCTTGCGGGATATAGCGCTTTGGAAATAAAATGATTAAGGTACTATTACATTTTTCCTGCATGTATCCTACATACTGCTTGGAGAATCTATATAAGACTAAAAAGTCTTAATAAAGCTTTTTTGTTTTTTTGTTGTAATTAATATATTCGAACATAAGTTGGAATCGTAATTTTTATTGATAAACATGCAAAAATTTTATTATATTAATTATTGGTATTTCATCCATACTTTTTTTACCAATTTTTTTCAGGAGTTTATATATATGAACCAAAAATGTCACCTCTTCCTTTTAAATGTACATCAGGACGATGACACTATACATCACCCTAGTAAAAGACTTTACTAGTGATGACAAAGAAAGATTGAGCAACAACACCAGTTTTGGAAAATACAGACAAAAATCTAACCTGTTTATCTGAATTTGCCTAAACTGGTATTGTGGCTCATTCTTTATCATCACTAGTAAGCTATTGGCCTACCTGAAGCCAGAGAATCTACCACCCAACTAGACGAAAGAGATCTCCTCCGTACCATCAAACCCCAATGCCTGCAGGAATGGAAATCTGATGCTGCACATGACTGGTACAGAGCAGGAGGGACAAGCACCGGTTCTGTCCTCCCAAGAGAACAACAGTCTTTGATTTCCAGACTTAAGTCTGGACATCTACGGACAATGACTTTTCAGAATGGTTGCAGGGTTTTCCCACTATGTACTAAGTGCAATTCTCAGCCTGCAACCCCAAGACATATTATTGACTGTATTGACTCATCCATTGATGAGCTCTACTCTTCCCCGGCAGACACCATCAAAAATCTAAAGCTTTACAAGCTTGATACCTTAGTGTGATTGAGTGGAGATAAGAAAGAAGAAGAAGACTAGTAAAGTTTTTTTACTAGCGTGATGCATAGTGCTTCGTTCTGATGCAGATTTAAAGGAAGAGGTGCCTTTTTTGGTACATGAATATCATCCTCTCGCAACTTTATGATATCCTTATATATATAAAAATGAAATGCGAAATCGATGTTTGTTATCGCATCACGCAAAATCTACAGACTCATTCATTATGGAATTTCGCATGTAGGTAGCTGAAGATTTCGTTTAACATATAGGCTATTCAAAAAACTAAAAATGTTAATGTGCTTTTTTTAAAAAATAAAAAACCAAAAAGCGTTAGTTCCAGTCTTTTACCGCTAGGACGCAGCACTGGTCGCGACGATAAATGAATTTGATTTTTTTAAAGCATCGGTGGTAGAATGCTCGTCTGCCACGCGGGCGGCCAGGGTTCGATTCCCGGCCGATGCATTTTTTTTTAAACAATTTTTAAAACTCATTTATATTATATCTTCTATCTATATTAATAAAATGCAAATTTCATAAGTGGTGTTCGCTAAAAACTTTCGTTTCAATGCATCAATTTCGACCAAATTTTCAACATTTATGTAAAACGAGAGGGAGCAGGTTTTGCTTAACATCAAAATATTTTTCCTAACTTTAACATGCGTAACTTCGCTGTTATCGATTACATACAAAAAGAATCAACAGAGTTAATTTTATTTATATATAAATAAAAAAAAATTCAGCAATTCATTCAACTCAATCTAAAAAAACTATTCAAAACAAGCAATTTTAAGATAACACCATATGTAAAACAGTCGGCCAAGAAAACAACAACGATATTACATCTTTCTCACATATTCACACACAATCTTGATTAATAATTAAAACTAATCTTTAACATTATTTATTATACTTCATAATATATAATATTCGTTAGGCAAACTTTCACTCGGATAAAACCCGGGCGAAGCCGGGTACACATCCGCTAGTATATGTATATATATATATTGGGCTTTTCATTCAAAAACTTTAATAATATTTTCTATTTTTAAAGCTAAAATAACACTTTTTTCTGTTTAATTATACAAGTTTGTCTCAAAATTTCGTAAACATATTATGATTTATATTTTGCAAATGTTAACGAACTTTTGGCACAACGTTGGTAATATTGTTAACCTTGGTAAAATTATAACAGAATTCTTATAGAAGAATGATTTAATATCTGATGTTCTATATCAAGGGTGGACAATCAACAGGTGGGTCAAGTTTCAGAATTACAAGGTTGTCCTAAAAGTTCATAAACATTTGCAAAATATAAATCATAATATAATACAATATAATAACACTTATGATTGTAGAACGAAATTTGACAATTATACCGCAAATGTTTCTTTTGAACAAAAATAGAAATTTATTTTGGGGTTAGAAATAATCGTTATTTCTCCTTAAAATAAATTTCGATTTTTCGTTTAAAAGAAACATTTGCGGTATAATTGTCAAATTTCGTTCCATAATCACAACATGTTTACGAACTTTTGAGACAACCTTATATTTCCACCAGAAATATCTCTTAAATATTTAAAGTAACTTGATACAGTTCTTAATTCTTTTACAATAAATTTTGAGTTTTGATGTGTTATACGTATTATATATGTGGTAACATTTGTCAACTTGTCGTATAACAAATAGGCTTCTACGATAGCTCGGAATTTTACCTAAGACCAATCTGTATATAGGCTTTATTTAATCCCTAGTACACGTGGTACAGGCCATGATAATCATGGTAGGTAGGTATATTAATATTTGAAAATTTCCAACTTGCAGTAATTTCATTCACTTCGCAAGTTCTTAAGAGAAAAAGGTCGCCTCTCTCCCGTCAAATTAGACGTCAAAACCATACGCCATCTATCACAAGTTCTTGTTTAATTTTTTCGAATAATCAGAAGTATTTGAAAATATTTCAGTTCTTGATTTTATTCTTTGTATGGCCTTTTTATAGCGATATCAAACAAAACACAACCTGATCTCTGAATGTGTGTGTGTGACGTAACAAATGAAAGTGTTTGTTTGAAATTGTGGAAACACAATAAAGATTTTTTTTTTTAAAGATTGATCTATATTCAAGGACACCATTGGATAGTAGGCTACCTAGACCGAAGTCTGTACGCCTGAACTTCAAGGACACCATTGGATAGTAGCCTACCTAGACCGAAGTCTGTACGTCTGATCTTCAAGTGCATCATTGTATAGTGGGCTACCTAGACCGAAGTCTGTACGTCTGATCTTCAAGTGCATCATTGTATAGTGGGCTACCTAGACCGAAGTCTGTACGTCTGATCTTCAAGTGCATCATTGTATAGTGGGCTACCTAGACCGAAGTCTGTACGTCTGATCTTCAAGTGCATCATTGTATAGTGGGCTACCTAGACCGAAGTCTGTACGTCTGATCTTCAAGTGCACCATTGGATAGTGGGCTACCTAGACCGAAGTCTGTACGTCTGATCTTCAAGTGCATCATTGGATAGTGGGCTACCTAGACCGAAGTCTGTACGTCTGATCTTCAAGTGCATCATTGTATAGTGGGCTACCTAGACCGAAGTCTGTACGTCTGATCTTCAAGTGCACCATTGGATAGTGGGCTACCTAGACCGAAGTCTGTACGTCTGATCTTCAAGTGCATCATTGTATAGTGGGCTACCTAGACCGAAGTCTGTACGTCTGATCTTCAAGGGCACCATTGGATAGTAGCCTACCTAGACCGAAGTCTGTACGTCTGATCTTCAAGGACACCATTGGATAGTAGCCTACCTAGACCGAAGTCTGTACGTCTGATCTTCAAGGGCACCATTGGTTAGTGGGCTACCTAAACCGAAGTCTGTACGTATGATCTTCAAGTGCATCATTGTATAGTGGGCTACCTAGACCGAAGTCTGTACGCCTGATCTTCAAGTGCACCATTGTATAGTGGGCTACCTAGACCGAAGTCTGTACGCCTGATCTTCAAGTGCACCATTGGTTAATGGGATACCTAGACCGAAGTCTGTACGTATGATCTTCAAGTGAATCATTGTATAGTGGGCTACCTAGACCGAAGTCTGTACGCCTGATCTTCAAGTGCACCATCGTATAGTGGGGTACCTAGACCGAAGTATATTCGTCTGATCTTCAAGTGCACCATAGGTTAGTGGGCTACCTAGACCGAAGTCTGTACGCCTGATCTTCAAGTGCACCATCGTATAGTGGGGTACCTAGACCGAAGTATATTCGTCTGATCTTCAAGTGCACCATTGTATAGTGGGCTACCTAGACCGAAGTCTATACGTCTGATCTTCAAGTGCACCATCGTATAGTGGGGTACCTAGACCGAAGTCTATACGTCTGATCTTCAAGTGCACCATTGTATAGTGGGATACCTAGACCGAAGTCTATACGTCTGATAGGGCAGTAGGCACTCACCATATCTGTAGCTTGATCGGCGTGCCATCGAGGTTGATAATCTTCTGCTTGAAATCGATACCTAGACACACGCCACGACTGTGAGACTCCTAGCGGGAGTACAGAGAACTACAGGGAGGTCAATGGCTCTGTATCTCCGCATCAATACTGCTACATTTCTTTATGCACCTAGTAACCCTGGAACAACTTTTAAGCGTTAGAAATCTGTCATCTCTTAGCTGGGAGCATTTCTCTATCTTTTTTCAACATATATAAACTCTGACTGGTATCAGAGGATGTTTAGATGATGTTTCGATAATTGAATTGATTAACAAATGAAAACATTAAGACACCAATGTTTATTTTTACAAATAAATCAGAAATTTCTACTGTCTTTACTGCGATGAAAAAAATATTGGAAGGGCTTCGCTCATCAGTGTTGGGAGGGTCACCACTGGGGAAGATGGGTGGAATACAGCTGCGGGAGGATGGCCCATTGACCCTACCCCTAAGTCACATAAGACGTAATGACGGCGTAAGGGCAAGGAATGTGCTCGGGTAAAACCCGGGGGTAGCCCGAGTCATTCGGCTAGTATCACATAAGACAGCTCTGAAAAATGGATAAGGGCCCATCAAGACAATAAAAGAAACTTTCTTCTTCTAAAGAAATGCTCTAAGAATCTACCTCGTTTCAAATTCTACCAGTAACAACCTATTCTATACCTTTCTAAAATAAATATAGACAAGTAATAAATGTCTAAGATTATTAGAGACTTTTTTTTTATTTCTTCAGCGGTCGCTTGCTCTATTAAGAAATGGAGAAGTAAAAACATGAAACAAATTTTTGAAAATTATCAACAACAACAAGCCTTTTCGTAAAGATAGAGGCTGCCTGGATAGGCATTTTTCTTGAAAATAAAGATACTTCGGCCAGTAAGTCGAGGAAATAAAAAGATTTACTGTCCGAAGTATCTTCATTTTCAAGAAACAAGCCTTTTATTGGGGACCTATTCCCTACACAGGATTCACCCAGATGCATAATTGCATAGAAAAGATGATTAAGTTATTTAAAGGTGATCGTTCATTTACATATCCATTTACATACGGCTCTCTTTTCTCAATGTTTCTTCTCTTGCGCAGCGCCCTGTAAAAATTATCAACTATATTACAAATATCTAGTAAAGATTTTTAATGCTGTAAAAAATAATTTTGATGCACAAATCATTTTTAAGAATCAGCCTGTAGGGACACATACATTGAATTCAATAGATTTTGTAAATTTATATCAAAGTTTTTAAATAATCTCAAGTGTTAGGTATAATTGTAACTGTATGTGCTGTATATAAGATTTTTTTTCCTTTTTTCTTTGTTTTGAGGTGTGTTTAAATTAAATTACCTATGTATATAGTATGCTTGTTTGAAACCAATTTAATGAATATGGTAAATGCCTTTGTGCATATATTTTTGGATATATAAATAGATTCTCTCTCTCTCTCTCTCTCTTGTATTGCTTTCCTTTGGGCGCCAGTGTCCTTGGCGGGACATCGCGCTTTGCATTTATAGTTGAATAAAGCCTGTATATATCGCTTCACCAAATTAAACACTTTTTTTGGCAGATTCAATCGAATTCATAACTCTATTCGTAGGATGAAAAACAAACTCCCACCTCTGTACTAATGATGGTCATAGCTTGAAACAATGGTATACAGGTTGTTAGATTTGTCTGAATTATCCAGAGTTGGTGTTGTGGCGTATTCTTTTATCCTCACTTGTACGTTTTGTAAGACGTGTGATATACAAAAAAGACACTGTTTCAATGTATTTTTAAAAAGAGAAGTTCTTCTTTTGGTATATATAAGTAGTACTCATAAAAAGAAATATCTTAAATTTTATGTTATTTATAATAAGAGACACTTCAGACAGTTGAGTTTATATTTTTTTCGATGTTTCGATAAAATCTTTTATCCTTGTCTGAAAATAATTACAATAATTAAATATAAACGTTATGGAAAGGCAAAAAATATTATAAATATCTCAAACGCCTTTCCATAAAGTTTAATCTTAATTTTTTCATGACGATAACAAAAGATTTTTGTCGAAATATGGAAAAAAAATACAAACTCTACTAGATGAAGAATTTCTGATATTTAAAGAACAATAAATAACGGCCAGGCAACCACTATCTTCAAGACATTTTAGATTTTGGATATAAAAAGGAAATTCTTCGTTTATTCGGCGTTAACCCTAATATATTTAAATAAAAGTTGGACAGAAATGGAGGTGACTTCCTTATAGATATTAATAACTCAATAAGACTTCACCAATCAGAAAGACAGCTACGTGTCCGGAATGGAGAAAAGAACGCTTATTCTATTTATTAAAGTTTTGTTCGAAATATTCCCGTAGTTGGAGAAGAATTTATTTTTGGAGGATTTATGTCTTTTCATAAAAATAAATATATATGAAAAATATAATACAAATGTGAAATTTTACTGTATTAGGATGGAAAAATGCCTTTTTCTTAAATAAATGTATATGTTAACGTATATTTTCATATATATAATATATCCACACACACACACATTTAAATTTTTTATCTGTGAATTTGTAATCATCATTAAAAAAAACTTACCAGACGATTTTATATTGATTCAAAAGAAATATTAGTTTATATATATTTTTGTATATATTCGTTTTTTAATTAAGCACTATATAATTATTATATTGGTAATATATATAATTTACAATTTTTACACCATTACTCTTTTAAAAAATTAAACCTAAAATAGTTAATTGATTTTTCCTATAGCCTATAAATAAGTTAATTTTAATTCACTTTTATTTACTTTTTTTAATGCAAAATATTTAAAGGTAATATATTTTTTAAACAAAATTTAGCTTCAAAAGTTGTTTTTTAAACGTGTGTTTTTAAAAATCACATCATGAAAAAATTCAAAATATTGTTTAATTTCATTCTATGTAAATTAGTAACAATAGAGAAATAGTATATAGGTGAATGTTTGGTTACTATTATTGTGTTTCAACAAATATTTATTATTAGCAGTAGTATTAGTAATTATAGGGATTCTCTCATTATATAATACATTCTAATTCCTCTTTCATACTACAGAGTTAGTTTTTACTACGACTTCCAGACCTACTAACTCTATATTCTGTTGCCTTAGAAATAAAACACGAACACTTATAACTTGAGTGAAAAGGCGATAAAGGGTATAGTGTACTCCGCTTATAACAAAGTCGGTTATAGCGAAATTCCGCATATAGCCAATTAAATTGTCTGCACGAAAGAAAAGAAGGGCTTAAACCATTAAAAGAACTCTGGATATTGCGAAGTCGGATATAAAGAATTTTCGCTTATAACGAAGTGATTTGCATGTATAAATTTTATTTTATCCGTTTATAACGAAGTTTTCTCATTTACCATTATAATTGACTAATATATTATGCATAATATATATCAAATTACAACGTGTGAATGACACAAATTTAATGATACACAACAAATAAGTTAATAATATACAATTTCAAAATATGCAAACATATTATAAGTATATTTTTTTTACATTATTTAAACAAAATTAAATTGTTTAATAAACGCTTATATTTTATTAACGTTTACCATGGCAGGAGACCCAATTGTCCACATTCCGCATCCAAAAGAGGTCTTGGAGAGCATTCAAACTCTGCGATTGTTTCTTCGATGTCAGGATGAGTCCAAGTCTCTTCATAGGCATCTGTCAGACTTGGACAACATCGAAAAGAGTGTTCAGCACTTGTTACTGACTTCTAAATGTCAAAAGAAAATCACAAACTACTTCTCCAAAAACACCTGATGAGGTTGTTATTGATCTTTGTGTTGCTCTTTTGAGTTGAATAGTAAATAAAATTATTGGTACAAAAGATTTTTTTTTTCCAACTGCGGATATAACAAACTTCGGATATAACAAAGTGATTGTCATGGATAATGCGACTTCGTTATAAGCGGAGTACACTGTACCTGGAGATCGGTGAAAGAAAAAAAACTATTTTTCTCAAAATATTTCGAGGGATTGCTCCCTCTTTATCAATTTATTGTACAATAAACTTGAAGATAATTTACAAAAATTCTTGTAGTTCACATATAGAGAATTCAAAAATTATCTTTAAATACATTGTGTAATAAATTGATAAAGAGGGATAAATCCCTCGAGAATATATTTAAAAAATATATAATTAAAATTATTTCTACAGCTCTTATCCTGCGAGATGATTAAAGACTGAAAGAGGGAGGAAATAGCTCATCAGTTAGCCCAATTGTTTCGAAAATTTAATCTCCTACGCTATTAACTAAAATAACGTTTAAAATAAGTTTATAAATTTACATGATATTAAAGGTGCAAAATACATTCACTTGAAATAAACTTTCCGTTCCAATTTTTATAATACCCAGTTCACAACAAACCATGGAAATTTTAAGGGATTTTTATCAACAATTGGAGCGGTTGAAGACTCTAGCTCTCATTGTGGCAAGGAAATCCAGGATTCGAGACACCTACTGCTGAAATGCCCACTCTTCTTTATCGCTAGATAACAGACAGTTACTAATGTTGTAGATCTATATCAATTTGTAAATACTAGAGAGAATTGTCACTGATTTAACCACTTTTGTAAATATATTTATGATTATCTTTCTAACCTGAAAGGTTCAGGTTCCTTATATATATTATTGTTTCTCTTTTTTATTTTTTTCTTATATAATATGTTTATAACTGTTTCTGTTTAAAAATGTAAATCGACGCAATTATCCCTAGCCGGGATATCACGTTTTGTGTTTTGAAATAAAATACATTCACTTGGGAAGATAGCAGACGTAGCAGAGTTATTCTTCTAGTGTCGATAATTATAAAAATCTAAGCAAGTACAAACACTCCAATAAACAAGAAAACATTTGAGGACGAAAGTTTCTTTTATACATAAAACAAACTTCTACTCTCCCCACTGCGATGAAAAATATTGGGAGTGCCCGGCCTTCAGCGCAATGAGGACAGTAGAACTTTCGTGCTTTCATGTTTTATTTTCTTATATATAGATGGCGCGGTATTGTCCAATGTTCCAATAAACATTTTTATTTATAATGTATCGTGGATATAATATAAATAAAAGGGGAAAATGGAATGCAATGGAAATCACATGAAAATAGGGGAGCAGGAAATGTTTCTTCCGGTATACTAAGGACTTAAGCCTAATTTTTTTAGAAACACACCCTTTATCTTTTCAATAGAATAATCCTCTGAATCAATATTAACATCAGTTTTCCAGGGATAAGTTTCTGTTAAAAATAATTTAATTCAAATCTCTAGCCTTCGGTCATGAAAGCCCTTCTACAGGAGAAAACATGATACAATAGATTACCAATAGAGAGGACACAAGTTATAATATAATCAGTTACTATTTTACATAATTTCGTATGAATGGTGAAGAAAATAAATTTTGATATTTAGTATTTTAATACACAGCAATAACGCGTCATCTATATATAACAAATGAAAACATAGACGCGAATGTTTCTTTTTACAAATAAAACAAACTTCTACTATCCTTACTGAGATGAAAAAATATTGGAAGGAATTGACTCAGCAATGGTAAACCCTCCCAGCGGTTTTGCTAATTTAATCTACCAGACCGCTTCTTTAGGGTTCAAATATTGTATTGGATCATTCTGCTTATATATGCTACACTGAAGGGTGGAATCTTAGAAATGGTATTTAAGCAAACTATGGACATAAGCTTTTAGGACATTAGAATTACATTTAAATATTTGCATCGAGCAATGCTCTTCCGCAAACAATAAGGACAAGGCCAGTTAAGCATAAATTAACGCAAAGCAATAACACGCCATCTATATATAAAAATGAAGACATTAAGACACGAATGTTTTCATCAATTTAATATTTTATATATACAAATGGGGGCAAATAGTTTTAAAAGAATATATTAAATAAAGCATTAGAATAGACGACTGAGGGATATGGAAGAATGGATTACTGAGAATAAAATCTAGTTATTGTTATCAATAAGCTTTTTGGTTTTTACTGTAGATCTTTCTTCAGAAGGGATTTAGAGGATTTGGGATGGGCTCAGGGGAAAGTATATTATAAATATCTTAAAGTCTCCTGTTGATGCTATTATCCTGATGGATTATTATAATCCTCTGTTGTTTATTTGTGATGTTACAGTAATGGAGGTTCTGATATGGTAGAGAAGTGAAAGAGTGGCCTGTTTCCTTTATATGCTGATACTATTGTCTCGGTTGTCCATAATTTCTTTTATGTTCTGATATTCTTATGTTTAAATGTTTGCCAATGCTCACTTACATATATATGATCTTATAAATTTTACATTATATGGAATATATGGCATTCTTAAAATTATGATGAGGGCCAACAGCCCTAAACGCGTCCGTGATTAGCTTTTCTTGATTAATCAACAATGAATATTTGGCCAATTCTGGAATAATTAAAAATCAATGAGAATAGTTGATATTTATTCCAATAGATTGCGAAAGCCATTAGCAACTTTCAGTTGCACGATAAGGAGATGTCTTTTTCATAATTCTTAATATTAGTTGATTAATTAATATGATGGCTCCATATAAGAGAATACTTGTTTTGAGACAAAGGGATATGATATTAAGAAAAAGGCATCTCCTTATCGTGAAACTGAAATTTGCTGATGGCTTGCGCCATCTGTCGGGATTAATATTAACTATTCTGTTAATTTTTAATTATTCCAGGATAAAAATTAACAGAATAGTTGATATTTATTCCGAGAGATGGCGCAAGCCATCAGCAACCTAAGTTGCACGATAATGAGATGCATTTTTCTTAATTTATCCACCTTATTAGAGTACAATTTCACATTTGTACTATTTTTTCACCAAATGGTTGAGTTATTTTCTGTGCAACGCGATAGGATCGATTTAATTTTATTTTAATAACTCTTCAGTCTGCTTAGTATCAACGGATGTAGAACATTGGGGTAAAGGGATTCTATGTCGAACGTGACCATTATCGTGTTTGGTTGGGCTTGGTACTTTAGTATTTTTTCTATGAATGTGTGATGGTTTTGGAAATGGGGAGTTTTTCTGCTTGATTAAGGACTTGAGAAAAGTTGAGATGAACCTGAAATGAGGCGCTGTTTGGGAATGGTAGACAAATAGTCCGAGCCACCTCTGAGGATATGACATTAAGAATAGAAATAGAGAGGAGACAGAGTAAAAAAGAACATTGGGCAACTGAAATTCAATAAACAAAAACTAAATCGAAACGATAACTCCAATAAAATAGTAAACCTATAAAAAGACACCCTAACCCCAGAAGAATTAGATTTCTTATCCAAAGACATGAAAAATAATAATATCTTTCATCAGAATAGTAAGTGGAGTCGAATCAGCATAATAAAATTGGTTAGGTGAGTGAATTTTACCTGCTGACTTGTAGTGTAGACCGGCACTGGCCTTTGGAAATTTTGACCGTTTTTCAGAGATTTTTTTTATCTACTTCGCGTTAAAACAATCACAAAAAGCCTTTAATAATGACTCTCGTCCCATACAGAATTATCCCAGATTAGTAAACAGAAGTTTAACATATTTGAAAAAAATCAATAAGGAATCTAGGGCCAGGTTTCTTTTTACAATTGGAAGTATAGAGCTACCAGAAATGTACAGTTTTGAAAAGACACTTTTCCCTGGAGACTTGATTAATTTTACTCAATGTAGAAAGCTGTTCTCGACTTTGACCTTATAAAGTACCATAACACCGTTTGGTTACTCACTTGTAGGTTGGACTTTTTCAAGAATCTTTCAAATTCAAGAACTTTATCATAAAGTTAGAGGCTGCCTGGCCAGTATTCATAGTTCTTAAAATTAAAGATACTTCGGCCAGTAAATTATTATCTCGACAAAAATCTTTTGTCAAGAGAAAATTTAGAATAATTTTTAACGCCAAATGCTTTAATTTTTATTTGCACCTGACGATGACAAAAGATTTTTGTCAAAACGTCGAGATAATAAAAAGATTTACTAACTATCTTTAATTTTAAGAATTAAAGAACTTTGTTTTCAAGAAAAATAATTAGTGCGATATTCGATCTTGAGTTGTGATTGTAGAAAACCATCAATCATCGTTGTCTCCTACACAAACTCTCATCAGAGCAGCTTCACGTCTCCAAATCCACGATCTCTTTCTGCAAGAAACATTTCCAGGGTTCTGAACCCCGGCTATGAACCCGGTGGACTACTACGTACGGAGTTAATTGAACAAAAATGCTTTCTCTTCTCCAAAAAAAAAAAATCGTAATTGCTTAAGTAAGCGAAGATCTCCGTCATTTACCTGCGGCCCACGGTCTAGAGTCTATCACCTCCAGGCTTATATCAAGGCCAAAGTTCATTTGACTGATTTATTGCACCAAGTTTTGAGACCTATATCTTAATTTAATCACCTATTCGTACTACAACTTCACTTTTGTACTATTTTAAAAATCATAATAGCGTTTATAATAAAACAAAAACTATATACACGCTATTTACTTTTCACAAAGAAGTTATGCGCAAATCGAAAACAAATTAATTCCAGTTCAAAACTAACGTATTGGGAGCCACACAAAAAGAGCAAGAAAGCTAGGTTATGATATTTATAATGTACAGGTTAGTATTTGTTGTATATTTATTAATTGTTCCCACAGAGTACGCCTATATCCCCCGATTTACACGGTACTTGTTTTACATGTTTTCGCTTTTACACGGTTTTCCAAATAAGTTTTTTTTTGTTTGTTTTTATCGCACTATACTAAATGCTACTGTGATTGAACACATGCGCTGTGTACACATCTCACGAGGAATCCCGAGCTTATGTGCTGACTTGCTTGCACACGCACACTGTGTCTGTATTTCTTCGCATAAAAATTTCGCGAAAATTTTAAATTTTCGATTTACACGTTTTTCTCAGGAACGTATCTACCATGTAAATCGGGGGATAGGTGTATGTGTGTAAGATCACAAGTAAATAGGCGCTAACCGTAAGAAAAAAAAATATCTTTGTTTTAATATGTTATATCATTTTATATTTTGTTATCTCTCTTGTAAATCAATAAATATATTTAATACACAGCAATAACACGCCATCTATATAATACAAATGAAAACACCAAAACGCGAATGTTTCTTTTCACAAATAAATCAAACTTCTACTGTCCTTACTGCGATGAAAAAAATATATTTGTGAAAAGAGAAACATTCGCGTTTTGGTATTTCATTTGTATAATAAATATAATTTTGATTAATATTCTTGGAATCAGTTTCATTAAATATTCTAAGCAACGGCAACAGTATTGTTTGGTGTTTTTACATATTTATACAAGATTAGTGCTTTGTGCTACAGAATCCTAGGTTCTACAAGGTTGTCCCAAAAGTTTGTAAACACTTGCAAAAATTTGAAATACCAATATTATTCTCCGTTATTTATAATGTCTTTGTATCATGTATAAAGTAATTGTATTATGTATTAGCACCTGGACCGGTCAAGGAACAAGTCAGCAGCCACCACCCTCTCAACGAACAGATAAGTTCCATCATCAATAATGTGAACAGCCATAGTTAAGATCCAACTCCGTCAAATAGCTTCAACCCCTTTCTCCCTAGATCGCTAGCCTTTTCCAAATCCAAATCCTGTGTTTTTTCGTTATTTTCCCCTGTGAGAACACCTTAACACTTCAAACGACTGCGCCTATCAATTCAATCAATCACCAATCAATTTCAAAAGGTAATCGTTCCGACGTTACATATATAAATTTAATTAAAAAGGCATATATCGGATCAATAATATAATAAATAAATGATATTTTGATCATACTACTCTGATCAAAAGGTTTCGACACTTTGCTCATAAAATCCTGAAAACTCAATATATTTTCTCCCGGTTTGTGGCAAACGCAAGCGTCGCCCTTGGCTTGGAGACCTGCCAATTTTCAAAAATCACGCGCCACAACAGCGCGAGCAGCGGCTGTTCGAAGTGAAGCCATTTTGCCCGTGCTTCGATTTCGTTAGTCACCGAAATGGAGGATCAACGAATTTGCATCAAGTTCTGTGTGAAAAACGGATTCAAGGGTGTCGAAATTTTTTGGATGTTGCAAACAGCCTACGGGGATGCCGTCATGAGCCGAAGACGAGTTTTCGAGTGGTACAAGCGCTTCAAGAAGGGTCGGGAAGAGACCGCCGACAACGAGCGTTCCGGGAGACCGTCCACATCAACCACGCCTGAAAAAGTGGACAAGGTGTTGGAACTGGTGCGTGAAGACCGACGAATAACTGTCAGGGAGGTCGCCGAAGAAGCAGGGATATCATTCGGGTCGACTCAATCGATAATGAAGGACATTTTGGGAGTGAGAAGACTCAACGCCGCGTTCTCTTTCCCAAAGATTTGACTTTTGATCAAAAGAACGCTTGGAAAGAAACGGCCAGTCTCAATCTCGAAGCAACAACCGGCGACCCCGAATTGCTGAAGAGGGTTATTACTAAAGACGAAACATGGATTTACGGCTTTGATTCGGAAACTACCCAACAGGCATCGGAGTGACGCTTCAAAAATGAGCCGAGACCAAAGAAAGCAAGGAAGGCTCCCAGCAAAGTCAAGGTCATGTTACAGTGTTCTTCGACTACCAGGAAATCGTTCATCATGAATTTCAACAACAAGGCTCTACAATAACTGCTGACTCCTACCTGGGAGTTTTGAGGCGATTGAGGGAAGCGATCAGGCAGAAACGGCCGGAGCTGTGGAGGAGCAACTCGTGGATCCTCCACCACGATAACGCGCCGGCGCACACAGCCCTCAAAATCTCGAAGTTTCTGCAGGACCACTCAACCTCTGTGTTCCCCCAACCCCCCTACAGTCCCGATTTGGCCCCCTGCGACTTCTTCCTCTTTGGAAAGCTAAAAAAAAAAAGTTAAAGGGTCGGAAATTTCAGAGCATAGAAGAGAGCAAAGTGGAATCGAAGAAGGCCATGAAGGCGATCCCGAAAACAGACTACCAGAGGTGTTTTGCCGACTGGAAAAAAGGTGGCTGAAGTGCATCGCGGCCAACGGGGACTACTTTGAAGGGGACAATTTGAATTTGGTAGAATAATAACGTTTTTTTCAACTTATGAGTAAAGTGTCGAAACTTTTTGGATCAGAGTAGTATATATGCCTTTTTAATTAAAAATCCTTACGTGTGTATTTCCTAAAAAAATTTCAAATGACGATATTTTGAATTATAAATTTGATCATTTATAAATTTTATGTATAGAGATATATATATTAATAATACTGAAAAAAATTATGATAACGGTTCTGCTCATAGTGCTATCCCGCTTATTACGATTTTTCTTAGTACCTGTTCCAAATTACATTTACTCTACAAAACAACCTATTATAAAGATATTTTTATTTTGGGAAGTATTTATTTTGAATTAGCAAAAAAATATATCGATAATTGGCCAAGCACATTCAATAGGTATCCAGATATTGACCAACGTCGAACATGAGTTTATATTTCTATGTGAAATGCAACAATTTTCCATCAACCTTTAGACCAAAGAACACGTTTATACGCCTGCCATAATACACCCCTGGCTACATTCTTAGAACTGAAACTGGAAGAATCTCACTGGGTGTAACAGCGTTGAAACTATCTTTAAAGTACTGGCTTAAAATCCTAAAGATGAATGAAACTAGATTATCAGCAATATGTTTATCGCAATTCTGGGAAACATCCAGATCGTTGGAACAAGACATAGGATTCAATGGAACTTTAGCCAATATCTTAAAAACACTGGATTTTCATGGCTCAAATTTTGTAGCGATTACAGGGTTTCACAGAGAGAAATTCCCTTGATTGTCGGGAGAGCAATGGATCAATCTATACAAGTTGACCATACGAGAATGGTCAATTTTACCCGCATTACAAAAATTTATATTCAGCTCCCATGGCAAAATTTTATTCAAATAGTCACTTCCCATTTCCTTTCAAACGATGCATTGCGCAATTAAGAATCTTTTTTACATTTTTTATTGAAGACCATATAAAAACTATGAAATCAGAAAATCTCGTATGTATATTGTGCAGGGATAATTTTGAGTCAGAACTAACTCATTATATATTTACCTGCAATAATCTGTATGAAGAAAGGAAATTAATTTTTAATAACACGAGCGCTAATCATTTATCACTCGATGCCCTGCTGTCAGAAACGGTGTAAAGTAGACACAATAGATTTATACACATTTTGTGAGAAGGATGAGAAACACGTGTAAATAGTTTTCCTTTTGTTGGGCTCATGTTAATACTTTGTATATAGTACTTGATTTATGTTCAATTAAAACCATTGCTATACTGGGAGAATCCTGTATGGGGCTTGATCCCTAATAAAAGTTTTTGTGTCTGTGTAGTTTCTATTTTTAAGTAATTATGTAATGAAATTTCTCCATTTAATTACCGCGTATTGTTGCGCTTCTGTCTAAGTCCTCAGTAGAGCGCTATAACAGGTTCACTGTATACACATATGATCACCATTACTTTGTTACATCTTACTGAACTAACTACAAAGGTGATTGATGATGAGTTCTAATGGAATTCTATATATATAGACTACTCGTATTACAATTATTTTTTATTTCTACCTCTGCCAAATGATAAGCCGAAGGAAGAACGGCCATTT
Source organism: Cordylochernes scorpioides (assembly GCA_030710605.1). Taxonomy (NCBI): domain Eukaryota; kingdom Metazoa; phylum Arthropoda; class Arachnida; order Pseudoscorpiones; family Chernetidae; genus Cordylochernes; species Cordylochernes scorpioides. The sequence continues at coordinate 50,731,153 of CP092868.1, forward strand.
CCATTATCTCAGGTTTGAAGCGAGTTTGTGGGATGCCAGGCACGTGCTGAGTGAGAAGCAGGGGTTTCCAGATGATGATAGAGAAAGGTGAGGGTGAGTGAGATGTGGGGCTTGGACAAAATATTCAGCTTTTTTTCTAAGTGGTCTATCGTGAGACTTCAGGCAAGCGTGGGAATAGGCTTCAGCCAGAGGATCAAGAAGAAGATTTCATGTTTATCCACGTCAAGGGATGGATTCAAGTGACTCAATGCGCAGAACGAGCTTTGATTCAAGATAACAAATTGAATCATTAGAACAATTCTTGTTCCACCGCAGGCAATAGGAAGTCCGGGTTTCAGCAGTCACAGGGATAAGATTTCAAGATAATCAAAGGACCCAGCAATAGCAGGTCTTCAAGATACCCTTAAGATCATCATGAGAGAGCTTTTATTTCAGATAACCAATTGACTGAGCATTGTGTTCTTCATCATTAGAGCAATTCTTGTTCCACTGCAGGCAATAAGAAGCGAGGGCCCGGAGTTTGCAGCAGGTAGGGAAAAGATTTCAAGATCATCAGAGAACTCAGCAATAGCTTGTCTTCAAGACATCCAGAGGTCGGGGGCATCATGAGAGCCTGGCATCAGGGAGGGATCACGGCCGTTGCGAGACTAGCTCAAGAGAGAGATGAATTACAAGAGACAAGTTTTTTCTAAACTGTGTCTAACCCACTTCAAGGATGTAATCCTGTCATGTTATTCTCTGACTATGTACTCACTATTGTACCAGTCTGCAACAGATGTTAACGAAACCATGTTAGTAGTGCCCATGTTTGAACCCTTTGTCACTTTTCATTCTGAATATCCAGACACCTCAATTAATACCTTTTAAAGTTATACGATTGTGTTTTTTTGTATTGTCAGACTTAGGGACTTTTAAAAAGAATTTTGAAAATAACAAACCAATCTTTGAAATAAGAATTTTGAAAAAAAAAAAAAAGAAAAAAATGCCAATCCGTAAGCCCTATGCGTCCCTAAGCCTAACAAAACAAAATAAGACAACTATATAATTTAAAAGGCAAAATTGAAATGATCTGAATATTTAAAACAAAAAATGGCGCAAGGCCAAGCCACAGACACAACGAACATGATAACTTTAACAAGTGCTACAAACAAGCACAACAGTGGATACATAATCAGAAAACAACACAACAAAACTACAACCGTAAAGTAAACCAGGCACAGCCTAGAAAAAACTCGCCTCAAGCTCTCCATCTCTCTCAGTCTCTATGCAACAATGGAACATTCCTTGGTTACAATATTTCTTTAATCTTTTTTTTTATCTTTGATATTATATAATTTTATGGAGAAATTACAATTTTAAACATTCTAGAACACAATATAATAAACATATTGTCATGTTTTCTACCTATAGGTTACCTCAAATCTCAAACACCATAAAATATAAGATTTTATTTTGACAGATTCAACAACTCTTCAGCACACTCCAACATTTTATATCTATCCTGTATTTATTTTATCTAATTCAATATAAACATTTTTACGGCATTTTTATTCTTAAAAATGGAATCATTACACATATATTTAAATTCTTTTATTACTCTTTTATCTTTGGAAAATATTATTTATAAATTTTTAACGTCCATCTTTTTATCGATAAATTCCTAAACTACAATTAAGCAAAAGTACTATACCACTGTGACGCCGCCGTCGAGAAGCTAGATGGCGCTGTAAATATAAAAAGACCAAATTTTATTTTTGTCTGGGAGATAGAGAGTTAGGCTTGTTTTATTTCTTTTATCATGTAAATTGGCCATAATTTTAGTTAAAATTAGGTATTCTACATATAAGATGCCTCAATTTCCGATTACTATTAATTTTTGTAAACTTCGACTTTAGATTACCAAATAAACTAGTCAATAGTCTTCACCAGCTCTTATTTTCTAAAATATCATCATATAAAATTTATATATATGTGATGAGGTATCCTGTCGACTAAAAACTGGTGAGGTATCCAGTCGACTTAATCTATGGTGTGATTACTGTCGACTCTCTCTATAATGTGTTGACTGAGAGGAACAGTCAGGATGGGGAGTTTTCCAGTACCTCTCTGCACCTTGGAAGACCTTTAACAATTCTCACAGAGTACAGGCAGTCGTGGTCGAGGCAGAGTGGAAAGCTTGTGAATGTCCATACACAAAAAACTAAGACCCAATTGCACTAGGAAAGTTACGTGAACAGATAGGAGTCGATCTAGGAGCGAAAGATGGAGATAGAAGAGTTCTTATTGTTCTAAATGGTCGATGAGGTGGACCTTGGAAACAACCGACGAGGGCTCACGCTGATGGGGAAGTGACTATATATTTTTGGCTAGGACGGAGGTCTTATATATCTTTGCCGAGAGAGGAGGTATTACATTTCAGCAGATGCAACAAGAGCGTAGATCGGATGGCGAAATTGTACACTGGCGCCGTCCTGACAGTTTCCTATCTATCTTTAGATGTTGTTGAACCTCCATCTCTTGCTTTAGCTCAACTCTTATCTCATCTATTACCGAGTTTTATTTATTTATCCTCAGTTTGTACAAAGTACATTGCATATGATGATGTAATGACACATGTCAATAATGCGTATAAACATTTACAGATGTGTTTCTATTATAAACATGAAAATCTTGTTATAAGTATTATACAATATGAGGTTGTTGGTTCAAATTACCATATATATATATTTTTTTTCATATAAAGAAGTCGGTAGACGAGTGGCTAAAACTCTCGATTCCCGATCTAAAACAATGGACTAGACGGCACACCTACAAGGAGATGAAGAAGATGGCGGAGGAAGTATGGAGAGACCATGTGGCCCACCCTCAGTAGAGGAAGGCATTGAAGGAGGGAGATATGGAGAGACCATGTGGCCCACCCTCAGTAGAGGAAGGCATTGAAGGAGGGAGATATGGAGAGACCATGTGGCCCACCCTCAGTAGAGGAAGGCATTGAAGGAGGGAGATATGGAGAGACCATGTGGCCCACCCTCAGTAGAGGAAGGCATTGAAGAAGGGAGATATGGAGAGACCATGTGGCCCGCCCTCAGTAGAGGAAGGCATTGAAGGAGGGAGATATGGAGAGACCATGTGGCCCACCCTCAGTAGAGGAAGGCATTGAAGGAGGGAGATATGGAGAGACCATGTGGCCCACCCTCAGTAGAGGAAGGCATTGAAGAAGGGAGATATGGAGAGACCATGTGGCCCGCCCTCAGTAGAGGAAGGCATTGAAGGAGGGAGATATGGAGAGGCCATGTGGACCACCCTCAGTAGAGGAAGGCATTAAAGGAGGGTGGTATGAACAGACAATGTGGCCCACTCTCAGTAGAGGAAGGCATTGAAGAAGGGAGATATGGAGAGACCATGTGGCCCGCCCTCAGTAGAGGAAGGCATTGAAGGAGGTAGATATGGAGAGGCCATGTGGACCACCCTCAGTAGAGGAAGGCATTAAAGGAGGGTGGTATGAACAGACAATGTGGCCCACTCTCAGTAGAGGAAGGCATTAAAGGAGGGAAAATGAAGAGACCATGTGGCCCACTCTCAGTAGAGGAAGGCATTGAAGGAGGGAAATATGGAGAGACCATGTGGCCCACCCTCAGTAGAGGAAGGCATTGAAGGAGGGAGATATGGAGAGACCATGTGGCCCACCCTCAGTAGAGGAAGGCATTGAAGGAGGGAGATATGGAGAGACCATGTGGCCCACCCTCAGTAGAGGAAGGCATTGAAGGAGGGAGATATGGAGAGACCATGTGGCCCACCCAAAGTAGAGGAAGGCATTGAAGGAGGAAGATATGGAGAGACCATGTGGCCCGCCCTCAGTAGAGGAAGGCATTGAAGGAGGGAGATATGGAGAGACCATGTTGTCCACTCTCAGTAGAAGAAAGCATTGAAGGAGGGAGATATGGAGAGGCCATGTGTTCCACTCTCAATAGAGGAAAGCATTTAAGGAGGGAGATATGGCGAGACCATGTGTTCCACCCTCAGTAGAGGAAGGCATTAAAGGAGTGAGATATGGAGAGACCATGTAGCCCACTTTCAGTAAAGGAAAGCATTGAAAGCGTGAGATATGGGGAGACGATGTGGCCCACTTTCAGTAAAGGTAAGCATTGAAGGAGCACCTTGTAATATTTTAAATAGTTTTAATTCTCGTATCTTAAATAACATCAGCGAGATTTAAGTTTGTTTATTTAATGAACGACCACCTAAAACATGGTTAAACTGGTCTCTCTTGAATGGGGCCTCTCATAAAAGATTCTGCCTGACATGAAAGTTTATAATCTTTCATAATTATTTAATAAAAAACCAATTATGAGAGAGGCTGGTTTAGCCACATTTTTTAGTCAGTCTCTAAAGAGCCGCCCCTCTAATCTATTTACTTTTATAATACCCAGACATGCTATTTTAGCCATTGTAAATGTTTATAAATCCGGGCTACCTGTATAATATTTTTGAAGAAAACTTTCATTTAAATTCTCTGGATATTTAATAATTAACTTTTGGGTCATAACTTATCTTCTTTGGAATTATAAATGATCACTGTTCTATTATACACTCAATAAAAAAATTCGACGCACCAAGAAGGAGTTGTCCCATTCATATGAAAATACGTTTTTAAAGGCGACCAAACATTGAAATTTGATGGCTGATTTAAACAAAACAAAAACTCCAGAACATCTGAACTTCGTATCCAGCACGGCTATTCTCGACTTAGTATTTGGCGTGGCACAAGGTGATTTTATAAATTTCCGTTTCAAATTTTTGCAGTAACCCTATTTATATATATTGTATCAATGCCTCGCTGAAATATTCATGCTCATTACGAATAAATGACAGAGTTTGAAAGAGGTCGTTTCATTGGATTAAAAGAGACTGGTTGATCAAATCGACTAATCACGCGACATCTGTGTCGAAGTGATGCGGCTATTAGAAGATGTTGACAAGAGTGGGTCAACAACGGAGGTATGCAACGTCAGGACGGCAGCGGTCGACCAAAGGACACAACAGAAAGGGAGGACAGAGCGATTGTCAGAACGGCTGTCACAGCATTGTATTCAACGTTATCTACCATCCAACGTTTGACCGGCACAGTGACTTATCGCTGTGTACATTAATAATATATAGATATAATGTGAGAGATATGAAATATTAAACAAATTTTTATTTATAATGTTTTAAACGTCTTTTTATCCTGTGTGTTTTGGTAATAAAATTATAGCGAAAAATGAAGCTTACAACAAAAAGTCTTAAAATTTCTCCCAAGATTCTAAATGATCATATAGAAGTGGCTATGTAAATAAAAATATAGATTTTTGAAATAAAATTGCTTAGATATTAACATTTTACTTGATTTTTGGAAATACGTTGAATCAAAAAGTATTTTTTAAACATAGCCATAAACTATTTCAAGATTCAAAAGAGGTTACATGGAAAATATGTAATATTTATCAAGTACACGAATTTTTAATTTGTATAATAATAGGGATTCTAATATTTATCGATGGAGTGGTCTCCAGAGAGACAGCAGCTTAAAAACATGTCTAAACTTGTCTCTCCTGGAGGGGGTCTCTCATCAGAGGTTCTACCGAACATAACAATGAACCTTTCGGAAATTTACAGTATGATATATCCTGATAATATGAAGGTCGCTCCAAAAGTTTTCGCAATCGATATTAAATGATTAAAATATAAAAAAAATATTATATACTTTAAAATACAATATAACGCGGCTTATGATTGTAAAACGAAAATTGCAATTATACCGCGAATGTTTCTTTTAAACGAAAAATCGAAATTTATTTTAAAGAGAAATAGCGATTATTTCTAACTTGAATAATAATAGCAATTTTCGTTTTACAATCATAAGCCGCGTTATATTGTATTTTAAATTACTTTATATAATATTTACGAACGGAAAAATATGTCCAGGGTAGCCTAGTGGACATGGCATCTGCCCGGTAAGCGGAACACTGTGGGTTCGATTCCCATCCCTGGACACTTTTATTTTTCCGTTTATCATTACTCTTCACAATTCATCCTATCATACTTTATCCTTAAAGTTAGAAATAATCGCTATTTCTCTTTAAAATAAATTTCGATTTTTCGTTTAAAAGAAACATTCGCGGTATAATTGCAATTTTCGTTTTATATTATATACTGTTAAAATCTACATGCATTTTTTAGCACCTATACAAGATTGTATTTAATAATACCAATAGATAATACAGTAGAACCTCTCTTTAGTGGACATCTCTCCACAAAGGATAGTTTTCATTTGCAAAATACCATTTTTACAATTTAGAAACTCTCCTGTAAAAGGATACATCTCCTTAAAGGAAACTTTAGCTCTGCAATTAGGTGTTGTCCTTTACAGGGAGATTCTACTGTATTTCTATAACCTTATAAAACATAGTTTCAAAAATATAAAATTTCAGCCAATATGATAATTTCCATAAAATTAAACAAACAATAGTCAATATGCAAATATACACTAACTGAATAAAAAATATATATTCATATTTTTTACAACATCAACCAATATGCAAAATCTATCCTAATATTTAAATGTATATATAAATCAGTTAGTATCTTAACGGCGTTCATATGTTTCTATGTACTCCTGTAGAATGACAGAGATGCCAGAAAGCTCGAGATTATGTTTAATAAAGATTTTAAAAAATAACTCATCTCCATAAACCTATATACAACAAAAAGTCGGAGAACGAGTGGGTAACACACTCGATTCCCGAAAGTCATGAACCGGGATTGAATCCCGCGTTAAAATTTTGTTTAATATGTGAATAACCTTCACATATTATTCACTGTTTCAATTATCATGAACTAGGTTGCTCTTGTTGAGTGGTAGCTATTAATATGATTTTGAACCAATATTCCATAACCTGTAGCATTTGTTAATTCCAGGAGATATAAATCAATTAACAAGGAACTATTCTTTAGAACTATGAATGCCAGTGTGTCATAGTTAAGCTATATCTTCAAGGTAATCAAGATTCTATTAATATTTAGTGTTTATAGAAATTTAACACACATATAAATTAGTAATATACATATTTAAAACCCGGAAGAGTGGCCTGGATAATATTGATTTAAAATATCTTCAAAATATCGCTACAAAAAAAAAACTTATTTTATATATAATTTCACTGTCGTAAAAGCTTATGTCCAAAGTTTAGTTTAAAAAATACCATTTCTGAGATTCCACCTTTTAGTGCAGCGTATATAAGAAGAATGGACCAATACAGTATTAGAGCTCTAAAAAGCGGTCTGGTAGATTAAATTGGCGAAACCGCTGGGAGGGTTCACCACTGATAAGCCAAGCTCTCCTAATATATTTTCATCGCAGTAAAGACGACAGTAGAAGTGTTTTTTTTAATGTTTGAAAGAAAATTGCGTCATTAAATGTTTTCCTTTCTTAAAAAAAAAACTGATATTGATTAAAACTGAGCCTATAAAAAGAAAAATAACTTTTACCATCGAGATTGACACAAAATTATATGCTACCTATTGACCGATTCTGAAAGCTACCTCCTGACTTGTGACATAGATTTTGGCCTAATCCCTTTCCCAGGTGAACACTTCTTTGACCGATTCTTCCCGAATCCCTTATGAATTCATGGTACCAAAGCCCACCAAGAACCGAAGAGAGCCAGTAGACTTGAACCATCATCTACAGGGACTTTAGACACTTAAAACTCACGTGTAGGATGCCTATGCAGGAATTTTGATTTTGGATGGCCACTCAACAGACCGAAACAAATTGACTGGAATGCATTGTCTATATTGCATTTTTTTTTATTGAAAGTGTTGTTTAGATTGATCATATTTTAGATAATAAAGTCCAAGGATGAGTATCTTTTTTAACAAACGTTTTTCGAGCTTTCAGGATAACGCCCTTATACAGGAAAATTGATACAAAATGAAACTTTGCTATACCGAAAGCTCGAAAAACGTTTAATTAACAAAAAGATGAACATTCTTGGGCGTTTACTTTATTATCTAAAATTGCTAGCAAAGGATTATATCCAAAATTCTAGATTCTTCATATGTTGTCGCTGTAAGTAAGTAGCTTAGTAATATTTGAAAATTTCCAATTTGCAGTAATTTCATGCATTTTTAGAAATTCCTGTTGAATTTTTCGAAGAATTAGAAGTTATTTCAGTTCTTGATTGTTATTCTTTGAATGCCTTTTTCGATAGCAATACCAAACAAAACACAACGTGATGTTGTCGCTGTAGAGAGATGAAGGAAGAGAACAGGTGTTTGTGGAATAGTTTATTACTGAAAATGGGCGTCAATAGAAACACTGGGTCAGCAGGAGGAACACCGGCTGGGACCTGGGCCACCTCCCTGGTTGTGGTTGACATCGCCCCGGTCCCATTGGATCCTGTCAAAGTCATCCTGTCTGGTGGCCTGGACAGACGACATGGGACAATACTGGGGTGGGCGTGGATTAGTACTGCGTAAGTACAATTATTTACAATTTATTGACTTCTCTAAATGGATATATTGTAACGTTTTCTACTTATAAATAAGGGATAGTCACAATACTTTGTGTTTTAATATTTAATTAAAATTACAACAAGGTTAACCTTAATATATAAACAAAAAGATAACTTACGAGGTGTGTTCAAAAAGTATCGCGACTTTTGTGTTTTTTCAAAAATTATTTATTTATTCATGAATACCTATTTTGTCCCCTTCAAAGTAATCCCCATGAGATATTATACACTTGTGCCAACGGTTTTCCCAATCTTCGTAGCACTTCAAAAAATCATTTTTTAAAATCTTTTTCAGCTCCTCCTTCGATGCCGTCTTTAAACGTCAAGCGTAGCGTAACGTCATCCTTTCATGGGCCTCTTCAGTGTAGGGAACAAGAAAAAGTCACAGGGGGCCAGATCTGGAGAATACGGTGGCTGCGGCATCATGTTGTTTTGGCCAAAAAGTCGCGCACAAGCAACGATGTGTGAGCAGGGGCGTTATCGTGGTGCAAAAGCCAATTTTTGTTCTTCCACAAATCCGGGCGTTTCTGGCGGATTGCTTCGCGCAAATTGCGCATAACCTGCAGGTAATATTCCTTATTGACCGTTCTACCCTGTGGCAAGAACTCATGATGCACCACGCCCCTGCAATCGAAGAAAACTGTCAGCAAAACTTTCACATTCGACCGAACTTGGCGCGCTTTTTTCGGTCTTGGTTCGTGCGGCAGCTTCCATTGAGATGATTGAGCTTTGGTTTCCACGTCATAACCATAAACCCACGCTTCGTCACCAGTTATGACCCTCTGGAGCAAATTTGGGTCGTCGCGGACAGAGTCCAACATCTCATTAGCAATGTTCATACGATGCTGTTTTTGGTCGCAATTGAGTAATTTTGGTACGAATTTCGCGGCGACCCGTCTCATGCCCAAATCATTGATAAAAATCGAATGGCACGAGCCAATCGATATGCTTAGGTCCTCAGCAACTTCTCTAACGGTGATTCGACGATTGGCCAATATCATTTTCTCCACTTCATTAATTTTTTCGTCTGTTGTTGAAGTGCTCGGGCGTCCGGCACGCTCTTCGTCGTTCACATCTTCTCGGCCTTCTGAGAACATTTTGTACCACCGATAAACGTTGCTTCGGTCCAAGGTAGCTTCTCCGTATGCCACAGTCAACATTCGGAATGTATCCGCGCACTTAATTTCGTTTTTCACACAAAATTTTATACAGGTTCTTTGATCCATTTTTTTTAATAGGTAAAAATCGAAGACGATCCAAAACACCTGCAAGCAAAGCAGCTGTCAACAATTAAGTGAACATTCAAAATGGCCGAGCTTGTCGGCATAAGTGAGAGACATGAGTACCAACATAAAGCCACAAAAAGATCGAAATTCGAATATACGTAACCCGCGAAATTTCAAAATTCGCGATAATTTTTTAACACCCCTCGTATGCAAAATTAGAGAAAGAAAAGAAAGTATAGTGTTACGGACTGCCTAACCATTCCCTCTTTGTTACTGTCTGCCTCATCAAACCATACTTGAAAAGATAAACAGTGATTTTAGGTAACTTAAGAAAGTCCATTATCTCTTTGGGGCTCCTTATTGAGCGCAAGCAACGATGATGACTGCTGGATTTATGAATTCTCGATTATTGTTCATCACCACACAAAGTTATTCCCAATTTACATTATACACCATGTATATTAACACTTATTTTACATTTAGTGCCTTTAAAAAAATTATTTTATTAAAAAAAAATTGTTTTATGATAGTGTTTTATCAGAGAATGTGACAGAATTAACGTTTTTAGGTTCAAATATTAAAAGAATGTGGGCCATAAAGGAAACGTATCAAAACTTACCTGTGAAGGTAGAGAATGTAAAAATCCCAACAAAAGTGTAAAAACTGAGTGGCGGCAGGTTGTCTAAACATCCTAGGAAGATTTTGTCAACGACTCTTTCGTCCATGGTCTGAAAACTGCTTCGACCCATAGACACATGACAATTGAAACAAATTTTATTGACTTCTTGTCAATAATTTACATTAAAAATTGGAGTAAAACTAAAATATATATGATCATGCGGGGGATGTGCCCCGGCGAGTGAGCCTTCTTTCCCAGGCGATGAGCGGGTCCTCTGCTCCTCCGTTCAGCCCAAACTGTACGAAGTACTGGTAGATGATGGATTTGGCCGACGCCAGGATGGCCAGGTCGTCATCTTCGAGGCCAGACCCGAAAATCCAGGCCCGCAAGTCAGGGGGTCGCCCGAGGACACTGAAGGCTTCGATGATGAGGGGCCTTATGACGCCTGCAGCTCCAGTAGCGATGGTCAAGGGAGCGATTTACGGAACCGCAGGCCTGGCATGATGAACTGGTCGAGGCCGGATGGTTCGGGTGGGGCAGGGCATGGAGGGCCAACCTAAGCGCAATGTCGGCGTCGTGGCCCGAGAAGGCGCAGCGCCGCAGTGAAGTCCAGTCGAGCCTGGTCGGCGCGTCAACCACAGATGTCCATCTGGAGAGAAGCCTGGTGATCGGCTGTGCCGCAAGGCGCGGACGCTCCAAGGCGCGACGGGCCGAGCGGGTGGTGAACCTCGAGAAGGGCGTGTTCGTCCCGCGCAAGACCACAGCCTCAGCCAGGCTGGCAGCCCTGGGGCTCTCCCAGAGGTTCTCCTCTAACGTCCTCCAGCAGAAGGCAACAAGGGCAGCGGCGTCCGCGAGAGAGGAGCGAGTAGGGCGGATGTCGGGGGCATCCCTCAGGTCCGCGACACGGACCAGCGCGCAGAGGCCAGGAGGTTGGGAGGGCGAAGGAATCGGCAGCCAGCAATGATGGGGAGCTCCAATAGCTGGGATGTGGGAACAGCCCGGTGGTCGAGGCCAAGGATCTTGGAGGCCTCCTCCCAGAGTCTTAGTAGCCGTAGGCGACGAGGCCAGAGCGGAGTACCGTCGGGAGGGGGACGGAGCCAGATGCCACCCAACACCAGCCAGGAGAAGCCATTCTTTCCCCCACGGAGCGCAGCCTGAACGCCCTTGAGGCAGGCCAGATGGAGTTACAGTGATTTTGGGTAACTTAAGAAAGTCCACTGTCTCTTTGGGGCTCCTTCCTGAGCGCAAGCAACGATGATGACGGCTGGATTTCTGAATTCTCGATTATTGTTCATCACTACACTGTATACACATGTACTGTTATATTTTACATAGATATGGCTATGGAATAAAAAAAATCAAATGTTTTATCTAAAGTAGTTTTTGTCAATGAAACGCCAAAGTTATTCCCAATTTACCTGATACACCATACATATTAACACTTGTTTTACATATAGTGCCTTTAAAAAAATTATTTTAATCAAAAAAATTGTTTTATGATAGTGTTTTTTCAGAGAATGTGACAAAATAAAGGTTTTTAGGTTCAAATATTAAAAGAATGTGGGCCATAAAGGAAACTTATCAAAACTTACCTGTGAAGGTAGAGGATGTAAAAATCCTGACAAAACTGACTGGTGGCAGGTTGTCCAGACATCCTAAGAAGATATTATCAGCGGATCGTTTCTCCATAGTCTGAAAACTGCCTCGACCCATAGACACGTGAGTATAGCCCTTGGCTTCACCTGGCATCCTATTGGTTACATAGATAGGCACAGACGACTAATATATACATTTTAATATACTCCTGAATATCTATATATTAAACATTAATAAAAATAGTAAAAATACTTATGTGTGTATTTCTTAAAATAAAATTTTCAAATGACGATATTTTAAATTATTAACTTGATCATTTATAAATTTTATGCATAGAGATATATAAATTAATAATATAGAAAAAATCATGATAACGGTCCTGCTCATAGTGCTATCCCGCTTATTGCGGTTTTTCCTGATCCCTGTTCTAAATGACATTTACTCTACAGAACATCGCTTATAAATATATTTATATTTTGGGCAGTATTTATTTTATATGATGGGAAAATATATCGACAATTGGCCAAGCACATTCAAAAGGTATCCAGATATTGACCAACGTCGAACATGAGTTTGAATTTCTATGTGAAATGCAACAATTTTCCATCAACCTTTAGACCAAAGAACATGTTTATACGCCGGTACCTGAATATGCCAAAATACATCCCTGGCTACATTCTTAGAGCTGAAACCGGAAGTCTCACTGGGTGTAACAGCGTTGTCTTTAAAGTATTGGCTTAAAATCATAAAGATGGATGAAACTAGATAACCACAATATGTTTATCGCAACTCTGGGAAACATCGTTGGAACAAGACATAGGATTCACTGGAACTTTAACTAATATCTTAAACATATTGGTTATCAATAGCTCAAATTTTGTAACGATTACAGGGTTTTACAGAGAGAAATTTTCTTGATTGTCGGGAGAGTAATTGATCAATCTATACAAGTGGACCACACGAGAATGGCAAATCAAAATTTTACCCGCATTACAAACATTTATATTCAGCTCCCATGGAAGAATTTTATTTAACTAGTGACTTCCCACTTCCGTTCAAACGATGCATTGCGCAATTAAGAATATTTTTACATTTTTTATTGACCATATAAAAACTATGAAATCAGAAAATCATCGTATGTGTATTGTGCGGGATAGTTTTGAGTCAGAACTAACTCACTATATATTTACCTGTAATCATCTGTATGAAGAAAATAAATTACTTTTTAATAATACGAGCGCTAATCATTTATCACTCTATGCCCTGCTGTCAGAAACGGTGAAAAGTAGACACAATAGATTTATACAAATTTTGTGAGAAGGCGAGAAGGAAGAGAAACAGGTGTAAATAGTTTTCTTTCTTTTGGCATCATGTTAATACTGATTGTATATAGTACTTGATTTATGTTCAATTATAACTATTGCTATACTGGGAGAATCCTGTATGGGGCTTGATCCCTAATAAATATTTGTGTGTTAGGTTTCTATTTGTGAGTATATTTATATTGAAGTTTCCCCATTTAATTACTGTGTATATTTGCGCTTCTGTCAAAGTCCCCAGTAGACGCTATAACAGGTTCACTGTATACACATATAATCACCATGACTTTGTAACATCCTACTGACCTAACTACAAAGGTGATTGATGATGAGTTCTAATGGAATTCTATATAGACAACTCGTATTACAATTATTTTTTTATTTCTACCTATGACAAATGATAAGCCGAGGGAAGACATTGAAGGGAGAACGGCCATTTCCATTATCTCAGGTTTGAGGCAAGCTCGTAGGATGCCAGGCACGTGCTGAGTGAGAAGCAGGTGTTTCTGTTTCCAGATGATGATAGAGAAAGGTGAGGGTGAGTAAGATGTGGGATTTGGACAGGATTCAGCTTTTGTTCGAAGTGGTCTATCGTGGGACTTTAGGCAAGCGTGGGAATAGACTTCAGCCAGAGGATCAAGAAGAAGATTTCATGTTTAACCACGTCAAGGGATGGATTCAAGTGGCTCAATGCGAAGAACGAGCTTTGATTCAAGATAACAAATTGAATCATTAGAACAATTCTTGTTCCACCGCAGGCAATAGGAAGTCCGGGTTTCAGCAGACACAGGGATAAGATTTCAAGATAATCAAAGGACCCAGCAATAGCAGGTCTTCAATATACCCTTAAGATCATCATGAGAGAGCTTTCATTCCAGATAACCAATTAACTGAGCATTGCGTTCTTCATCATTAGAGCAATTCTTGTTCCACCGCAGGCAATAGGAAGCGAGGGCCCGGAGTTTGCAGCAGGTAGAGAAAAGATTTCAAGATCATCAGAGAACTCAGCAATAGCTTGTCTTCAAGACATCCAGAGGTCGAGGGGCATCATGAGAGCCTGGCATCAGGGAGGGATCACGGCCGTTGCGAGACTAGCTCAAGAGAGAGATGAATTAAAAGAGACAAATTTTTTCTAAACTGTGTCTAACCCACTTCAAGGATGTAATCCTGTCATGTTATTCTCTGACTATGTACTCACTATTGTACCAGTCTGCAACAGATGTTAACGAAGCCATGTTAGTAGTGCCCATGTTTGAACCCTTTGTCACTTTTCATTCTAAATATCCAGACACCTCAACTAATACCTTTTAAAGTTATACGATTGTGTTTTTTTGTATTGTCAGACTTAGGGACTTTTAAAAAGAATTTTGAAAATAACAAACCAATCTTTGAAATAAGAATTTTGAAAAAAAAAAGAAAAAATGCCAATCAGTAAGCCCTATGCGTCCCTAAGCCTAACAAAACAAAATAAGACAAACATATAAATTAAAAGGCAAAATTGAAGTGATCTGAATATTTAAAACAAAAAATGGCGCAAGGCCAAGCCACAGACATAAAGAACATGACAACTTTAACAAGTGCTACAAGCAAGCACAATAGTGGGTACACAATCAAAAAACAACACAACAAGACTACAACCGTGAAGTAAACCAGGCACAGCCTAGAAAAAACTCGCCTCAAGCCCTCCATCTCTCTCAGTCTCTATGCAACAATGGAACATTCCTTGGTTACAATATTTCTTTACTCTTTTTTAAATCTTTGATATTATATAATTTTATGGAGAAATTACAATTTTAAACATTCTAGAACACAATATAATAAACATATTGTCATGTTTTCTACCTATAGGTTACCTCAAATCTCAAACACCATAAAATATAAGATTTTATTTTGACAGATTCAAAAACTCTTCAGCACACTCCAACACCTTATATCTATCCTGTATTTATTTTATCTAATTTAATATAAACATTTTACGGCATTTGTATTCTTAAAAATAGAATCACTACACATATATTTAAATTCTTTTATTACTCTTTTATCTTTGGAAAAAAATTATTTATAAATTCTTAACGTCTGTCCGTCTTTTTATCGATAAATTCCTAAACTACAATTAAGCAAAAGTACTATACCACTGTGACGCCGCCGTCGAGAAGCTAGATGGCGCTGTAAATATAAAAAGACCAAATGTTTTTTTTTTTTGTCTGGGAGAGAGAGAGTTAGGCTTGTTTTATTTCTTTTATCATGTAAAAATTGGCCATACTTTTAGTTAAAATTAGGTATTCTACATATAAGATGCCTCAATTTCCGATTACTATTAATTTTTGTAAACTTCGACTTTAGATTACCAAATAAACTAGTCAATAGTCTTCACCAGCTCTTTTTTCCTAAAAGTTCATCATATAACATATATATATTTTTTTCATATAAAGAAGTTGGTGGACGAGTGACTAAAACCCTCGATTCCCGACAGCCATGAACCGGGATCGAAACCCCCATCGGACACTTTGTTTTAATGTGAATAACCTTCAGATATTATTCATTGTTGTAAATAACATAAGCTAGGTTGTTCTTTTTGAGCGGTGCCTAGTAAAGTTATTTTAGAACCATGGAACAATTTTTATTAATTTCATCTATAGGACATAATATTATAAGGTTGTCCCATAAGTTCGTGTTTTCCTAAAACTCTGTTCTTCTTATTACTTGGCGAATACCATTATTACGGCAAATACATAATACAATTACTTTATACATAATACAAACACATTATACATAACAGTGAATAATATTGGTGTTTCATTTTTTTTTTTGCAAGTGTTTACGAACTTTTGGGACAACCTTGTATATTGAAGTGAAAATATCAAGCCTCCAGATATAGGTTTCTTTTTAATTTTTTCGTTCACAAATATCTCTCTAGCTTTCAGGCTTGGAGGCCAGAGAGAGATTTGTGAAAAAAAAATTGAAAAGAAACCTATGGAGACTTGATATTAACACCTTAATATATTGATACAAGGGATTATTTTATCGAATTGTACTATGGGCAAAACAATATCATAGAGAAATTAGACCCATTGCGGATCAGCAGGACGGACATTGCTGACAGTGTTGGAGGGAAAGCTCCAGGGGAAGAGATCGAGGGGAAGGTGACGACAGGTATACACAGACAATCTGGAACAATGAATTGGGCGACACTCCTACGAGGAGATGAAGAGAATAGCGGAGGGAGATATGGAGAAACCATGTGGCCCACCCTCAGCAGAGGAAGGCATTGAAGGAGGGAGATATGGAGAAACCATGTGGCCCACCCTCAGCAGAGGAAGGCATTGAAGGAGGGAGATATGAAGAGACCATGTGGCCCACCCTCAGTAGAGGAAGGCACTGAAGGAGGGAGATATGGAGAGACCATGTGACCCACCCTCAGTAGAGGAAGGCACTGAAGGAGGGAGATATGGAGAGACCATGTGGCCCACCCTCAGTAGAGGAATGCATTGAAGGAGGGAGATATGAAGAGACCATGTGGCCCACCCTCAGTAGAGGAAGGCACTGAAGGAGGGAGATATGGAAAGACCATGTGGCCAGCCACCCTCAGTAGAGGAAGGCATTGAAGGAGGGAGATATGGAGAGACCATGTGGCCCACCCTCAGTAGAGGAAGGCACTGAAGGAGGGAGATATGGAGAGACCATGTGGCCCACCCTCAGTAGAGGAAGGCACTGAAGGAGGGAGATATGGAGAGACCATGTGGCCCACCCTCAGTAGAGGTAGGCATTGAAGGAGGGATATATGAAGAGGCCATATGTTCCACCCTCAGTAGAGGAAAGCATTGAAGGAGGGAGATATGCCGAGACCATGTGTTCCACCCTCAGTAAAGGAAGGCATTAAAGGAGTGAGATATGAAGAGACCATGTGGCCCACCCTCAGTAGAGGAAGGCACTGAAGGAGGGAGATATGGAGAGACCATGTGGCCAGCCACCCTCAGTAGAGGAAGGCATTGAACGAGGGAGATATGGAGAGACCATGTGGCCAGCCACCCTCAGTAGAGGAAGGCATTGAAGGAGGGAGATATGGAGAGACCATGTGGCCAGCCACCCTCAGTAGAGGAAGGCATTGAAGGAGGGAGATATGGAGAGACCATGTGGCCCACCCTCAGTAGAGGAAGGCACTGAAGGAGGGAGATATGGAGAGACCATGTGGCCCACCCTCAGTAGAGGAAGACACTGAAGGAGGGAGATATGAAGAGACCATGTGGACCACCCTCAGTAGAGGAAGGCACTGAAGGAGGGAGATATGGAGAGACCATGTGGCCCACCCTCAGTAGAGGAAGGCACTGAAGGAGGGAGATATGGAGAGACCATGTGGCCCACCCTCAGTAGAGGTAGGCATTGAAGGAGGGAGATATGGTGAGACCATGTGGCCCACCCTCAGTAGAGGAAGGCACTGAAGGAGGGAGATATGGAGAGACCATGTGGCCCACCCTCAGTAGAGGAAGGCACTGAAGGAGGGAGATATATAGAGACCATGTGGCCCACCCTCAGTAGAGGAAGGCACTGAAGGAGGGAGATATGGAGAGACCATGTGGCCCACCCTCAGTAGAGGAAGGCACTGAAGGAAGGAGATATGGAGAGACCATGTGGCCCACCCTCAGTAGAGGAAGGCACTGAAGGAGGGAGATATGGAGAGACCATGTGGCCCACCCTCAGTAGAGGAAGGCACTGAAGGAGGTAGATATGGAGAGACCATGTGGCCCACCCTCAGTAGAGGAATGCATTGAAGGAGGGAGATATGAAGAGACCATGTGGCCCACCCTCAGTAGAGGAAGGCACTGAAGGAGGGAGATATGGAGAGACCATGTGGCCAGCCACCCTCAGTAGAGGAAGGCATTGAACGAGGGAGATATGGAGAGACCATGTGGCCAGCCACCCTCAGTAGAGGAAGGCATTGAAGGAGGGAGATATGGAGAGACCATGTGGCCCACCCTCAGTAGAGGAAGGCACTGAAGGAGGGAGATATGGAGAGACCATGTGGCCCACCCTCAGTAGAGGTAGGCATTGAAGGAGGGATATATGAAGAGGCCATATGTTCCACCCTCAGTAGAGGAAAGCATTGAAGGAGGGAGATATGGCGAGACCATGTGTTCCACCCTCAGTAAAGAAAGGCATTAAAGGAGTGAGATATGGGGAGACCATGTGGCCCACTCTCAGTAGAGGAAAGCATTGAAGGAGGGAGATATGAAGAGACCATGTGGCCCACCCTCAGTAGAGGAAGGCACTGAAGGAGGGAGATATGGAGAGACCATGTGGCCAGCCACCCTCAGTAGAGGAAGGCATTGAACGAGGGAGATATGGAGAGACCATGTGGCCAGCCACCCTCAGTAGAGGAAGGCATTGAAGGAGGGAGATATGGAGAGACCATGTGGCCAGCCACCCTCAGTAGAGGAAGGCATTGAAGGAGGGAGATATGGAGAGACCATGTGGCCCACCCTCAGTAGAGGAAGGCATTGAAGGAGGGAGATATGGAGAGACCATGTGGCCCACCCTCAGTAGAGGAAGGCATTGAAGGAGGGAGATATGGAGAGACCATGTGACCCACCCTCAGTAGAGGAAGGCATTGAAGGAGGGAATATGGAGAGACCATGTGGCCCACCCTCAGTAGAGGAAGGCATTGAAGGAGGGAGATATGGAGAGACCATGTGATCCACTCTCAGTAAAAGAAAGCATTGAAGGAGGGATATATGAAGAGGCCATATGTTCCACCCTCAGTAGAGGAAAGCATTGAAGGAGTGAGATATGGAGAGACCATGTAGCCCACTTTCGGTAAAGGAAAGCATTGAAGGAATGAGATATGGTAGACGATGTGGCCCACTTTCAGTAAAGGAAAGCATTGAAGGAGCACCTTGCAATATTTTAAATAGGTTAAATTCTCGTATCTTAAATAACATCAGCGAGATTTAAGTTTGTTTATTTAATGAACGACTACCTAAAACTGGGTTAAACTGGTCTCTCTTGAATGGGGCCTCTCATAAGAGATTCTGCCTGACATGAAAGATTATAATCTTTCATAATTATTTAATAAAAAAATAATTATGAGAGAGGCTGGTTTAGCCACATTTTTTTAGTCAGTCTCTAAAGAGCCGCCCCTCTAATCTATTTACTTTTACTTTTATAATACCCAGACATGCTATTTTAGCCATTGTAAATGTTCATAAATCCGGGCTACCTGTATAATATTTTTGAAGAAAACTTTCATTTAAATTCTTTGGATATTCAATAATTAACTTTTGGGTCATGTAACTTATCTTCTTTGGAATTATAAATGATTACTGTTCTATTATACACTCAATAAAAAAAATCGACGCACCAAGAAGGAGTTGTCCCATTCATATGAAAATACGTTTTTAAAGGCGACCAAACATTGAAATTTGATGGCTGATTTAAACAAAACAAAAACTCCAGAACATCTGAACTTCGTATCCAGCACGGCTATTCTCGACTTAGTATTTGGCGTGGCACAAGGTGATTTTATAAATTTCCGTTTCAAATTTTTGCAGTAACCCTATTTATATATATTGTATCAATGCCTCGCTGAAAAATTCATGCTCATTACGAACATATGTCAGAGTTTGAAAGAGTTCGTTTTTATTGAATTGAAAGAGGCTGGTTGATCAAATCAACTAATCACGCGACATCTGTTTCGAAGTGATGCGGCTATTAGACGATGTTGACAAGAGTGGGTCAACAACGGAAGAATGTAACGTCAGGACGGCAGCGGTTGGCCAAGGGACACAACAGAACGGGAGGACAGAGCGATTGTCAGAACGGTTGTCGCAGCACCGGATTCGACATTACAACCATCCAACATGTGACCAACACAGTAACTTATCGCTATGTACGTTAATAATATATAGATATAATGTGAGAGATATGAAATATTAAACTAATTTTTATTTATAATGTTTTAAAAGTCTTTTTATTCTGTTCTGGTAATAAAAATTATAGCGAAAAATGAAGCTTACAACAAAAAGTCTTAAAATTTCTCCCAAGATTCTAAATGATCATATAGAAGAGGCTATGTAAATAAATATATAGATTTTTGAAATAAAATTGCTTAGTTAATAACATTTCACTTGATTTTTGGAAATACGTTGAGTCAAAAGTAATTTTTTAAACTTAGCCATAAACTATTTCAAGATTCAAAAAGGGTTACATGGAAAATATGTAATATTTATCGGATGTACGATTTTTAATTTAAATAATAATAGGGGTTTTAATATTTTTATCGATGTAAAGGTCTCCAGAGAGACAGCAGCTTAAAAACATGTCTAAACTTGTCTCTCCTGTAGGTGGTCTCTAATCAGAGGTTCTACTGAACATAACAATGAACCTTTCGGAAATTTACAGTATGATATATCCTGATAATACAAGGGTTACTCCAAAGTTTTCGCAATCGATATTAAATGAATAATATATAAAAAATATATATATTTTATATTATTGGAATCTACATGCATTTTTTAGCACCTATACAAGATTGTATTTAATAATACCAATAGATAATACAGTAGAACCTCCCTTTAGCGGACATCTCTCCACAAAGGACAGTTTTTATTTTCAAATTACCATTTTTACAATTTAGAAACTCTCAGGTAAAAGGACTTATCTCCTTAAAGGACACTTTGGCTCTGCAATTAGGTGTTGTCCTTTGCAGGGAGATTCTACTGTATTTCTATAACCTTATAAAACATATAAAATACAATATAACGCGGCTGATGATTGTAAAACGAAAATTAAAATTATACCGCGAATGTTTCTTTTTAAAAATCGAAATTTATTTTCAAAGAGAAATAGCGACATTTCTAACTTTGAGGATGAGGTATGGAAAGGTGAAACATGAAGAGTAATGGAGAACGGAAAAATAAAAAGTGTCCAGGGGCGGGAATCGAACCCACACCCTTCTGCTTACCGGGCAGGTGCCTTGTCCACTCGGCTACCCTGGACGTATTTTTCCGTTCATAACTTATATTTAAAGTAACATTTAAAATACAATATAACGCGGCTGATGATTGTAAAACGAAAATTAAAATTATACCGCGAATGTTTCTTTTTAAAAATCGAAATTTATTTTCAAAGAGAAATAGCGACATTTCTAACTTTGAGGATGAGGTATGGAAAGGTGAAACATGAAGAGTAATGGAGAACGGAAAAATAAAAAGTGTCCAGGGGCGGGAATCGAACCCACACCCTTCTGCTTACCGGGCAGGTGCCTTGTCCACTCGGCTACCCTGGACGTATTTTTCCGTTCATAACTTATATTTAAAGTAACATTTAAAATACAATATAACGCGGCTGATGATTGTAAAACGAAAATTAAAATTATACCGCGAATGTTTCTTTTTAAAAATCGAAATTTATTTTCAAAGAGAAATAGCGACATTTCTAACTTTGAGGATGAGGTATGGAAAGGTGAAACATGAAGAGTAATGGAGAACGGAAAAATAAAAAGTGTCCAGGGGCGGGAATCGAACCCACACCCTTCTGCTTACCGGGCAGGTGCCTTGTCCACTCGGCTACCCTGGACGTATTTTTCCGTTCATAACTTATATTTAAAGTAACATTTAAAATACAATATAACGCGGCTGATGATTGTAAAACGAAAATTAAAATTATACCGCGAATGTTTCTTTTTAAAAATCGAAATTTATTTTCAAAGAGAAATAGCGACATTTCTAACTTTGAGGATGAGGTATGGAAAGGTGAAACATGAAGAGTAATGGAGAACGGAAAAATAAAAAGTGTCCAGGGGCGGGAATCGAACCCACACCCTTCTGCTTACCGGGCAGGTGCCTTGTCGCTATTTCTCTTTGAAAATAAATTTCGATTTTTAAAAAGAAACATTCGCGGTATAATTTTAATTTTCGTTTTACAACCATCAGCCGCGTTATATTGTATTTTAAATGTTACTTTAAATATAAGTTATGAACGGAAAAATACGTCCAGGGTAGCCGAGTGGACAAGGCACCTGCCCGGTAAGCAGAAGGGTGTGGGTTCGATTCCCGCCCCTGGACACTTTTTATTTTTCCGTTCTCCATTACTCTTCATGTTTCACCTTTCCATACCTCATCCTCAAAGTTAGAAATGTCGCTATTTCTCTTTGAAAATAAATTTCGATTTTTAAAAAGAAACATTCGCGGTATAATTTTAATTTTCGTCTTATAAAACATAGTTTCAAAATTATAAAATTTGAGCCAATATGATAAAATTTCCAAAAAATTAAACAAACAATAGTCAATATGCAAATATAAACTAACTGAATAAAAATATATATTCATATTTTTTACATCAAGCAATATGCAAAATGCATCCTATTATTTAAATGTATATATAAATCAGTTAGTATCTTAACGGCGTTTATATGTTACTATGTACTCCTGTAGAATGACAGAGATACCAGAAAGCTTGAGATCACGTTTAATAAAGATAAAATTAACTCATCTCCATAAACCTATGTACAACACAAAGTCGGTGGACGAGTGGGTAACACCCTCGATTCCCGACAGTCATGAACCGGGATTGAATCCCCCGTTAAAATTATGTTTAATATGTGAATAACCTTCACATATTATTCACTGTTTCAATTATCATGAAATAGGTTTCCCTTGTTGAGTGGTACCTATTAATGTGATTTTGAACCAATCTCCATAAACCTGTAGAATTTGTTAATTCCAGGAGATATACATCAATTAACAAGGAACTTTTCTTTAGAACTATGAATGCCAGCCTTAGTTAAGCAATCTCTTCAAAGTAATCAAGATTCTATTAATATTTAGTGTTTATAGAAATTCAGCACACATATAAATTGGTAATATACATATTTAAAACACCGAAGAGTGGCCTGGAAATATATTGATTTGAAATATCTTTTGAAAAATCGCTACAAAAACTTATTTTATATATAATTTCACTGTAGTAAAAGCTTATGTCCAAAGTTTAGTTGAAAAAATACCATTTCTGAGATTCCACCTTTTAGTGCAGCGTATATAAGAAGAATGGACCAATACAGTATTAGAGCTCTAAAAAGTCTGGTAGATTAAATTGGCGAAACTGCTGGGAGGGTTCACCACTGATGACCCAAGCCCTCCCAATATATTTTTCATCGCAGTAAGGACAGTATAAGTGTAATTTTTGTCTACAATAAACTTGCGTGCTTAAATGTATTCCTTTCTTTATATAAAAAATCTAATATTGATTAAAACTGAGCCTATAAAAAGAAAAGACACCTCTACCATATAAATTGACACAAAGGTATATGCTACCTATTTATCGATTCTGAAAGCTGCCTGACTTGTGACATAGATTTTGGCCTAGTCCTTTCCCAGCTGAACATTTCTTTAACAAATTCTGAAGATTCCCTTGTGTATTCATGGTACCAAAGCCAACCAAGAACCGAAGAGGGCCAGTAGACTTGAACCATAATCTACAGGGACTTTAGACACTTAAAACCTGCGTGTAGGATGCCTATGCAGTAATTTTGATTTTGGATGGCCACTCAACAGACCGAAAAAAATTGATTGGAATACATTTTTTATATTACGATTTGTGTTATTGAAAGTGTTGTTTAGATTGATCATATTTCAGATAATAAAGTCCAAGAATGAATATCTTTTTTAATAAACGTTTTTCCAGCTTTCAGGATAACGCCCTTCTACAGGAAATTGATTAAAAAAATGAAACATAACTATGCTATACCGAAAGCTCTAAAAACGTTTATTAAAAAAGATATTCCTTCTTGGACATTTACTTTAATATCTAAAATTTATAGCAAAGGATTATATCCAAAATTCTAGATTGATCATATGTTGTCGCTGTAAGTAAGTAGCTTAGTAATATTTGAAAATTTCCAATTTACAGTAATTTCATGCAATTTTAGAAATTCTTGTTGAATTTTTCGAAGAATTAGAAGTATTCGAAATTATTTCAGTTCTTGATTGTTATTCTTTGAATGCCTTTTTCGATAGCAATACCAAACAAAACGTGATGTTGTCGCTGTAGAGAGATGAAGGAAGAGAACAGGTGTTTGTGGAATAGTTTATTACTGAAAATGGGCGTCAATAGAAACACTGGGTCAGCAGGAGGAACACCGGCTGGGACCTGGGCCTCCTCCCTGGTTGTGGTTGACATCGCCTCGGTCCCATTGGATCCTGTCAAAGTCATCCTGTCTGGTGCCCTGGACACACGCCATCACATGGAACACTACTAGGGCATGCGTGGATGAGTACTGCTTAAGTATGATTTCATACAATTTATTGACTTCTCTAAATGGATATTGTAGCGTTTTCTATTTATAAATAAGGGATAGTCACAATACTTTGTGTCTTAATATTTAATTA
The DNA here is from genome assembly GCA_030710605.1 of Cordylochernes scorpioides. Lineage (NCBI taxonomy): Eukaryota > Metazoa > Arthropoda > Arachnida > Pseudoscorpiones > Chernetidae > Cordylochernes > Cordylochernes scorpioides. The sequence goes on from CP092868.1 coordinate 50,755,849, forward strand.
AAATCACAACAAGGTTAACCTTAATATATAAACAAAAAGATAACTTATGCAAAATTAGAGAAAAAAAAAAAGAAAGTATAGTATAACGACTGCCTAACCATTCCCTCTTTGTTACTCTCTGCCTCATCAAACTATACTTGACAAGATAAACAGTGATTTTGGGTAACTTAAGAAAGTCCACTATTTCTTTGGTGCTTCTTCCTGAGCGCAAGCAACGATGATGTCTGCTGGATTTCTGAATTCTCGATTATTTTTCATCACTACAGTGCACACACATGTGCTGTTACATTTTACATAAATATGGCTACGGAATAGAAAAATCAAATGTTTTTATCTAAAGTAGTATTTGTCTTATAGACTGCCAAAGTTATTCCTAATTTACCAGATACACCATGTATATTAACGCTTGTATTACATATAACGCCTTTGAAATAATTATTTTATTTGAATAAATTGTATTATAATAGTGTTCCTTTCAGAGAATGTGACAAAATAAACGTTTTCAGGTTCAAATATTCAAAGAATGTGGGCCATAAATGAAACTTATCAAAACCTACCTGTGAAGGTAGAGGATGTAAAAATCCTGACAAAATTGACTAGCGGTAGATTCTCTAAACATCCTAGATAGATGTTATCAACAGCTCGTTCGTCCATGGTCTGAAAGCTGCTTCGACCCATAGGCACGTGAGTATAGCCCTTGACCTCACGTGACTTTCACCTTGCCTCCTATTGGTTACATAGATAGGCAGACGACTAATATATACATTTTAATATACTCGTTGAATATCTATATATTAATAAAATAGTAAAAAATACTTATGTGTGTATTTCTTAAAATAAAATTTTCGAATGACTGTTTTTTTTTTATAAATAAAAAAGACCTTGATTAACTATACAATTTTTAAAATGTATATATATTATTTAAAAATGCTTATTTTGGATCATAAAGTTTGATTTTCCAAAATTTCGTATGGCACGAGTCTGTACAACTGCTATAAAATTTAAGTTGTACATACTCGTGAATTGATACGCGAACATCTCAAAACAATCTTGTTCCCCGCAGAAGTTTGGCGAGTTGCCATACGAAATATTGGAAAATAAGACTTTATGATCCAAAATAAGTAGTTTTTTAAATAATTTAATATATATGGATTGCTCTATTTTCAAACATGTATATATATTACAAAACTATTTTAGAGGCGTAATATTCTTTTTAAAATAAAACAATTTCTACTGTCCTTACTGCGATGGAAACTGATGAGCCAGGCCCTCCCTTCAATTTTTCCATTGCAGTAAGGACAGTAGAAATTGTTTTATTTTAAAAAGAATATTACGCCTCTAAAATAGTTTTGTAATTTGATAACAGATGGCGCGGTAGTGCATGGTAATGTATATATATATATATAGATATTTTTAATACAGTATTACTTCGTTATAACGGACCTGCTCATAGTGCTATCCCGCTTATTGCGGTTTTTCTTGGTCCCCGCTCCAAATTACATTTGCTCTACAAAACAACCACTTATAAAGATATTTCTATTTTGGGCAGTATTTATTTTAAATGAAGGGAAAATATATCGACAATTGGCAAAGCACATTCAAAAGGTATCCAGATATTGACCAACGTTGAACATAGTTTATATTTCTATGTGAAATGCAACAATTTTCCATCAACCTTTAGACCAAAGAACACGTTTATACGCCAGTACCTGAATCTACCAAAATACATCCCTGGCTACATTCTTAGAGCTGAAACTGGAAGAGTCTCACTGGGTGTAACAGCGTTGTCTTTAAATTACTGGTTTAAACTCCTAAAGATGGATGAAACTAGAATACCAGCAATATGTTTATCGCAACTCTGGGAAACATCCAGATCGTTGGAACAAGACTTAGGATTCATTGGAACTTTAACCAATATCTTAAACATCACTGGATTTCCATGGCTCAAATTGTGTAACGATTACAGGGTTTTACAGAGAGAAATTACCTTGATTGTCGGGAGAACAATTGATCAATCTATAGAAGTGGACCATACGAGAATGGTCAATTTTACCCGCATTACAAAAATTTATATTCAGCTCCCATGGCAGAATTTTATTTAACTAGTTACTTCCCACTACCGGTCAAACGATGCATTGCGCAAATAAGAATCTTGTTTACATTTTTTATTGAAGACCATATAAAAACTATGAAATCAGAAAATCTCGTATGTGTATTGTGCGGGATAGTTTTGAGTCAGAACTAACTCACTATATATTTACCTGCAATTATCTGTATGAAGAAAGGAAATTAATTTTTAATAATATGAGCGCTAATCATTTATCACTCTATGCCCTGCTGTCAGAAACTGTGAAACGTATACATAGTGCAATAGATTTATACAAATTTTGTGAGAAGGATGAGAAACATGTGTAAATAGTTTTCCTTTTGTGGGCTCATGTTAATACTGAATTGTATATAGTACTTGATTTATGTTCAATTAAAACCATTACTATACTGGGAGAATCCTGTATGGGGCTTGATCCCTAATAAAAGTTTGTGTGTGTAGTTTCTATTTATAAGTATTTATATTGAAGTTTCTCCATTTAATTACCATGTATAGTTGCGCTTCTGCCTAAGTCCCCAGTAGAGCGCTATAACAGGTTCACTGTATACACATATAATCACCATGACTTTGTTACATCCTACTGAACTAACTACAAAGGTGTTAGATGATGAATTATAATGGAATTCTATAGAAAACCTTTATTACAATTATTTTTTATTTCTACCTCTGCCAAATGATAAGCCGAGGGAAGACATTGAAGGGAAAACGGCCATTTCCATTATCTCAGGTTTGAAGCGAGTTTCTAGGATACCAGGTACATGCTGAGTGAAAAGCTGGGATTTCTGTTTACAGATGATGATAGAAAGGTGAGGGTGAGTGAGATGTAGGGCTTGGACAAAATATTCAGCTTTTTTTTCGAAGTGGTCTATCGTGAGACATCACAAGTGTGGGAATAGACTTCAGCCAGAGAATCAAGAAGAATATTTCATGTTTATCCACATCAAGGTATGGATTCAAGTGACTCAATGCGCAGAACGAGCTTTGATTCAAGATTAAAATTGAATCTTTAGAACAATTCTTGTTCCACCGCAGGCAATAGGAAGTCCGGGTTTCAGCAGGCACAGGGATAAGATTTCAAGATAATCAAAGGACCCAGCAATAGCAGGTCTTCAAGATACCCATAAGATCATCATGAGAGAGCTTTTATTTCAGATAACCAATTGACTGAGCATTGTGTTCTTCATCATTAGAGTAATTCTTTTTCCATCGCAGGCAGTAAGATGCGAGGGCCCGGAGTTTGCAGCAGGTAGGGAAAAGAGTTCAAGATCATCAGAGTACTCAGCAATAACTTGTCTTCAAGACATCCAGAGGTCGAGGGGCATCATGAGAGCCTGGCATCAGGGAGGGATCACGGCCGTTGCGAGACTAGCTCAAGAGAGAGATGAATTACAAGAGACAAGTTTTTTCTAAACTGTGTCTAACCCACTTCAAGGATGTAATCCTGTCATGTTATTCTCTGACTATGTACTCACTATTGTACCTGTCTGCAACAGATGTTAACGAAACCATGTTAGTAGTGCCCATGTTTGAACCCTTTGTCACTTTTCATTCTAAATACCCAGACACCTCAATTAATACCTTTTAAAGTTATACGATTGTGTTTTTTTGTATTGTCAGACTTAGGGACTTTTAAAAATAATTTTGAAATAATAAACCAATCTTTGAAATTTTGAAAAAAAAAAAGAAAAAAATGCCAATCCGTAAGCCCTATGCGTCCCTAAGCCTAACAAAACAAAATAAGACAACCATATAATTTAAAAGGCAAAATTGAAATGATCTGAATATTTAAAACAAAAAATGGCGCAAGGCCAAGCCACAGACACAACGAACATGATAACTTTAACAAGTGCTACAAGCAAGCACAACAGTGGGTACATAATCAAAAAACAACACAACAAGACTACAACCGTAAAGTAAACCAGGCACAGCCTAGAAAAAACTCGCCTCAAGCACTCCATCTCTCTCAGTCTCTATGCAACAATGGAACACTCCTTGGTTACAATATTTCTTTGATCTTTTTTTTATCTTTGATATTATATAATTTTATGGAGAAATTACAATTTTAAACATTCTAGAACACAATATAATAAACATATTGTCATGTTTTCTACCTATAGGTTACCTCAAATCTCAAACACCATAAAATGTCAGATTTTATTTTGACAGATTCATCAACTCTTCAGCACACTCCAACACCTTATATCTATCCTGTATTTATTTTATCTAATTTAATATAAACATTTTACGGCATTTGTATTCTTAAAAATAGAATCACTACACATATATTTAAATTCTTTTATTACTCTTTAATCTTTGGAAAAAAATTATTTATAAATTCTTAACGTCTGTCCGTCTTTTTATCGATAAATTCCTAAACTACAATTAAGCAAAAGTACTATACCACTGTGACGCCGCCGTCGAGAAGCTAGATGGCGCTGTAAATATAAAAAGACCAAATGTTTTTTTTTTGTCTGGGAGAGAGAGAGTTAGGCTTGTTTTATTTCTTTTATCATGTAAAAATTGGCCATACCTTTAGTTAAAATTAGGTATTCTACATATAAGATGCCTCAATTTTCGATTACTATTAATATTTGTTAACTTCGACTTTAAATTACCAAATAAACTAGTCAATAATCTTCACCAGCTATTTTTTTCTAAAAGATATCATCATATAACATATATATATTTTTTCATATAAAGAAGTTGGTGGACGAGTGACTAAAACCCTCGATTCCCGACAGCCATGAACCGGGATCAAAACCCCCATTGGACACTTTGTTTTAATGTGAATAACCTTCAGATATTATTCATTGTTGTAAATAACATAAGCTAGGTTGCTCTTTTTGAGCGGTACCTAGTAAAGTTATTTTGGAACCAGGAGCAATTTTTATCAATTTCACCTATAAGACATAATATTATATGTTTTTCCCATAAGTTCGTGTTTTCCTAAAACTCTGTTCTTCTTATTACTTAGCGAATAATATTATTACGGCAAATACATAATACAATTACTTTATACATAATACAAACACATTATACATAACAGTGAATAATATTGGTGTTTCATTTTTTTTTTGCAAGTGTTTACGAACTTTTGGGACAACCTTGTATATTGAAGTGAAAATATCAAGCCTCCAGATATAGGTTTCTTTTTAATTTTTTCGTTCACAAATATCTCTCTAGCTTTCAGGCTTGGAGGCCAGAGAGAGATTTGTGAATAAAAAAATTAAAAAGAAACCTATGGAGACTTGATATTAACACCTTAATATATTGATACAAGGGATTATTTTATCGAATTGTACTATGAGCAAAACAATATCAAAGAGAAATTAGACCCATTGCGGATCAGCAGGAAGGACATTGCTGAGAGTGTTGGAGGGAAAGCTCCAGGGGAAGAGATCGAGGGAAGGAGACGACAGGGATACACAGACAATCTAAAACAATGGACTGGACGACACGAGGAGATGAAGAGGATGGCGGAGGAAGTATGGAGAGACCATGTGGCCCACCCTCAGTAAAGGAAGGCACTGAAGGAGGGAGATATGGAGAGACCATGTGGCCCGCCCTCAGTAGAGGAAGGCATTAAAGGAGTGAGATATGGAGAGACCATGTGGCCCGCCCTCAGTAGAGGAAGGCATTAAAGGAGTGAGATATGGAGAGACCATGTGGCCCGCCCTCAGTAGAGGAAGGCATTGAAGGAGTGAGATATGGAGAGACCACGTGGCCCACCCTCAGTAAAGGAAGGCATTGAAGGAGGGAGATATGGAGAGACCATGTGGCCCACCCTCAGTAGAGGAAGGCACTGAAGGAGGGAGATATGGAGAGACCATGTGGCCCGCCCTCAGTAGAGGAAGGCATTAAAGGAGTGAGATATGGAGAGACCATGTGGCCCGCCCTCAGTAGAGGAAGGCATTAAAGGAGGGAGATATGGAGAGACCATGTGGCCCGCCCTCAGTAGAGGAAGGCATTAAAGGAGTGAGATATGGAGAGACCATGTGGCCCACCCTCAGTAGAGGAAGGCATTAAAGGAGTGAGATATGGAGAGACCATGTAGCCCACTTTCAGTAAAGGAAAGCATTGAAGGAGTGAGATATGGGGAGACGATGTGGCCCACTTTCAGTAAAGGTAAGCATTGAAGGAGTGAGATATGGGGAGACCATGTGGCCCACTTTCAGTAAAGGTAAGCATTGAAGGAGCACCTTGCAATATTTTAAATAGGTTTAATTCTCGTATCTTAAATAACATCAGCGAGATTTAAGTTTGTTCATTTAATGAACGACCGGCTAAACTTCGTTAAACTGGTCTCTCTTGAATGGGGCCTCTCATAAGAGATTCTGCCTGACATGAAAGATTATAATCTTTCATAATTATTTAATAAAATAAACATTTATGAGAGAGGCTGGTTTAGCCACATTTTTTATTCAGTCTCTAAAGAGCCGCCTCTAATCTATTTACTTTTACTTTCATAATACCCAGACATGCTATTTTAGCCATTGTAAATGTTTATAAATCCGGGCTACCTGTATAATATTTTTGAAGAAAACTTTCATTTCAATTCTTTGGATATTTAATAATTAACTTTTGGGTCATGTAACTTACTTCTTTGGAATTATAAATCAACACTGTTCCATTATACACTCTATAAAAAAATCGACGCACCAAGAAGGAGTTGTCCCATTTATATGAAAATACTTTTTAAAGGCGACCAAATATTGAACTTCGATGGCTGATTAAAACAAAGCAAGAACATCTTAACTGCGTATCTAGCACGGCTATTCTAGACTTAGTATTCGGCTTGGCACAAGCTGATTTTCAAAATTTCCCTTTGAAATGTTTGCAGTAACCCTATTTATATAGTATCAATGCCTCGCTGAAATATTCATGTTCATTACCAACATATGTCAGATTTTGAAAGAGGTCGTGTCATTAGATTGAAAGGGGCTTGTTTGTCAAATCGACTAATCACGCGACATCTGTGTCGAAGTGATGCGGCTATTAGAAGATGTTGACAAGAGTGGGTCAACAACGGAAGAATTTAACGTCAGGACGGCAGCGGTTGACCAAGGGACACAACAGAACGGGAGGACAGAGCGATTGTCAGAACGGCTGTCACAGCATCGGATTCGACGTTATCTACCATCCAACGTTTGACCGGTACAGTAACTTATCGCGATGTACATTAATAATATATAGATATAATGTGAGAGATATGAAATATAAAACTAATTTTTATTTATAATGTTTTAAACGTCTTTTTATCCTGTGTGTTTTGGTAATAAAATTATAGCGAAAAATGAAGCTTACAACAAAAAGTTCTAAATGATCATATAGAAGAGGCTATGTGAATAAAGATATAGATTTTTGAAATAAAATTGCTTAGTTAATAACATTTCACTTGATTTTTGGAAATACGTTGAGTCAAAAAGTAATTTTTTAAACTTAGCCATAAACTATTCCAAATTCAAAAGAGGTTACATGAAAAATGTCATATTTATCGAGTACACGAATTTTTAATTTATATAATAATAGGGATTTTAATATTTATCGATGGAGAGGTTTCCAGAGAGACAGCAGCTTAAAAACATGTCTAAACTTGTATCTCCTGGAGGTGGTCTCTCATCAGAGGTTCTACTGAACATAACAATGAACCTTTCGGAAATTTACAGTATGATATATTTCCTGATAATACGAGGGTCGCTCCAAAAGTTTTCACAATCGATATTAAATAATTAAAATATTATATCATACTATTAAAATCTACAGGCATTTTTTGGCACCTATGCAAGATTGTATTTAATAATACCAATGTAGAACCTCCCTTTAGCGGACAACTCTCCACAAAGGACAGTTTTTATTTTCAAAATACCATTTTTACAATTTAGCAACTCTCCGGTAAGAGGACACATCTCCCTAAAAGAAACTTTTCTTCTGCAATTAGGTGTTATTTACAGAGAGGTTCTACTGTATTTCTATAACCTTATAAAACATATTTTCAAAATTATAAAATTTCAGCCAATATGATAAAATTCCCCTAAAATTAAACAAACAATAGTCAATATGCAAATATAAACTAACTGAATAAAAAATATATATTCATATTTTTTACAATATCAAGCAATGGGCAAAATCTAGCCTAATATTTAAATATATTGTTGCACTGGGCTGCGGTTTGGCAGATTCTTCAGTCTTGAGTCTCTCCTCAGACGTGTCTTGCATCTTTCCAGAACGTGTCTCAACCATCTTACAAGGTTAAACCAGTCAATAATAAGACAACTATAAATTTAGGTAGCACCTAGAATATCTCTTTATTTATCACATCAAAGTTTAAAGCATGTAGGGTATTTAGTGTATCAAAATACAAATGTTTACATAATATTTTATATTAATAATCTGTTTTATAAAAATAAATAAATTTATAATTTAAAATTTAAATATATTAAAAATAATATTATAAATAATTTTAAAAATAGGCGCATTAATCATGATGCAACACTTCCCCCTCTCCAGAGGTCGTCACGTCCTCGTGAGTGACCTCATCAATTCTTTCAAAATAGGGTTTGAGTCTTGAGACATGGACAATCAATGGGTCTTGGCCAGGATTATCTTTCGGCTCAATTAAGTAATTTACGTTGGAGAGCTTCTTTAATATTCGATATGGCCCAAAATATTTTCTCAATAGTTTTTCACATTTTCCGATTTTCCTGACTGGTGTCCAAACTGCCACTAAATGTCCTGGTTCATAGATTCTCTCGTTGTGTTTTTTGTCATAGTTTCTTTTCATTCTTTCCTGAGTCTTCTCTGTGTTGTTAATGAATACCTGTCTCGTCCTTGCTATTTTATCTAAGTAGTTTTCTATATATTCGTCGTAATCGTCCATGTTACTGTCCGTTGGGATATTCTCGTCGTCTAAGAGGGACATGGGTTCCCTCCCAAACAACAGGAAAAATGGAGAGTAGCCTGTGGTTTCTTGAATTGTGGTATTATATGCGTGGGTGATAAAAGGAAGGATTTCGTCCCAGTTCTTCTGATCCGTATTCACATACATGCTGATCATATTGATTAAAGTTCTATTTAGCCGTTCCGTTAGTCCGTTAGTCTGGGGGTGGTAGCTCGTTGTGAAGCAATGTTTAACTTTGCACATTTTCATAACCTCCTTCATCAAATTGCTAGTGAATTGTGAACCTCTGTCGCTGATAAGAAATCTTGGAGCCCCGTGACGTAAAAATATATGTTCGATTAAAAATGTAGAGACTTCTTTCACTGTCGCTTCTGGTACTGCCTTTGTTTCAGCATACTTGGTATAATAATCCGTCAACACAATGATCCATTTCCTTCTTCTTTTCGTTGATGGCAAGGGGCCAACAAAGTCAATTCCGATTCTTTCAAAAGGGTAGTTAGCTGGGGGAATAGGTTGTAGAAGTCCAGATGGCAACTGATTTGAACCTTTCCGACTTTGGCAAAGATGGCACGTCTTTACAAATTCGGAAACATCTTTCAGCATGGAAGGCCAATAGTATTTATTCTTCAATCGGTATGTGGTTCTGGCGACGCCCAGATGGCCATTCAGCATATGGTTGTGGTATTCACTCATGATTTCTTTCCTTCTCTTCTTTGGCACTACCAGCAACCATTCTCTGCCTTCAGGATTTGGATTTTTCTTGTATAGACACCCATTTTCTTCTTTAAAGTTCTGTGTAATTGAACGCTTGTTTCCACTAAGGTTCTCCTTAATATTCTCAATAAAATCATCCTTTTCGTCTATTATTTGATTCAAAAATAGTCTTTCATAATCCTCGTCCCATTCGTTTTCTGGTAAGGGTCCTCTAGATAGACCATCAGCGTCCAGATGTTTTTTTCCCGATTTGTGTATAATTTCGAAATTATATTCCTGAATCTTCAGTGCCCATCGTGCTAATCGACCGGTCGGATCTTTTAAATTCTTAAGCCAGCATAGTGCGTGATGATCAGTTACGATTTTAAAGTGCCTTCCATATAAATAGGGCCGTAATTTTGATATCGACCACACTACAGCTAAACATTCCTTTTCGGTGGTTGAATAATTTTGCTCAGGTTTACTTAGGGTTCGGCTCAAATATGATATTACCTTCTCTTCGCCACCGATATTTTGAATTAGTGTTGCGCCTAAGCCGATGTTAGAGGCATCTGTGTGAATGCAGGTGGCTGCATTTGGATCAAAGTGACCTAAAATTGGCGGATTCATAAGAGCTTTTTTAAGGTTTTGGAACGCTTCTTCCTGTTTTCCTGTCCAGATAAATTGCACATTTTTTCTGATGAGACTGGTCAATGGGTCAGCGATTAATGAGAAATCTTTAATAAATTTTCTATAATATGAGCACATTCCTAGGAATGATTGCACTTCTTTGGCCTTCTTGGGCTGAGGAAAATCTCTAACGGCTTTGATATTATATTCGGCAGGTTTTATACCCTCTTGGTTGGTTATATGTCCAAGGATCTCAAGTTCCTCGAAAGCAAATCTGCATTTCTTGGCGTTCAGTTTTAAATTAGATTCGCTGAAGCATCTGAGGACAGCTTCAAGTCTTTTAATGTGGGTTGGAAAGTCCGAGCTGTATATAATTACATCGTCCAGGTAGCAAAGGCAAATCTGCCATCTCAGATTTCCGAGGACATTGTCCATGTTCCTCTCAAAAGTAGCAGGGGCGTTGCATAGACCGAAGGGCATTACGTTGAATTCATATAACCCATGTGCAGTAGTAAAAGCCGTCTTCTCTTTGTCTCTCTCTTCAATTTCGACTTGCCAATATCCCGATTTGAGATCTATTGCTGAGAAGTACTTGGATCCTTGGAGAGTATCCATTACATCATCAATTCTTGGGATTGGATAAACATCCTTCACTGTTACTTCCTTTAATTTCCTGTAGTCCACACAAAATCTGTATTTGCCATCTCGTTTTTTGACCAATATAACGGGAAAGGACCAGGGACTTGAAGATTGTCTAATTATTCCTTCTTCGAGCATCTCGTCTATTTGATCCTTTATGATGGTTCGTTCCTTAGCGCTTACCCGGTAAGGCTTGTGCTTTATTGGTTTTGCGTCTTCTGTATGAATCTGATGTTTTGCCAAACTGGTCCTACCTAACCTCGATGAGAACAAATCAGTATACTTGGCCAAAATTTGTTTTAACCTCTCTTGTTCTTTAAATGTTAAATTTTTGTTTATTTTAAATTGTATTTCGTCATTTTCATTCTGCTTCTCTTTATTCTCTATAAAATTTACCTCTGCAGGAAGACTTCCATAAGCCAATGTTTGGTCTTTCATGATTTTTAAAGGTCGAGGATAAGGGTTCGTTATCCAGATATGGGTTTTCTTATCCGTGACAGTAAGCAAACTTCTTGCCAATCGAAGACCATTTGTTTGAGTCATTCTGTTGTTCTCTTCGATGACATATTCGCCATCCTCTGCTTCTATTGAGGCCCTAATCAATTTAATAGATAGTTTAGGTATAACGGTATCTGTAGTGCTCTTTATTTTTTTTAGATCATAATTGCTTACGTCATGATTACTCATCAAATTATATTTTATTGTTTCTCGTTTACAATCAATTTTAGCATTCATTTTTTTAAGGAAATCTCGTCCAAGAATAAGAGTTCGTAGATGCGCGTCCATTACTACAAATTCGTGGGATAATTCAGTGTCATCAATTTTTAAATCTAAAATAATGCTACCTACCATATCTAATTTTTTTCCATCGGGTCCTGAACACGTTTTAGTGAGACTATTTATTTCACGGCTAGCAAAAAGTGCTGTTCTTAGGTCGACCACTGAAAGATCGGCGCCTGTATCAATCAAAGCTTCGCATAACCCTATCTTGTCCACATTAATATTAATTTTGTACCTAGGGTCCAACTTTCTAATTCCATTTATGGTCGACTTGCTTTGATTGAAGGAATCAGGCGCGACACTTAGTTTAAATCTTCCAACACGGAATATCTATTCCGTGTAGGAATATTCATTTGTGTGTCATTACAAACATCCGCATAGAGGCGAGGCCGTGTATAATCTTTCCTTTCGTCCATTTGAAGATTTTCTTGGCTCTTGTCTTTGGAAACTGAGGGGTCCTCTTCTACGATCCTCACAAACTTGACTCTGCAATACCGCGCTACGTGTCCTGGCTTGTTACACTTGAAACATATTGGTCTCCCGTCTTCTGCCCTATTCCTGTTTGAATCTGGACTCTTATTGTAGGTTTTCCTTGGGTAGACCGGTTTTGGCTCAGGAATGGGAGTGTAAAATCGTCTAGGGGCAGATACCTGGGGCAGCGGCTTGTTCTGGTAGTACCTCGGAGCGGGGGCCTGAGGCTTGGGGGTGTTCTGGTAGTACCTCGGAGCGGGGGCCTGGGGCTTGGAGGTGTTCTGGTCTGGTCTTCTGAACGACGGAGCGTTCTTCCATTGCTCTTGATGGTGGGAACGAGGAGAGCGTGGTCCATTATCTAGAACCTTTGATTTTTCTATACGTTCTTGATAATTATTTTCAAACAAATCCATCTTTTTACACAATCTTAGGAGTTCGTTGGTATTCTTAGGAGGGTTTAAGTAGAGGGCAAAAGAGTATTCTTTCTTTAACCCTCCAATAACCCAATTTATTTTATTCTCTTCTTCCATTTGGGGGTCGACCTTGTTGCACAGAACCAGGATATCCTCTGCAAACCTGATTGCAGGTTCATTCCACTGCTGCATTCTGTTCAGCCTCATCTTCAATTCTTCTTTGTTGGCGTCTGAGCCAAAATCCTGAATTAGGCGGCTCTTGAAATGTTCCCAGCTGGTAAAACTTATCTTGTGTAGGTCCAGCCAGGTTTTGGCGCTACCAATCATGTTCATGGCTGCATAGCGAGGAATAATATATTCTGCCCAGTGGTACAGGAAGCCAATTTCTTCAAGGGACTCAATCCATGGGCGAGGGTCTTCTGTTCCATCATATTTGGGGATGTCTATGTTGGGGTTCAAAACAACTGGGTCGGCACTTGCATCTCTACCAATTGTTGCACTGGGCTGCGGTTTGGCAGATTCTTCAGTCTTGAGTCTCTCCTCAGACGTGTCTTGCATCTTTCCAGAACGTGTCTCAACCATCTTACAAGGTTAAACCAGTCAATAATAAGACAACTATAAATTTAGGTAGCACCTAGAATATCTCTTTATTTATCACATCAAAGTTTAAAGCATGTAGGGTATTTAGTGTATCAAAATACAAATGTTTTATAGTACATAATATTTTATATTAATAATCTGTTTTATAAAAATAAATAAATTTATAATTTAAAATTTAAATATATTAAAAATAATATTATAAATAATTTTAAAAATAGGCGCATTAATCATGATGCAACAGTATATATAATCAGTTAGTATCTTAACGGCGTTTATATGTTTCTATGTACTCCTGTAGAATGACAGAGATGTCTGAAAGCTCGAGGTTACGTTTAATAAAGATAAAAAAATAACTCATCTCCATAAACCTATATACTACAAAAAGTCGGTGAACGAGTGGGTAACACCCTCGATTCCCGACAGTCATGAACCGGGATTGAATCCCGCGTTAAAATTGTGTTTAATATGTGAATAACCTTGACATATTATTCACTGTTTTATTTATCATGGAATAGGTTTCCCTTGTTGAGTGGTACCTATTAATATGATTTTGAACCAATCTCCAATAACCTGTAGCATTTATTAATTCCAGGAGATATAAATCAATTGACAAGGAACTATTCTTTAGAACTATGAATGCCAGCGCGCTTTAGTTAAGCTATCTCTTCAAGGTAATCAATATTCTATTAATATTTAGTGTTCATAAAAATTCAGCCCACACATATAAATTAGTAATATACATATTTAAAAACATTGAAGAGTGGCCTGGAAAAATATTGATTTGAAATATCTTCAAAAAAACTTATTTTATATGTAATTTCACTGTCCTAAAAGCTAATGTCCATAATTTAGTTGAATACCATTTCTAAGATTCCACCTTTCAGTGCAGCGTATATAAGCAGAATAGACCCATACAGTATTAGAGCTCTAAAAAGCGGTCTGGTGGATTAAATTGGCGAAACCGCTGGGAGGGTTCATCACTGACGAGCCAAGCCATCCCAATGTATTTATCATCGCAGTAATGACAGTAGAAGTGTTTTTTTTTATGTTTAAAAGAAACTTGCGTCATTAAATGTTTTCCTTTCTTATATAAAAAAAAAACTAATATTGATTAAAACTGAATCTATAAAAAGAAAACGAACTTCTCCCATCGAGATTGACACAAAATTATATGGTACCTATTGACCGATTCTGAAAGCTACCTGACTTGTGACATAGATTTTGGCCTAGTAACTTTCCCAGGTGAACATTTCTTTGACCGATTCTTCCCGAATTCCTTGTGTATTCATGGTACCAAAGCCCACCAAGAACCGAAGAGGGCCAGTAGACTTGAATCATAATCTACAGGGACTTTAGACACTTAAAACTCACGTGTAGGATGCCTATGCAGTAATTTTTATTTTGGATGGCCACTCAACAGACCGAAAAAAATTGACTGGAATGCATTGTTTATATTACGATTTTTGTTATTGAAAGTGTTGTTTAGATTGATCATATTTCAGATAATAAATTCCAAGGATGAGTATCTTTTATTAAAGGTTTTCCTAGCTTTCAGGATAACGTCCTTATACAGGAAATGGATACAATATTAAACTATGCTATACCGAAAGCTCGAAAAACGTTTATTAAAAAAGATATTCCTTCTTGGATGTTTAATTTATTATCTAAAATTTGTAGCAAAGGATTATATTCTAAATTCTAGATTGATCATATGTTGTCGCTGTAAGTAAGTAGCATAGTAATGTTTGAAATTTTCCAATTTGCAGTAATTTCATGCACTTTAAGAAGTTCTTGTTGAAATTTTCGAAGAATTAGAAGTATTCGAAATTATTTCAGTTTTTGATTGTTATTCTTTGAATGCCTTTTTCGATAGCAATATCAATCAAAACACAACGTGATGTTGTCACTGTAGAGAGATGAAGGAAGAGAACAGGTGTTTGTGGAATAGTTTATTACTGAAAATGGGCGTCAATAGAAACACTGGGTCAGCAGGAGGAACACCGGCTGGGACCTGGGCCTCCTCCCTGGTTGTGGTTGACATCGCCTCGGTCCCATTGGATCCTGTCAAAGTCATCCTGTCTGGTGGCCTGGACACACGGCATGGGACACTACTGACACAGGCGTGGATTAGTACGTGCGTAAGAACAATTTCATACAATTTAGTGACTTCTCTAAATGGATATTGTAACGTTTCCTATTTATAAATAAGGGATAGCCACAATACTTTGTGTTTTAAAAAAAGATAACTTATGTGATATTAGAGAAAGAAAAGAAAGTATTACCGACTGCCTAACTATGAAGAAATATCAAAGAGAGAGAGAGAGAATAATTATTTCACATGAATAAATACAAAGTATGTTAGATATATAATTCTACTGTCTGGGGGTAGGTGGAAGGATGGTCTAAACCGTTGGTTTCCGACCTCTACGACCCGGGATCGAATCCCGCATTTGACACTTTTTTCTGATTTAAAAAAATGCTCTAATGATCCTTTTTTTTTGTCTTGTAAAAGTCTACTCTCACAAGCGAGTACATTTGTAAGTGCAAAATTGAACTGCTTTTCACATGTGTAGACATGTGGGACACTTACAGTAAAAGTAGTCGCCAACTTCAAGTACCACGTGTACTAGGAATAATAATTTTCTACTGTCTTTACTGCTTTAAGAAATAATTGAATAAACTATTGCAATAAGAAAATATTAAGAGGACCTTGGGCATCGATTGTGTATTCTTCTAGAGGTTGTATCATTCTAATCTACCACAGTATATTCTCCCTACTTATATATGGAAACTACAGACCTAAGCTCTGGAAAGTTACATCCAAAAATACTAAATAATTCGGATTGAGATGAAAACATAAGGCGTCCGAAATCGAGTTTATTTTAAAAATATTTTACCGTGAATCTCTGTAATTTTGGTGATTGAAAAACCTTCTACAGAAAATATCAATAATAAAAAAAGAATATTTTCCCCATATAGAAAGGTTTTCAAGTCTAAAGACGAGAGATATTCATAGTAAAAAAAAATGTTAAAAGAAATTTATTCTCTTCGGGCACCTTTATGTTTCAGCCTTGATTCAGGGAATTGAATTATCAAACAAAGTTTAGTGTTCGTCCGCAAGTGTTTCACAAATAAGCTTTTTTGGGTATCAAATGGGTATACAACAACAACAAGCTTTTTCAATAAAATAATCCCTTGCATCAATATATATAACATTTTCCCCTAAAAGCCTGATTACTTTTACTCAACAATCTTTTTATTAGAAACCTATGCCCTACATAGGATTCGCCCTGGTGATCCCCGCCCAGAAAAGATTAGTTATTTACAGATGATCGTTCATTTATATATCTATTTACACACGGCTCTCTTTTTCTTAATGTTTCTTCTCTTGCGTCGCCCTGTAAAACTTGTACAGGGTCAATGCATTGGATTTGTTCTTTGTAGTCTTAGACAACAGAACCTCCAGAGCAAGATGATATGATCTTATTTTCTGTAAAAGAAGTTCCCTTTCACTTTTTAATTTTAAACAGAAAAATATATGATGATAGAGTTACGAGTCAGTTTTTTTTATTACATAATGGACTTATTCGGTCAGTTGAGCTAAATATTTTAACGTAGTTTTCTTTGAACAGTGAAAAGAGAATTCTTACTTGTTCGATACATTTTTGACTGGTAATGGGAGATCTCCATTCAAATATGATTCGACTGTTATAGAGGGAAGTAGATTGTCACATAATGTAAATCAAATGGTATGAAAAGAATATAAAGTTTTTGTGCGATGTATTTGGAATTCTGGATAAATATTAAAACCTCTCATGAGAGACCACTCACCCGACGCTCTCTTTGGTCTCTGATCAAACGTGCCAACGCCAGGAAAGCCTCCTGTATGTTGATATTCTGTTTGCAGCTGCATTCGAAGAAAGGAAGGTCGAAGGCTTCAGCAATCTGGGAACAACATCACTCAATGGTATCACAACATGTGAAAATATTATATCTACCAAAAACTGTAGAATTTGATTGTTTGACAAATTTGTTAAATACAGTAGAACCTCCCTGTAAATGACATCTAATTGCAGAGCCAAAGTGTCCTTTAGGAGGAGGTGTCCTCTTACCGGAAATTTGCTAAATTGTAAAAATGATAATTTTGCAAATGAAAACTATCCTTTGTAGAAAAGTGTTTTCTAGCGCGAGTGTCCTCTCATGGAGGCTCTACTGAATATTAAAAATATTTATTAGTTGTACCCAATTTAATACTAATTGAACCTCTTTTTAAAGCAAAACACCGTTTGCAGAGCTATAATGTCTTTTCAGGAGAGATGCCTTCTTATTGGAAAACAAAAAATGGCGAGATAATTTGTTATGACAATTCAAACTGTCGTTTATTTAGAAATCTCTGCACATTGGGATTCATCTGTATATTTATTGTTGTTGCTTATTCCCCCTATATATTATATTTAGTTGCAGTCTCTTTAAAAGTAGTTTATATATCTTCAAAAAAATTGAGAGATTTTATAACTCCCAGGTTCCTTATTTTTATTATATTCAGTTTTGCAGAACGTCAACTACCCGGCATTTTAAAATATGAAAACTCTCTAAGTTACAATAAATGTTTTTTACCATGGAGTGATTTTATATTATTTATATTTAGTGTTCAAACATCAATCAATTCTTAATTCTGTCACCGTTTGCTTTTGTGAATGGAATAAATACCCAAATATGGTCATTTCTTATAAGCATCGGTATTTCAATGGCGAGAATGCTCGACTGCCACGATTCCCGGCCGATGCATTTTTTTTTTACAATTTTTAAAACTCATTTATATTATTATCCCTATATATAAAAGTCAGAAAATGGGGGGTAATACCAGCTGACCTAATGTACATGTAAAGTTTGGAGCGGGACGTTTCACAAGAGTGACATCCACGGCTCCAATTTATAATTGTAACGAATAGTATTTGAATAAAAACATTTAATCGGGTAAAACCCGGGCGTTGCCCGGGTCATTCGGCAAATATAAAATAGTGTAGTAGCTAAAATAAATGACTAGGAATAATAAATTATTATAATATATATTTATTGATGATATCAGAGAACAGCTAAAATATAAAACAGTAATTATTTACATTAGCGAAGTAAAGAAAAATATGTATGATACATTTAAACAAACATCTTCATAGATTAATAATCAATTAAAATATTCGATTATATCGTCACAATATTTATATACATTAGATCAGTTTATACACATATTTATATGAAAATTATTGATCAATGAGGGACTTTAATTCTCTATTTTCATAAGCTTCATTGAAATATCTTTTCGGATTTTGGCCTTTTGAAAGATATATTTTAGAGAGTCTTTCAACACAATTTGTAATATATTCAAAGGTGTATCCTGTTATGAATTTCAAATCATCTGGCCAAGAAGGACAAAATTCTGTGATGCAACTGGCAGCGAAATATGCGCTAGAAGCTATTACACTTGGAGTATATATGGGATGATCTTCAACTGCGAGCAACTGGCATAAATATATAGAATACTGCCTTTGAGACTCTTTTTGTGGTGCTACTTTATAAAGGATATCAAGAAAATCCAAAGCTGTAGGAACATTCATTTTGAATTTTAACTTCCGTAACATGCGGATCTGATATTTATGAAGATCAGATACTGTCCATTTCTTCTCAAAAAATCGTAAAAATGTAGAATTCTTATATTCAGAACATTTGTCCATTTTGATTGCCAGAATGAAAGCGGTGATAGCCATCAAAGTATGATCTTCAACTTCATATTTTCCCATATAGGTGTCAATGTAATGTACGGCCAGGAAAAAGGCTTGATGACTAGATTTGGTGTAATAGCAAACTGCAGCAATGAAATCTATTAGTTTGGACCTTCTGTTATCGTTAAATCGAGAAGAGTAATCAATATATTTCATCTTTGATTCCTTATTTTTCAGGTATCGATAATAATCAAGAAGGTATTCATGATCTTTAGCGTTTTGTAAAAGTATTGCCATTGCATTCTTTTCTGGAATATTTCTGACCCTCTTTCGAATAGGGATAGCCTTTGGCCTATTATAATTTACTGGGTTTATTTTTATCTTTGGGAATTTTTTATCGGGGCATGGTGAGCACTTTTGGTCAATTTTCAATTGGTTCTGAGAATTCTGGATCTCGATATTTTTATTATTTGAACAAGAAGCTTCTGACTTCAGAACACTTTTGTTTTCTAGTGTTTGTGGCGACAAATTCTTTACTTTATTTTGAAGATTCGGCGAAACTTTACGGGTAACTTCTGGTCTATTATTATTTACTGTGAACTTTGGAATTTTTGGAACGGGGCATGATGGATATTTTAGGTCACGTTTCAAATTGTTCTGGGAATTCGGGATCTTTACATTTTGATTATTTGAACCACAAGCTTCTGATTTCGGATCATTTTTGTTTTCTGGAATTTTTTGTGGTGAAGAATTTTCTATTTTATCTTGAAGATTAGATGAAACATTTTTAAAACGATTTTCTACACATCTACGGGCTAAATTCCTAATCTTCTGCAATCGTGTCATTCCACCTTTTATTTTATTATTTGAACCTGTAGCTACTTTTTTTGATGTTTGTACTTTTTGGGATTTTCCATTGGAATCTTTTTTCTTCTTTTCACATTGAGTAATATTATCGTTTTTTCCATCGCTGTCCATTTGAGAGTGATGACGTTTGGAACTTTCCATTTTAATTAATTAATTTTCAATATTTTAAACAATAATTAAATTGATAAAATATACCTAGAAAGATAATAGAGATGAGGTTTGAAAACATTGTATTTCAATCTGTTCAAATAATGAAAAAATAATGAATTTAAATATAAAAAAAAAAACAGATTTTAAATTTTATATTCAATTTGTAATTATTTGTCTAATATACCCTGGTCCGCAAAATTAAAGGAGCAACACATGTTAAAGAAAAAGAAAAGTTATATTGAGGGATATATATCAAGTTTTGGTATATTCAAAGGCTTCCATGAATTAAGAGAGTATGTAAAACAGAAAAACAAATAAAGTTGTTCCCAATATGCAAAATACCACCGTCTACGTCGACTCCGCCTCCAGCACGTGCCTGAGTCTTTCTCAAAGCGTCCTAATTTTACGCTCCACTAGATTTTTATTGAACCTTTTTGTTTTTTAAAGTTTTCATGGCTTATAGGCAACATTTATCACAAGAAAAAAAAATGGCAAGCTATTGGGAGGATGGAAGCAGGCCAAGATGGCTTGGAGTGACAAGAAGCGTTGTCTCAAGGCTTTGGAAAAAATTTCAAACGACAGCTAATGTTGCCAGAACACCCGGACAAGGACGGCCAAGGGTCACAACGTTAAATCAAGACCGTTATTTGAGTCTCCTTGTGCGTCGCAATAGAAGAATGACAGCATCGCAACTACGAAGTGACCTCAATGCAGCTACAGGAGTCTTAGTATCAACTGATACAATACGCAGAAGGCTTCACATGAAGGGCCTCTATGCTCGACGACCCATAATTTGTGTGCCATTGACACCACCTCAAAAGAGAGCAAGGAAACTTTGGTGCAGACAACATGTCGCCTGGAATCCAGATGAATGGAGGCGTGTAATGTTCACTGATGAGTCCAGATTCTCTCTAAACAGCGATTCTCGTCGTGTCTTTGTCTGGAGAGAGGTAGGAATCAGAAATAATCCCCGGAATATGGTTGAAAGGGATCCCTGCAGAAGCCAAGGTTTTATGGTCTGGGCTGGAATCTTCTTGGGCGGTCGCACAGCACTCCATATTTTTCGGCAAGGAGCCCTGACTGGACAGAGGTATCGGGACGAGATCTTGGAAGCATATGTGATGCCTAAAGCATTGGAAATGGGAGACAACTTTCTTCTAATGGATGATAATGCCCGTCCACATAGGGCTGGTGTGGTCGACACTTTTCTCCAAAACCATGCAATTGCTCAGATGAATTGGCCAGCTCGATCCCCAGACCTAAATCCCATTGAGCATGTATGGGACAACCTAGGACGGCGGATCTCATCCCTCCCCAACCCCCTCCTAGAAACACTCATGAGCTAGGAACAGCCTTAGCACAAGAGTGGGCGTTGATTCCACAGGAGCTGATAAACTCCCTAATTCTTAGTATGGGTCATCGATGTAGAGCCTGTCTATCAGTTAAAGGCGATCACACCCCATATTAACAACAATATCCAAGATATTTATGCACTGACTGCAAGAAGATCATTGCTTGACCGGCTAATTTGCATAAAATACGTGTTAGAATTTTTTGATTTCGGGTATTCTAATCAATAATGGAATAATAAATTTGTGTATAAAATTTCATTGATAAATGTTCAATAAAATTTGAGATAAATAAAAAAATAGTGTTCCTTTAATTTTGCGGACCAGTGTATATTTATCTTGGAATATTTTCATCCAAATAGTTGGTTAACGGTGGGTTAAGCAATAAAATAAGAATAACTTTATATATGATACTTTTTATTTATATATATAGATACATTTTTTTTAATTAGAACAATTTTAAGAAATTAAAAATTATTAGAATTTTTGATTTTTTTGAAACTAATACAATGAGATTGCTCGCCATCTGCATATAAATTTTAAAATTATTTTAGTACGCGGGAAAGTTTTATTTAAAGAAATTATTTATCGAAATAAAATGTATATAATAAAAATAAAATTCAAAATAATTTCACCTTCCATATTTATAATCCAGGACCTAGGTTAATTATTAAAAACCAGCATACTTTCTTATTGTAAAGAAGGTTGAAATCCTCTAAAGAATGTAAGTAATAGATTCAAAGCGTACGAGGATGCGTATCTTATAAGTTTTAATAAAGGCGAGCTTTCGGGTCAATAACCCTTCTACAGGGTCCTGTAGAAGGGTTATTGACCCGAAAGCTCGCCTTTATTAAAACTTATAAGATACGCATCCTCGCAACTTTCTTATTGTAGTTTTATTAAATTGTATTTTTATAATAACATTTATAATTCTTAGATGCCATCAACGATTAATCTTACCCGTTAGAATATCTGCATAATCGAAATACTTATGAAAATTATTTTAAAATATGGGATCGATTACGAATTAAGAAGAATATGCTATATCAAAAAATGTAAATTTTCATTTCTGATTAGATTCTATTTGGTGTAACCAAGCCAAGTTTCTAAACAAACGCCTTTATCTAAATTTTCGTCTGGTATCATTTAAAACAGTCTGATATCGTTGAGAATCTTGTTTTTTTGACCACAATAACTAATGGAAAAGCTAAGAAAAACATCTGTTATATCCTGAAACATAAGTAGATATGGTAGAGCCTTCTTTAAGAGTCTACCAAAAATTGCGGCTAAAACAGTTTCTCCCAGAGGGAGTCTCAGCAGAGATCCTTCCACGTCAGATAGAATCTTTGATGAGAGACTACCTCCCGGAAAGACCACATTTAAGGTGGTCTCCCATGGGAGACTCTATCTCAATATATATACATCATTTAAAGGCATATCCTGACCACGAGCACATGAGTTTTTTAGATTGCAGAGCGCCATCTATTGGCACAGAAATCAACTAAACATTGACTGTTCCCTGATATTTGGCCAACCATTTTCTTGATTCGTGGTTGGCTTTTCTTGATTTATCAATAGAAAATGCGTTGGTCAAATATCAGGGAGGAAGCTAAATCAACGTTTAGTTGATTTCTTTTCCACTAGATGGCGCTCTGCCATCTAAAAAGCACATTTGCTCGTGGTCAGGATATGCCTTTTTTATTTTAATACCAACACCTGACCTTTATTAATATTATTTTAAAAATTATTTTTCATATATATATATATTATATAATCTAAAATGCAATTATTTTATTTTTTAAAAACATATATTTTATTTTCATTCATTGACTATTCTACATTTTTGACCATAGATTTAGAAGATACCACTTTTTGATTTTTTTTTGTAAATATGTATAGTTAACCTACCTATTTTTTAATTCACGAATATAGAATAAATTTTATAAATTCTATATTACTGTGATAAATAACTTTATGTGTAATTTGTTTCAAGTAATTCAAAATAAAAACTACTTGATGTGTGTGTGTGAGTAAATAATTTATTTCCTATTTTTCACGACTGCACCTCAATTCTCTATCTTTTTCAACAACAAAACAATTCATAACATATATATGTTATATAAAAATATTATTTTATTTTAAAATCATATTTTCTAGGACAAACTACTCTGTAAAGTTGACCACCAGATGTTGCGGCTTTCCCTATATAAACTCATTGTTGTTGTTTCCTGTTGGCCTGCTCAAATATATTTGTAATTATGTAAATATGTATTGAAGTTTTTATTTTCTTCTTACGTCTCAAATCAGGTATTTCTACTTTAATTGTTCCATTACCACAATCAAAGCAAATTGTTGTTAAAGGAAATTTATTTATTATATTTTCTAAGGTTTCTACGACTGCAATAACATTACTACAAAATCCTATTGTTAAAACACTCATGTATTTAAAACAAAAGCAAGCGAATAATATCTATCTCAGAAATATTTAATATAAAAGCAAGCCGACAATATCATAACATATAATTACAGTAGAACCTCCCTGTAAAGGACAACACCTAATTGCATAGCCAAAGTGTCCTTTAAGAAGAGGTGTCCTCTTACCAGAGAGTTGCTAAATACAGTAGAACCTCCCTGTAAAAGTCACCTAATTGCAGAGCCAAAGTGTCCTTTAGGGAGAGGTGTCCTCTTACCAGAGAGTTTCTAAATAGTAAAAATGGTAATTTTGCAAATGAAAACTGTCCTTTATAGAGAGGTGTTCTCTAGCGTGAGTGTCTTCTCATCAAGGTTTTACTGTACTATATTTCAATTACAAAATTCGAAAGTGTTTTCTGTGTGCTAAATGATGAACCACTGTAGAAAATACAACCCACTTTTTCATATTACAATATAATGCGGCTTATGATTGCAGAACGACATTTGAAAATTATCCCGCATGTGTTTCTTTTGAACGAAAAATCGAAATTAATTTCAAAGAGAAATAACGATTATTTTTAACCCACTTATTCATGTAACCTCTTTTGATCCTGAGAATGTTTCCAGGCTATATTTTAACAACCATATTTTCGTTGTAATTTTACATAGAAAAAAAATCAAGTAATATTTAAAAACTAAGCAATATATATATTTTTAAATCTATATCTTTTCTATATCTAATATATTAGCTACTTTTAGTATGTTCTGAGAATCCAAGTTGCATCAAGAGAGTATAGACACTCTCCATCGAGCTATTTAAAAAATTGAGAAATTTTTACAATTTATGTAAAATTTATTTTTGACTACATTTTATTTTTAAAAATTCAATTTGAAAAACTTTTCAAATTTAATTTATTACAAAGCAGTTTTTCTTTCATCATTATACTCATAGTTATATTTACAATAAAAGAGAGGTTTTTTGGAAATATCACAAAGGGTTATTTCTAAAATATATAATTGATTATTGTTTTTTTTATGATTTCATAGAAGGTAAGTTACATGACCGGTAAGTAATATATTAAGAATTATCCAAAGCATTGAAATGAAATGATTTTGTCAATAAAATATCAAAAAGTAGGTAAATTTGAGAAACATTTACAATGGTTAAAATGACAGGTATTGAGTAGAACAGTAAAGAAATGTATAGATGCACTAGAAACTCACTTTAGATACTGCCTAAAACCGTGGCTAAAGAAGCTTCTCCCAGAGTTGGTCTCTTATCAAAGGTTCTTTCATAACAGGTAGATTCTCTGATGAGAGGCCACCTCCAAGAGAGACCCGTTTATTCACCTTTTTAGACAGTCTCTCATGTTAGACTCAACATAAATGTACATATCTCTCTCTATATATAGTCCTGAACCACAGGGCAGCCCGGGGCGATCTATGGATACACTCCAGGAACCTGGGTTACCTTGTTGTTACTGCTATTTTAGATATATATTTAGAAAGATACAAAATATTCCCAAAATAGTGATGTATTTGAGACTTATAAATATCTGTTAATGTCCATTCAATCAGTCTGAAAAAATTTCAACGCCAAGAAGCAGTCTTAATAAACTGCATATGTTTCCACAATATTGGATTATTTGGATAAAATATTTTTTGAATAATTAAGTTAGAAACATCAAAGTAAAATATTCATTCAACCAAAACGAAGAAACATCCAATTTGTGTAAAATCTAAGTAGAGAAAAATCTACATGAGAAGCGAAATAAAACTAATATAAATTCAAATAAGCGAAACTCTAGAATTAAACAAATTTGATTGTCACATTTGAGGCGAAATCTATTTTTAAGCGAATTTTGAAATCTGATTCTTATAAGATATTTGTTTGAATAAAATATAATTTATATAAAACACAGCTCTCTATTCTATATGTACTGCGGTAAAATTTCACTCCGGAGGCGTTGGCTGGGTCATTTGTCTAGTTTAATAAAAAATGCTAAAGCAAATGTTTATTTTGAAATATTGAGGTATACAAAAATGACTAAAAATACAAGGTTGTCCCAAAAGTTCGTAAACACTTTCAAAAATTGAAATACAAATATAATTCGCCGTTAGGAGAAGTAAATAAAAATAAATCATTTGGTAAGGCGTTAAAAATTGTTTCGAGGTTGCGAGGGCGTTCTCACGTGATATTTCATAGAAATATGAATGCCGGCCAGGCAGCCTCTATCTTTATGATAGGCTATAATCGTCCTAAATATACACGGACTATTCAATGGAATTCTGAAATGCCTCCAGTGAGGATGACGTCAGGGTCTTTCTATCAAGGTTATATACAATCGAGAGAGTAGACGTTAGGTAGATGAAGGTGTCGACTTACTTTCTTTCCTTTATCATACTCCACCACACGTAGATTGGTGGCGTCACACTTGTTCCCGGCCAGTACCTTCACGACATCAGGGGAGGCGTTCTGTCACATACTGTTCTGTTGGAGTAGTTGAATGACCCATCACCAGGTGGTACAGAGTGTTCTGCTCTAGTTAATAATCAACCACAACGATGAAGACTTCATGTCATCTTTTATTAATATTGAAGCGCAATTTAATTTTTAAAACCTACTTATTTAAAAATGTTTGTTGATGTTAGATGGAGAATGTATCTCTAAATTGAGACAACCATTTCTTTATTCTGTGTGTGCACATCCAAATCACGACGAAATAGGTCTAAAATTTCACGACTTTAAATTATGAAAATGAATCGGGTTTTTAATACTCAAAGTGTTGATTTTAATACAACCACATATATAAACATATATATACAAACAACAACAACAACAAAAGGTTTTATTTAGGGTGTTCCGCCCCACATATGATTCGCCGTATTTACACATCAACAAGAGGAGAGGGAAGAGGAAACATTTACAACAAAATAAAGTTTGTCTCACATTCAGTTACCTATTTACAGATAGGTCATCCTCCAGTATCCTTTGTCCTGCATTCTTTCTCATGCGCCCAGCTTCTGTGCAGAACTTAAAGTATCTAACAATCAGTAATTCATCACCCAGAGCTGAAGAGAGAAGTTGACATATGCGATGGTATCTAAATTGACCAAAGTATAAACATATATTTAACTTTTGTGCTGAACTGTAGAGCAGGTAGTTTCTCATCTACACATGAATCGGAGAAAGTATGTAAACTTTCACTTGTTACATTAATAGGTATAGATGGAAAATTTGCCGGGAGTAAATCACTCCATAGAAGCAATGGGCGCTTCTCCCGTCAAAATAAACGTCAGAATCTGACGCCATCTATTGACCGTCGCCGCAACTAGCGACATCGGGTCGGTGACAAAGCCACAACACCATCAGTTTGCCAAAGTTGGTGTTGTGGCTTTGTCACCGACCCGATGCCGCTAGTTGCGGCGACGGTCAATAGATGGCGTCAGATTCTGACGTTTATTTTGACGGGAGAACCGCCCATTGCTTCTATTGATAGGTATATGGATCTGGTAATTTTTGTATTTCCTTGTAGCCGGGGACAATGAAGGATACAATGGGGCATCCTATCTTGAATACAAGACCGGCCATACAAGACTGCTCCTCTTCCAGGATGGTGTAAAGACTTTTCCATAATGCACCATCTGCAGGACCAAAGAGGCCTCACCAGACCACTTCTTAGAATGTATTGGAGCGTAAAAATAGGGCCTATATACCGACCCTACCATGATTATAAATTTAATCCTTAAATTCAGTCTCCATGACCTATAATTATACAATGAAACAATTTTAATACAATATAATGCGGCTTATGATTGAGAACGACATTTGAAAATTATCCCGCATGTGTTTCTTTTTTGAACGAAAAATCTAAATATTATTTTTAAATAGAAACAACGACTATTTCTAACCTTAGGGATGAAGTATGAAAGAATGAATTGTGAAGAGTAATGATAAACGGAAAAATAAAAGTCTCCAGGGATGGGAATTATATTATTAATCTTGAATTTCATCTCGGTTTAGCACTCAAATTTAAAGCAACATTCTTTCCTCTAATATTCTGTATCTTAAAAAAATAAATGACTTTATATTTAAAGATAGTTTAGGAGATATTACCTCTTGAACGTTTTGGAACCAGTAGGTGAGATGGTTGAAGGACTCCATGTTGGTGACGTCATACATGACCAGAATTCCCTGCGCAGAACATGATGATAACGAGATGATGATGATGTTATGTATTTACCATGGCCCCTCGGTAGTACGCTGTGGTTAGAGTTCGAAACCTCTCTTGACCCGCAGTATCCCTGTAGCATATGCACATATGTTAGAATATTGTAGCGAAACATATATTAAGTACAGATTATTAATTTTTATATTTAGATTTTGCTACTCTTTATTTGCTTCTCTTTTATTTTATCAATTTTAGTTTGTGCCTATATCTTAGATAAATTACCGTGTCATCCTGAAGTTTGGCTTTCCTAATTTTCTACGTGAAATTTGGTGAAGATACTGGTTAGTTTAGGGAAGACAAATTGAAGATCGCTGAGAAGACTTAGAGACAATGGGTACTGTGAACTATATTTTCAACTAATGAATCCAGGATTCCACCGCCGTGTTAAAGCCGAAACATCCCTTTCAGATGAATAAATTTAAATCTCCTTTAGATATCTGATATCAAAGTAAAACGTTTATGGAGATGAGTATCTTTTATTACAGTCTTCTCATCCCTTCAAGATGACGATGTCCCTATAGACGATACGACGACAAATTCGCTCTTCACGCCGCAAGAAAAAATGACGTTAAAGTACTAGGGACAAACTTCCAAGACTCCGAGGGAATTCTCAACAGAAAAACGTCAGATCGATCTCAGTAGCAACAAGATTTGCAAGCTGTGAGTCACAGCTCCCATAGAGAAGAAGCTATGTATCGAAATATTTATTAAGTACAGATTATTGATTTTGATATTTATATTTTGCTACTCAATGAACTTACATCATTGCTTCTCTTATATTATATCGATATCAGTATGTGTCTTAAATAAATTGCTGCGTCATCCTGAAGTTTGGCTTTTCTAATTTTTTAAGTACTTACGCCAAAATTTTTACAGAAGAACCTGCTGGTTGATAATATTGTCGCGGAGATAAATAAAGCAAGGGCAAGTTTGGGGATAATTAATTTATTATAAGGAGTATATGGAGTATATATATAAGAAGTATAGGGAGAGAGAGTTTTTATACAACTTACCCCCAGTTAAGGTTAATCCTGAATGACCGGCGTTAGCCACCGTCCCGTTTTCCTTATTTACAGATCAGCCTCCCAGCAGCCCCCACACCGGTGGTCCCCCCCGGGGTCCAGGGATGATTGACAGTTGTCCCATCTGGATGGAGCTACTTGACATTACACCCTCTTTAGAAAAAGCAGCGACCCGCTGATTAGCTTGTCTCAGCCCTTGTTCTGGAAGGAAATCTATCACGGCCTGTGTTCCCTAGCAGAATGGAATGTTGTTCTTCAGGGTCCAGGTAGGGCTTCATCCGAATGACATGAACGATATCCTTGGATTTCCGTGATCGGGGAGACGGGTCCACGGGCTCTACTTCATACGTAACTTCTGAAAGCTTCTTGGTCACCTTGTAGGGACCGAAGTATCTCTTCAGTAGCTTTTCTGAGAGCCCTACTTTTCGGATGGGAGTAAAAACCCACACAAGATCATCCTTCTGGTAATAGACTGGAGTATGTTTCTGGTCGTAAAGTCTACGGTCTTTCGCCTGTGATTGTAGAAGGCGTGATCGGGAGAGTTGACGCGCTTCCTCAGCTCTGGTCACAAGTTCCCCAACGTAGTCGTCAGAGATCTCATCTGGTAGGTAGGGTAGTACGACATCGATGTAGGTCTCGGCCTCGCGGGCGTGGACAAGAAAGAACGGAGTGTAGCCGGTCGCCTCCTGTTTAGCAGTGTTGTAAGCAAAAGTCACGTAGGGTAAAACTTGGTCCCAGTCCCTCTGCTCGACACCTGTGTACATGGACAACATGTCTCCCAGAGTTTTGTTGAACCTTTCAGTCAGGCCGTTGGTCTGGGGATGGTAGGCCGTTGTAAATCTGTGCACAATTCCGCACAGAGCATTGATCTCTTTTATTACTTGAGAAATGAAATTTCTTCCGCGATCTGTTATCATTTCTCTAGGAGCTCCATGCTTCAAGATAACATCTTCAACCAGGAACTTAGCTGTTTCGATTGCTCCTCCGTCTGGGATCGCTTTCGTTATGGCATACCTTGTCATATAATCGGTGCACACAATGATCCAACGGTTTCCATCTTTAGAAACTGGAAATCTTCCAAGGAGATCGACCCCGACCTTATAGAATGGCTTTTCTACGGGCGGTATGGATACAAGTTGTCCAGCCGGACGTCGAGGTAATTTCTTCCTTCGTTGACACTCCCGACAATGGCTTACATATTGGCGAACAGTTCTATAAAGGCCAGGCCAATAGAATCGTTTCTTGACTTTGTCATACGTTCGGGCGAAACCCAAATGCCCAGCTGTAGGAGCGTCATGTAAATCTGCCATAACTTCCGATCTTAAGTGCTTAGGGATCATCATAAGCCAGGGTCTTCCAGTTGTGCTATAGTTTTTCTTGTATAAGATGCCGTCGATAATGCTGAATTCCTTTCTGGTGTAGCCCGAGTTTAAATTATCGATTATTTTAGCTAAATCCGGGTCTTTAGTCTGCTCTATATCGACGTTGGTTAGTGACATCACAGCACTTGGTGGATCGCTCTCAAGCGGGCTCCTTGACAGACAATCGGCATCCTTATGTTTGCGTCCGCTCTTGTAGATAACGGTCACGTCAAATTCTTGCAACTTCAGCGCCCATCTTGCCAAACGGCCAGAAGGATCTTTCTGCCCTACCAACCAACATAGAGAATGATGGTCAGTGACAACCGTGAATGGTCGACCAAACAAATATGGGCGGAATTTGCTAATAGACCAGACTACAGCAAGGCATTCTTTTTCCGTTGTAGAATAGTTATTTTCAGCCTTTGTCAAGCTTCTAGATGCATAAGCTATAGGCCGCTCCTTTCCACCTTGTATTTGTAGAAGAACAGCTCCAATACCATGTCCGCTTGCATCCGTGTGTAGATGGGTATCAGCGGATTCATCAAAGTGTCCTAAGACAGGCTCTGAAATTAGAGCTGTTTTAAGGACTTCAAACGCTTTCTCTTGAGCTGCATCCCAATAAAATTGTTTTTCAGTCTTCAGTAGGTCATGCAAAGATCTAGCTTTGTCGGCAAAGTTCTCAATAAATCTTCGGTAATAGGAACATAATCCAAGAAAGCTCTTCAGTTCAGAGATATTCCTTGGCCTCGGAAATTTAGAGACGGCTTCAACTTTATCTGGATCTGGATGAATTCCATTGGCGTCAACAAGGTGTCCCAAAATCTTTATCCTCCTTGATCCAAAAAGACACTTTTTGTGGTTCAAGCTTAGTCCAGCTTTCTGGATGCAGCTTAATACAAGTTGTAGACGACGTAGATGTTCTTCAAAGGTAGGTGCGTAAACTACGATGTCGTCCAGGTAGCAAAGGCACATGTTCCATTTAAGACTGCCCAGAACACTATCTATCATCCTTTCAAACGTTGCTGGAGCATTGCAAAGACCGAA
The DNA here is from genome assembly GCA_030710605.1 of Cordylochernes scorpioides. Taxonomy (NCBI): domain Eukaryota; kingdom Metazoa; phylum Arthropoda; class Arachnida; order Pseudoscorpiones; family Chernetidae; genus Cordylochernes; species Cordylochernes scorpioides. The sequence continues at coordinate 50,787,237 of CP092868.1, forward strand.
AGGCATTACTTGGAATTCATACAATCCATCTGGAGTGATGAAAGCAGTTTTCTCCCTGTCTTTTTCGTCCACTTCAATCTGCCAATACCCGGACCGAAGATCCATCGTGGAGAAGTAACTAGAGCCGGCTAAACTATCCAAGGCATCGTCAATGCGTGGCAGCGGGTAAACATCTTTTTTTGTTAACTTATTTAATCGACGGTAATCTACGCAGAATCTCCAGGTCCCGTCTTTCTTTCGAACTAGAATAACTGGAGATGACCAAGGACTTTCAGAGGGCTTCACGATGTGATTTTCAATCATCTTGTTCACTTCATCTTGAATTAGTCGTCGTTCACTTGGTGCTACTCTATAGGGCCGCTGTTTGATAGGAGACTGGTCGCCTGTGTTTATCTTGTGCTTCACAGTACTGGTGGGCTTAATAGGAGTACTCCCAAAGTCAAATATGTCAATAAACTCGTCAAGGCATGAAACAAGCTGTAACCTTTGAATTTCAGACAGCCCTGGATCTAGAGTAAGGTTTATCTTCTGTGACCATTCACGTGACTTTAGCTGCGTTTCTTGTAACTTATCGCTGGATTCAATAAGACTGCAGATATTCCCATTCTCATAACTTTCCATGGTGCACATATTCATTCCTGATGGAATCAGTTGCGGCCAAGACGCTCCATTCGCCACCCAAATGCTACCTCGGCCGTGTCGAAATGTAACCAATGAGTTTGGTATAAGAACTTCCTTTCTTAATAATAAGTCCTTAGAAGTTGAGACTAAAACATCTCTAACACCGCATACTTCTTCGTTTATCACACTGATCTTCTTTATTGATTTAGGCGGGATGACAAAGTCGTCGGAAGCAAACAATCTCTGGTTTTCCTCCTCTCGAGATTCCAGGACGGAGGTTTCCCCGAGATGGAGTTCATTTCTGCCACAATCAATGACGGCTTCGGTGGCCTTGAAGAAGTCCCATCCGAATATGATGTCATGGCTGCATTCCACCATAACAACGAATTCAAAGGATATCTTCAGACCATTAACTTCTATGTTCAGGACACATTTTCCTAGGGTCTCTATTAAATTTTTATTTGCGGCTTTAAGAATGGGACCTGGTTCTTTGAAGAGAGGTGTCTTTAGTTCGCGTCGAAATTTGTCTGAAATAACAGAAAAGTCGGCTCCTGAATCCACCAATGCTTTAATTTTGCGTCCATTTATTTCGACCATAACAAAATTTTCTTTTAATTTAGCGGCGATATACCCTGGAGGATTTTCCTCAATGGCGACCTCACCCCCGTTAGAAGCCGCTCCACTTAGTTTTTCACATTCTGAGGCATGGGAGAACGGCTGAAACGACGGGCTGGCGACTGGGATTGTCTTCGGGCTGGCGACCTTGCGCGGCTTGGATGTGGGGAAGAGCTCCGGTAGAAGTACGTCGAGGTTTGGGGCGTTACATAGTCGTCGTCGGCGTCATATCTCGGGGGTCGACTCGAAAATCCAACATTTCTTCCTTCTCCGCCATTCCTTGACCTGGCTTCAGCGAAGACCTGCCGTCGTTCCCTACAATAACGGACGACATGTCCGGGTCGTCCGCAGTGGAAGCAGATAGGTTTGTCGTCGTAGGTTCTCCAATGTTCCGTCTTCCTGGGTTGGGTTGGTCGGTCGATATTATAATAGGGCGTTCGTGGTTGTTGTTGTACCACGTTGACTTGTGGTCTGGTAGGTTGTAGAGCACGGCTGACCTCTTCCCTCACAGTCTGTTCCAGGGCGTTCACCTCTCGGAGAGGATTGACCACTTCAGGTGCTGAGAAAACCTTTTGTATCTCTTCTCTAACGATGCGGCGAATTAAGCCGGCCAAGTCGTCTGAGTCGTCAACACACGAAATGGGCATTACGTTTGACAACCTGGCGAATTTCGTACGGCCGATCCTGCGCTGCTTGACGGTTGTCAGATGACGACAAAACTTCAGGATCTCATCTACTGTCTGTATGTCTTTCGCCACCAATACCTGGTATGTGTCTTCCGAAATTCCCTTTATAATGTGAGCAACTATCTCACCTTCTTCCATGCGAGGGTTCACCTGGTGGCAGAGACTAAGAATCTCCTGGATGTATGACTCGCTGGATTCCTCGGCCTTCTGTGCTCTTGACTTCAGGACTTCCTCGGCGCGTCGAGCAGAATCCTCCTGCAGTCCGAACACATCGCGGAATGCGTCTTCAAAGCTTCTCCACGAGTTGAGTGATTCTTCGTTATTATCAAACCACCTTCCAGCAGTTCCGTTCAAGTAAAATACGACGTTGGCAAGCTTCATGGTCTCGTCCCATCTGTTGTACTTCGACACTCTCTCGTACTCTTTCAACCATTGTCCAGGGTTTATATTTCCATCTCCCGAAAAGGTAGAAGGATCTCGTTGGCGCTGACAAGGGAGGTAGGATCCGCTAACAGTAGGTCTGTGGTCGTCTTCCATTTCTATTCGTTGTGGCAAAGGTTGAAGAATTGGTTCACGTCCCTGTAGACGTCGACTTCTTCGAAGTTCCGTCACGCTACCCAGCGTCTCCACCAAAATATGTCGCGGAGATAAATAAAGCAAGGGCAAGTTTGGGGATAATTAATTTATTATAAGGAGTATATGGAGTATATATATAAGAAGTATAGGGAGAGAGAGTTTTTATACAACTTACCCCCAGTTAAGGTTAATCCTGAATGACCGGCGTTAGCCACCGTCCCGTTTTCCTTATTTACAGATCAGCCTCCCAGCAGCCCCCACACCGGTGGTCCCCCCCGGGGTCCAGGGATGATTGACAGTTGTCCCATCTGGATGGAGCTACTTGACAATATGCTTAGTATCCACTTCAGTGTTAAGTGAGCAACACTAAGTTGGTTTCTACTCATTTTAAGTGCAATTTGAATGTTTTCAGTTATGTTTTATGGCTTCATTAGCTTCTAATTTTCTAAGTGACGATATGTAAATAATGAACCTCAGGATCCCGTCGTAAAGGCGACCAAGAATTTCACGTATAACTAAACCAATTTGCTGAGTGCGTATTTCTTGATTGAAGAGTCTCTCCATGGAATATTTTTATCAAAATTAAGGCAACCAAAGTAAATTGAGTCTATGACGGAACGTCAGCGAACAAACATAAAATTCTCAAGTCTTCCCTTTAAATACAATGTCCCAAATAACGACCAATCTGTCAAATACGACCACTTCAATTAGTCTCAAATCTTCAATTTCTTTTCTAAATGGCCCTGTTTTATGGCCAATCTTTTATCATTATATTGTATATTAAAACAAGATACCTTCTTGGAAGTGGAGTATTTCTTCAAAACCCTCACACAAAGGTGACCAACTCTCTTAGCTGGAGGAACCCTAGCAGTGTTGTAGTGTTTTCTACCTTGTCTGGAGTGCTGTAGTGAATAAATGTATCTGACCGACTTCTCTAGGAAAAAAAAAACAAGTAATCGTTTATATATAAAATAGCCGATTGATCCGAGATTTACCCGAGTATATATAGAAAAAATTCTTTTTTTTAAAATCCAATTACTAATAGAAACCAATTTGATTTACTCTCATGAACAAAACTTAAGGAAGTTATACCTAAAGCATGTATATCGATATTCAGACAATAACTCTGAAAGATATTTAATACACAGTAACCTTTATTGAAGACACACGAGATAACCAAGTGTGAAAAAAAAAAATTGCCTCTGTCTACTTAAAAATAAACGACGGGAGGAATAAACCACTTTACACAAATAATCTATTTATTTGAAAAGAAAATTAAGCCATTCAGGGAAAATTTTATTTCAAGAGTATATTTAATATCTCTAGATATCGGGCTAGAAGACCTTTCTACTGAAGACATATAAAAATATATTTCTTGCAGAAGACAATTTCAGCGAATGGTGTAGAGGCCAGGGTATCCGAAAGCTTATTTTTTTCATTTTAAAGAACTAAAAGAATCTAACGTAATATTTTGTCTTTAATATGAAAAAAATAGTACAAATGTGATATTGTACTGGGATAAGGTGCATAAATTATTTTTAAAAAGGCATCTCCTTATCGTGCAACTGAAAGTTGCTGATGGCTTGCGCCATCTATCAACGAATAGTTGATATTTATTCCGATAGATGGCGTAAGCCATCAGCAATTTTCAGTTGCACGATAAGGAGATGCCTTTTTTATTTTCATAATTTGTGCACCTTATCCCAGTACAATATCACATTTGTACTATTTTTTCACATGATTAGGTGTGTGTCAAAAATAGAGCTTCCCAAATGGAAAAAGCCTCTCCTATATTTAGGATTTGAAAATAGAGCAATCCATAAATAAATATATATTAAATAAATGATATTTTGATCCAATAGATGTCTTTTTAATTATATATTTAGGATTGTTTCCATTTTAGTGAGCTTTGGTACAACTAGAGCTTTTGAGTTGTGACTTTCAGTTGCACGATAAGGAAACACCCCCTTTCTTTTTTCTTTACTTTGTCTTTAGAGATAGATATCAGAGTGTCGTTTGAATGTTGATCTTTTTAAGATTTTTAACTTTCAGAAGACAGTTAAATTAGCACATATAACATCTGTTTATTATACGTCTTGATTGATATAAACAGTATCTGCTTAATTCGTCTTCTGATTGATTATCTTTTTACCTTAACCAACCAATCAGCGTTGAGTTCATCAGACACTCAGTGTATATTTTTGCTAAGCGAGAGACATAAATATCGAGATACTATTTTATATATTCGATCATATTACCATTAAGGTACTATTACATTTTTCCTGCATGTATCCTACATTTCTGCTTGGAGAATCTGTATAAGACTCTTTCTTCTTCTTCTTTCTTACCTCCACTCAATCATATTAGGGTATCAAGCTTGTAGAGACTTGAAAACCATATCATGACTGGGTGAAGTAGAATGCGTCTGCCTTTGTCATTAAGACTGGGAGCACTACTCAGTGGCAGGCCAACTTAGCTCCAAAAGAAATGGCCGCCTCTGACATGAGGAACAGATGCCATGTGCAGCTGCTCCTAACATGGAGTACAAACACTGCTCATCCTGTATCCCTGGATCAGGAGCCCTTACAGGGTACTATCAGCCGGGCCAGCTGAGCCCAGGTTTTTTAGTGAGCTTGTTACTGCTCCCCCTCCTCCTTTTTCATCCAGGCTTGGGACCTGCAAAGGCGGAGTTGGAGTTTATGTGGAGGCGGAGTGTATAAGACTAAAAAGCCTTAATAAAGCTTTTTTGTTTTTGTTGTATTTAATATATTCAAACATAAGTTGGAATCGTAATTTTTATTGATAAACATACAAAATATTTTTTATATTAATTATTGGTATTTTATTCATACTTTTTTACCATTTTTTTTCAGGAGTTTATATATATGAACCAAAAATGTCACCTCTTCCTTTTAAATGTGCATCAGGACGATGACACTATACATCACCCTAGTAAGAAGACTTTACTAGTGATGACAAAGAAAGATTGAGCAACAACACCAGTTTTGGAAAATACAGACAAAAATCTAACCTGTTTATCTGAATTTGCCTAAACTGGTATTGTGGCTCATTCTTCATCATCACTAGTAAGCTATTGGCCTACCTGAAGCCAGAGAATCCACCACCCAACTAGACGAAAGAGATCTCCTCCGTACCATCAAAACCCAATGCCTGCATGAATGGAAATCTGATGCTGCACATATATATATATATATATATATGTCATAATGTATGTTCTTCCAGGAATAATAAAGTAAACCTACAGTCAACGAGAGAGAGACGTAGATAGAAGGTAGCTAAAGTACGGCCATTTTGGGCCACTGGCCACATTCCGGGAGGGGGCCTGTTCTTGGAACCTCAGGACTATTTTTGGACAGTCGGGGGGTGGTGCGACACAAACGGTCGTTCAGCGGTGATATAACCTCGCGCTCTCGCTCTCTCTCGCTGGTTGCCTGGAATTCCTCTACCAAACTTGTGGTTTCCTTATTTCTCTCTCCACACATTATTATCATATTGTCACATATATATATATATATGACTGGTACAGAGCAGGAGGGACAAGCACCGGTTCTGTCCTCCCAAGAGAACAACAGTCTTTGATTTCCAGACTTGAGTCTGGACATCTACGGACAATGACTTTCCAGAATGGTTGCAGGGTTTTCCCACTATGTACTAAGTGCAATTCTCATCCTGCAACCCCAAGACATATTATTGACTGTATTGACTCATCCATTGATGAGCTCTACTCTTCCCCGGCAGACCACCATAAAAAATCTCAAGTTTTACAAGCTTGATACCTTAGTGTGATTGAGTGGAGATAAGAAAGAAGAAGAAGACTAGTAAAGTTTTTTTACTAGCGTGATGCATAGTGCTTCGTTCTGATGCACATTTAAAGGGAGAGGTGCTTTTTTGGCACATGAATATCATCCTCTCGCAACTTTATGATATATATGTATATATATATTGGGCCTTTCATTAAAAAACTTTAATAATATTTTATATTTTTCAATCTGAAATATCACTTTTTTTCTGTTTAATTATACAAGTTTGTCTCAAAATTTCGTAAACATATTATAACTTATATTTTGCACATGTTAACGAACTTTCGGGACAACCTTGGTAATATTGGTAATCTTGGTAAAATTATAACAGAATTCTTATAGAAGAATGATTTAATATCTGATGTTCTATATCAAGGGTGGACAATCAACAGGTGGGCCAAGTTTCAGAATTACAAAGTTGTCCCAAAAGTTCGTAAACACTTGCAAAATATAAATCATAATCATAATATAATACAATATAATAACACTTATGATTGTAGAACGAAATTTGACAATTATACCGCAAATGTTTCTTCTGAACGAAAATTATAAATTTATTTTAAGGTTTGAAATAATAGTTATTTCTCCTTAAAATAAATTTCGATTTTTCGTTTAAAAGAAACATTTGCGGTATAATTGTCAAATTTCGTTCCATAATCACAATATGTTTACGAACTTTTGGGATAACCTTATATTTCCACCAGAAATATCTCTTAAAGATTTAAGGTAACTTGCTACAGTTCTTAATTCTTTTACAATAAATTTTGAGTGTTGATGTGTTATACGTATTATATATGTGGGTACACTTGTCAACTTGTCGTATAACGAATAGGCTTCTACGATAGCTCGGAATTTTACCTAAGACCAATCTGTATATAGGCTTTATTTAATCCCTAGTACACGTGGTACAGGCCATGATAATCATGGTAGGTAGGTATATTAATATTTGAAAATTTCCAACTTGCAGTAATTTCATTCACTTCGCAAGTTCTTAAGAGAAAAAGGTCGCCTCTCCCGTCAAATTAGACGTCAAAACCATACGCCATCTATCACAAGTTCTTGTTGATTTTTTTCGAATAATCAGAAGTATTTGAAAATATTTCAGTTCTTGATTTTATTCTTTGTATTCCCTTTATATAGCGATATCAAACAAAACACAACCTGATCTCTGAATGTGTGTGTGTGACTTAACAAATGAAAGTGTTTGTTTGAAATGGAAACACAATAAAGATTTTTTTAAAAGATTGCTCTATTTTCAAGGACACCATTGGATAGTAGGCTACCTAGACCGAAGTCTGTACGTCTGATTTTCAAGGGCACCATTGGATAGTGGGCTACCTAGACCGAAGTCTGTACGTCTGATTTTCAAGGGCACCATTGGATAGTGGGCTACCTAGACCGAAGTCTGTACGTCTGATTTTCAAGGGCACCATTGGATAGTGGGCTACCTAGACCGAAGTCTGTACGTCTGATCTTCAAGGGCACCATTGGATAGTGGGCTACCTAGACCGAAGTCTGTACGTCTGATCTTCAAGGACACCATTGGATAGTGGCCTACCTAGACCGAAGTCTGTACGTCTGATCTTCAAGGGCACCATTGGTTAGTGGGCTACCTAGACCGAAGTCTGTACGTATGATCTTCAAGTGCATCATTGTATAGTGGGCTACCTAGACCGAAGTCTGTACGCCTGATCTTCAAGTGCACCATTGGATAGTAGCCTACTTAGACCGAAGTCTGTACGCCTGATCTCCAAGTGCACCATTGGATAGTAGGCTACCTAAACCGAAGTCTGTACGCCTGATCTCCAAGTGCACCATTGTATAGTGGGCTACCTAGACCGAAGTCTGTACGCCTGATCTTCAAGTGCACCCTTGGATAGTAGCCTACTTAGACCGAAGTCTGTACGCCTGATCTCCAAGTGCACCATTGGATAGTGGGCTACCTAAACCGAAGTCTGTACGCCTGATCTCCAAGTGCACCATTGTATAGTGGGCTACTTATACCGAAGTCTGTACGCCTGATCTTCAAGTGCATCATTGTATAGTGGGCTACCTAAACCGAAGTCTGTACGCCTGATCTTCAAGGGCACCATTGTATAGTGGGCTACCTAGACCGAAGTCTGTACGCCTGATCTTCAAGTGCACCATTGTATAGTGGGCTACCTAGACCGAAGTCTGTACGTATGATCTTCAAGTGCATCATTGTATAGTGGGCTACCTAGACCGAAGTCTGTACGCCTGATCTACAAGTGCACCATTGTATAGTGGGCTACCTAGACCGAAGTCTGTACGCCTGATCTTCAAGTGCACCATCGTATAGTGGGGTACCTAGACCGAAGTCTATACGTCTGATCTTCAAGTGCACCATTGTATAGTGGGGTACCTAGACCGAAGTCTGTACGTATGATCTTCAAGTGCATCATTGTATAGTGGGCTACCTAGACCGAAGTCTATACGTCTGATCTTCAAGTGCACCATTGTATAGTGGGGTACCTAGACCGAAGTCAATACGTCTGATCTTCAAGTGCACCATTGTATAGTGGGGTACCTAGACCGAAGTCTATACGTCTGATCTTCAAGTGCACCATTGTATAGTGGGCTACCTATACCGAAGTCCATAAGTCTGATAGGGCAGTAGGCACTCACCATATCTGGAGCTTGATCGGCGTGCCATCGAGGTTGATAATCTTCTGCTTGAAATCGATACCTAGACACACGCCACGACTGTGAGACTCCTAGCGGGAGTACAGAAAACTACAGGGAGGTCAATGGCTCTGTATCTCCGCATCAATACTGCTACATTTCTTTATGCACCTGGTAACCCTGGAACAACTTTTAAGCGTTAGAAATCTGTCATCTCTTAGCTGGGAGCATTTCTCTATATTTATTCAACATATATAAACTCTGACTGGTATCAGAGGATGTTTAGATGATGTTTCGATAATTGAATTGATTAACAAATGAAAACATTAAGACACCAATGTTTATTTTTACAAATAAATCAGAAATTTCTACTGTCTTTACTGCGATGAAAAAAACATTGGAAGGGCTTCGCTCATCAGTGTTGGGAGGGTCACCACTGGGGAAGATGGGTGGAATCCAGCTGCGGGAGGATGGCCCATTGACCCTACCCCTAAGTCACATAAGACGTAATGACGGCGTAAGGGCAAGGAATGTGCTCGGGTAAAACCCGGGGGTAGCCCGAGTCATTCGGCTAGTATCACATAAGACAGCTCTGAAAAATGGATAAGGGCCCATCAAGACAATAAAATAAACTTTCTTCTTCTAAAGAAATTCTCTAAGAATCTACCTCGCTTCAAATTCTACCAGTAACAACCTATTCTATACCTTTCTAAAATAAATATAGACAAGTAATAAATGTCTAAGATTATTAGAGACTTTTTTTCTATTTCTTCAGCGGTCGCTTGCTCTATTAAGAAATGGAGAAGTAAAAACATGAAACAAATTTTTGAAAATTATCAACAACAACAAGCCTTTTCGTAAAGATAGAGGCTGCCTGGATAGGCATTTTTCTTGAAAATAAAGATACTTCGGCCAGTAAGTCGAGGTAATAAAAATATTTACTGTCCGAAGTATCTTCATTTTCAAGAAACAAGCCTTTTATTGGGGACCTATTCCCTACACAGGATTCACCCAGATGCATAATTGCATAGAAAAGATGATTAAGTTATTTAAAGGTGATCGTTCATTTACATATCCATTTACATACGGCTCTCTTTTCTCAATGTTTCTTCTCTTGCACCGCCCTGTAAACATTATTAACTATATTACAAATATCTAGTAAAGATTTTTAATGCTGTAAAAATTAATTTTGATGCACAAATCATTTTTAAGAATCAGCCTGTATATATCGCTTCACCAAATTAAACACTTTTTTGGCAGATTCAAACGAATTCATAACTCAATGTACCACTGTACTAATCAGGGTCATAGCTTGAAACCATGGTATACAGGTTGTTAGATTTGTCTGAATTATCCAGAGTTGGTGTTGTGGCGTATTCTTTTATCCTCACTTGTACCTTTTTGTAAGACGTGTTATATACAAAAAAGACACTGTTTCAACGTATTTTTAAAAAGAGAAGTTCTTCTTTTGGTATATATAATTAGTACTCATAAAAAGAAATATCTTAAATTTTATTGATATAAAAGACACTTCAGACAGTAGAGTTTTTATTTTTTCGATGTTTCGATAAAATCTTTTATCCTTGTCTGAAAATAATTACAATAATTAAATATAAACGTTATGGAAAGGCAAAAAATATTATAAATATCTCAAACGCCTTTCCATAAAGTTTAATCTTAATTTTTTCATGACGATAACAAAAGATTTTTGTCGAAATATGGAAAAAAATACAAACTCTACTAGATGAAGAATTTCTGATATTTAAAGAACAATAAATAACGGCCAGACAACCACTATCTTCAAGACATTTTAGATTTTGGATATAAAAAGGAAACTCTTCGTTTATTCGGCGTTAACCCTAATATATTTAAATAAAAGTTGGGCAGAAATGGAGGGGACTTCCTTATAGATATTAATAACTCAATAAGACTTCACCAATCAGAAAGACAGCTACGTGTCCGGAATGGAGAAAAGAACGCTTATTCTATTTATTAAAGTTTTGTTCGAAATATTCCCGTAGTTGGCGAAGAATTTATTATTGGAGGATTTATGTATTTTCATTAAAATAAATATATATGAAAAATATAAAACAAATGTGAAATTGTACTGTATTAAGATGAAAAAATGCCTTTTTCTTAAATAAATTTATATGTTAACGTATATTTTTCATATATATAATATATCCATTTTAAATTTTTTATCTGTGAATTTGTAATCATCATTAAAAAAAACTTACCAGACGATTTTATATTGAATCAAAAGAAATATTAGTTTATATATATTTTTTGTATATGTTCGTTTTTTAATTAATCACTATATAATTATTATATTGGTAATAATATACAATTTTTACATTACAAAAATCTTTTAAAAAACGTAAACCTAAAATAGTTAACTTATTTAAAGGCTATAGGAAAAAATAATTAATTTTAATTCACTTTTATTTACTTTTAAAATACAAAAAAAAAAGAATAAAGAATGCATCGTAATAAAGACAATTTATTTAAGCAAAATTTATCTTCAAAACTTTTTTTCAAAACGTGTGTTTTTAAAAATCACATAATGAAAAAAATCAAAATATAGTTTAAAATTTTTCTATGTATAATGGTAACACTCAAGAGAAATAGTATATAGGTGAATGTTTGGTCATAATTATTGTTTTAAAAAATGTTTATTATTAGCAAAGTAGAGAGTATTTCAGGGATTTATCATTATATGAAACATTCTAATTTCTTTCATACTACAGAGTTAGTCTTTACTAAAACTTCCAGACCTATTAACTCTATAACCTGTTGTCTTGGAAATAAAACGCGAACACTTATAACTTAGTCAAAAAGCGATCCATTGAATTTATTTACATAAAAAGGGTATACCTGGAACTGTGGAAGAAAAAAAGTATTTTTTCTCTAAATATTTCGAGGGATTTCTCTCTCTTTATCAATTTATTGCATATTAAACTTAAAAGTAATTTACAAATTTTCTATGTGATCTACAAGAATTTGTAAATTACCTTTCAGTTTAGTGCGAAAAAATTATAAAGAGGGAGCAATCCCTCGAAATATTTTGATTAAAAAATGTTTTTTTCCTTTCACAGTTACAGGTACGCCCTTTCTTTTATAAAAATCAACTTATAACGTCTATCTCTTTATGTTAACTTTGCTTAGAATTTTTAATGAAACTGATTCCAAGAATATTATTAATTAAACATTATATTTATTTTGAAAAAATAGTACAAATGTGATATTGTAGTGGGATAAGGTGCATAATTATGAAAAAAAAGGCATCTTCTTATCGTGCAACTGAAAGTTGCTGATGGCTTGCGCCAATTCTGGAATAATTAAAAATCAACGAGAATAGTTGATATTTATTCCGATAGATGGCGCAAGCCATCAGCAACTTTCAGTTGCACGATAAGGAGATGCCTTTTTTCATATATTTATTTTATTACAAGAGAGAGAACAAAATATAAAAGGGAAACTAATATTAAACAAAACAACTTTTTTTTTCTTTCGGTTAGCGCCTATTTACCTGAGAGCTTACACACACTCTGGTAACAATTAAATAATATATGTACAACACTTTATATATATATTTCGGTATTAAACTGAGCTAAGAGTTTTCAAGCCCCCCCCCCCCCCAAAAAAAAGCCTTTTTCCACGGCCCTAATGCGATAAAATAAATTGTTGTATTTCATTCTTTCTTTATTTGAAATTTGATTATTATTTTATCGTATTAGGGTTATGAAGAAAAGAATTTTGGCTTGAAATCTCGTTCAGTTTTAGGGAACTAAGTAAATGTTAATTGTTAGAGAAGTTTATGCTGCTCTCTCGTGTAGTATCAGTGATTTATTTTAATTGTAAATAACGATTAGATGTTTTTGCTGGGGTTTGTATGTATGTGTTCTTCTCACGTTTCCACAATATTTGATCAAACATTTTGGCTTGCATTAGATGTACTAGACAGGACCTTTGGAAAAGACCGCTGTTTATCATAAAACAGCTCGAGATGCATGAAATCTTGGAATTTGTGTAATCTTTACACATGGGATAAGAAAAAACAACATATTTAATTAGTCATGATGGACATTTTGACACCACATAGAGATAAAGGTATTGAAAGTAGTAATTCTAATATTTCTACGAAGTAATTAATCTGTAGTCATTTATTTGACTATTGTCCTCTGTGCCAATCTGTATCTCTGCTTGTATATACACTCATGGACAAAACTTAAGGAAGTTGTATCTTTTAGCATGCATATCGGGATTCAAGCAATAACTCTGAAAGATATTACAGTGACCTTTATTGAAGACACACCAGATAACCAAGTGTGAACAAAATTGCCTATCTCCTAAAAAAAAACAGAACCGGTGGCATCAAAATATGAAACTCCTTTAAGTTTTGTTTATGAGCGTATATATTGTAACTTTGTGCGGCAGTGTGTGACAGTAATACTAGTTACAGCAAGAGAGATATACAGAATAAAAATTCTTTATTGAAGGCATCTTTTAAAACAACAACAACAACAAAAATATATATATATAAAGAGCCTTCTCTAGAGCATGTTTGCCAATGCTATTTGAGAATATACAAATGGTTAAACAGTCTAGACTGCGGAGAACATTGGTCCTGGATCCGGTCCTGGGGGGAGTCCAGGTGGGGTGGTCCTTGGGTGGCGCCTGGAGAATGAGGCTTCATATCCTTCCTGGTTCATAGCCTTGTAGGAGTCCAGGATCCTTGGTCCGGGGGTGTTTGCAGGAGGGAAACAGGGTCCTGGGTTGGTTCCTGGGGTCTTGAAAGGGGCTCCACACAGGCGGGGCAGGTAGTACGAGGGGTGTCCCATAAGTCCGTGGCTCGACATATAAAGAAAATGACTGATAAAATGATTATGATCTATATTTCAACATAATCTCTTTTAAGGTCTATACACTTTTTCCAGCGATGTTCTAATGCTTTTTTGCCCTCAAAAAAGAACGATGTTTCAAATGACTCAAAAAATGAGGTTACAGCATCAATGACCTCTTCATCTGACCTAAAATGAATACCCGAAAGTGATTTTTTCAAATGAGAATATAGGTGGAAGTCAGACGGAGCTAAATCTGGTGAATAGGGTGCATGTGGTAAAAGTTCAAAGCCAGAATCATAAATAGTAGCCATGGCTTGCAGCGACCGATGACTCGGAGCATTGTCTTGATGCTAAACAATATTCCTGGACAAGATTCCTCTTCTCTTTTGCTTGATAGCTCCTCGTAGTTGCTTCACAAGATTTGCATAATAATTGCCAGTGATGGTTTTTGACCCTTATTCAGAAAGTCTAGAAGAAGTACACCCTCGGAATCCCAAAAGACAGACACCATAACCTTCCCTGCTGATGGAACTGTCTTGGCTTTCTTGGGGGAAGGGGAACCGGAGTGTCTCCATTGCATGGATTGTTGCTTGGCCTCTGGGGTAAAGTGATGGGCCCAAGTCTCATCTATGGTGACAAATCTACTGACAAATTCCTCTAGATTGGCTTCAAATAACGCAAGATTATCCGAAAATAACTTCTCCTTACAGCCTTTTGATCGGGTGTCAAAAGTTTGAGAACCCAACGGGCAGAAAGCTTCCTGAGGCCCAAGTGTTCTCTCATAATCCGATCCACTGTTATTTTTAGAATACCCAAAGTCTCCTCTCTCTATCCGACGAACTGTCATTCTTCTGTCCAACATAACCAAAACATGTATCTTGTCGATGTTTTCTTGAGTAACTGACTCAACAGGTCTTCCTGGTCGATGTTCGTCTTCGGTGTTGATCCTCCCTAATTTAAACGCAGCTACCCATTTTTTACTGTGCTATAGGAAGGAGCTTCTTCCCTTAATGTATTCACCATATACTCATAGATTTCTTTCGGCGACATTCCTTTCTTACAAAGATATTTTATTACAGAACGAATCTCGTTTGTCTCCATTTTAGATTATTCCTGTTTCTTGTCCTCTTTCAGAACCCATAACAAAAAACGGTTATATATATATATATATATATATATATATATATATATATATAGTTGTATAAACTTAAAAATTTAATCTTTAAGGTATATATGGTAAAATTTATTAGTTTCCGTTCTCATGGTCGGGCCACGGACTTATGGGACACCCCTCGTAGATATGTACAAAATTGTAGGTATACAGGGAAGGGCAGGCCATTACTCGTACTGCCTCTTTCCCGAGATGTGTTCCACATATATGTCACCGGACCACTTAATCACGTCGGTACACATGAGTTGCCTCGTGAGTTTGGCGTACTTGGGCAAGACTCTCAGCATTCTGAGGACTCTTTCGTTTCTGTTGTCCCATCCACCGAGTGATCCTACAATGAAGGTCAACTTTATAGCAATCCTTCCTCGGTTCTTCTGCCAGGGCCTCGTATTTTCTATATTTTCGGCTCTAGCGGTAGATAATGCTTCCTTCCGCTTTTCGAAAGGGACGGAAACATCTAAAATGGTCAACTTTTTGACATAATTCTCCAAGATTACGGGGTCAGGCCTGAGGGGGGAGGAGGACTTGGGAAGTTTTTGATTTATTCTCACTTCCCATTTGACTCTCAGAGCTTTCCTTAGACGTTCTAGGATGGCGTCATGGTGTCTCTTCCACGCCGCGGAGTGTTTTTACAATGTAGGAGGACGTGTGGGAGGGTTTCCTTTGTCGCTCAACATCTATGGCACTTCTTATTCCGGTTCCCAAACTTGACGGCACCATTTAAGGGTAGCAAGTTCAGGCGTGTACTGTGGATGAAGCGCCAGTCTGCAAACCTGAAATACCTTCCGTTCGGGATGAAGACATTGGAGCACTGATTCTGAGAGGTGACCTCTTTTGCTTCACCTTGGTCCTTTTTCCTCAACAGTGCGTTCAGGTACTGCTTTTGGATAGATTGTCTCAGTTTTCCGACAAGTTGATTTTTCATGGTTGGTCCAATTTTCGTCTTTGGCTTGAGTTGGTCATCCAAAAGGACAATGGAGAGCGAGCAGCTGTCCGGTTCCCAGGTCCATCTAGCGCGGAGGGTGTTCCTGAGTCTCCGGTGGCGTTCCTGGCCTCGGACCATAGGGACGTCACATCCCCACCATCTCGGTCCAGTCTTCCTGAGAGATATTCAGCGATATCCTCTCCATCCGCTGACCTTCCAAGTTTTCTGTTAAAGTTTTCAAAGAAGTGTTAATGAGCGAATATATTGTGTAACTTTGTGCGGTAGTGTGACAGCAATCCTGGTTATATCGAGAGATCTACACTTTGATCTTAGCCAAAAGGCCGAGAAGAGAGAGGTAGTATTTTAGGACTTGATAGTTCAGGTTCATGTCAATTGTGAGGTGATAGTTACATGTACTTTTATTTAGCTTATGTAGCTGTTTTTAACCTTCCACGATATATTAATTACCTTTAAGGAATAAAATAACTCCGATTTTATAAAAAGTGTTCTACGTTTTTATTTTTCTTCCTCAGAATTTTTCCCCAAAAACAATTTGACTTAGGAATAAATACTAACAAAGTTTCGAGCTTAAAATATGCAAATTAGTCCGATAATAGACGAATTTACATATTTCCATTCAAATGTAAACAAAAAGCGGAACCGTTTCTGTGGCGTAATTAGGGATGTGGCAGGAAATCCAAGATCATCTAGTACGCCGTAGAAAAAAAGAGCAGTATGTTTTAAAGCTGTTCTAACACAACTTTCGTCACTTTTATCTATATCTTTACCTATCTGTTTTATAATTGAATTAAATAAATATAAAAATATTTGCAGGGTTTTTCTTTATTCAGAAATTGGAAGGCAAGCTTTCACGCGGTCGTGCTTCATCAGACCACTGGCTCCGCAAAGGAATGCAACACACATATAATAGAGATTCACTGAGATACATTTTAAAAAATCAAATATAAAAATAGTTTCCAGTTATAGAGGAGACAGTTTCAATGGGGGTGGGAGTATCTGTGTTGAATATGCTGGAACTGTTGGGGTAGATCTTCTGTTTATGCTGTTATTGTCTTTGGAGATTAAAGATTCTAGAATGAGTCTATTATATAGCCGTTTTATATTATGTTTAAAGAAGTTAATTTAAAAAAGAATCCATTTATTTTTTCATCAAGAAGTTTTAGAAACTCTCTCTCAGTATAAAATTTTATCGTCATAAGAAGATTCATTATCTTAAATGTTATTAATGATTTTTAAAAATCATTTTTATTTATAATGTAGCTCGTGGATATACAGTAGAACCTCCCTGTAAAGGACACCTAATTGCAGAGCCAAAGTGTCCTTTAGAGAGAGGTGTCCTCTTACTGGAGAGTTTCTTATAGAAAAATGGTAATTTTGCAAATGAAAACTGTCCTTTATAGTGAAGTGTCCTCTAACGTGAGTGTCCTCTCATGGAGGATTTTCTGTAATAAGAATAAAATTCAAAAAATGGGGTGCACTGGAAATCACGTGAAAGGACTGGAAAGAGCAGAAAAGGCTTTCTTCCCGTATACTAAGGACTTAAGCTCAATTTTTTTAGAAACGCCATCTTTTTCATTTCAATAAAATAATCCCTTATATCAATATTAGGCTGAAAACATCAGGTTTCTAAAAATAACTTTCTTTTAAAAATAATTTAATTCAGATCTCTAGCCCATATACAGGAGACAATACAATAAATTGACAATAGAGAGAAAATATCTTTATTTTACGGGGCTGCTAACCAAAATGAATGATTTTTGAGCCCCGATGGACGCATAAAGCGGAATATATACAAATCATAGTTGGAGGGGCTGGGGATGGGTGGCCAGGGATCATCGCCAGGTGAGGCCAGGAGAGCCGGGATGTAGAGGAGGACCGGGGGGAGCAGGGTGGTGATCCGCGGAGTTCAGGGGGTGGCAGAGACGGGTTCAATGGTGTTGAAGCAGGGGTAGCAGGTTTGTAGCAGGCAGACAAGCCGCAATGCACGATGTAAAGTATCAAGGTGCTGCACGCAGCCAAGGCTGTTCAAAAGGTTAGATTCCCCAGGCCAGGGAAAATAAAAGAAAGACTGCTGTTGTTTAAATAAGAATATTAGATAAAGCGAGAATAATTCAGCAGCTGATGGGAAAAGATAGATTATTATTATTTTTTTATTTATTTATTTATTTATTTATTATTATTATTATTATTTTTTTTTTTTTGTAAAAATGAATATATTAAAGTTTTGGATAAGATTACTGGTGAGGGTACCAGTGCTAAGACGACCTACCAGAAAAGTACACCATGGATTGCATAGCGCGTTCAAATGGGTCGCTGCGTAAGTCAATTTCTCGAGCAGCCCGCGCCGTCGAATCGCCAAACCATTTGCCCTCTGTCCTTGGATTACAGAGACAGCGTCAGGGGCGATCACATACGCAGGGCAGGTCGCGAAACCGATCTTAAACAGCGGCACAGGCCAAAGTTACGTCTACGAGCAGCCGCCAATGACCGGTGTTAACCATGAGGTGAGGAGTCCGAGTCATTCAGGTGATCGGAATCCTCCGCGCGGACGCGTGGCTTAAGTCTATCAGAGGCCTTTAGGAACTCCAGGCAGGCTCGCCAAGTGCTCCTGTTTAAAATAAAGTCTTTGAGTGACCGTGGAGTGTACCCTAATTCTTCTGCACAGGTGGAAAGAAGGGGGAATCTAAGGGCATCAAGGCTGCTGCACTCAAGCACGATGTGAGACAGAGTTTCTTCCCTGTCGGCGTCGCAGTAAGGGCAGGAAGGATCGTCAATGACGCCTATCCTGTGGGCGAAACTGTCCGTCCACGTGTGTCCCGTTAGCAGGCCTACCACAATGTGCTCGCTAGGGACGATGTACGCATACCTTTTTTCTAAAAGACTCATTGGAGTAAGGCCAAAGCGGGTGTGGATAGAAGGAGCTAGAGAGAGGAATCTGCTTTCCCATGCTTCACGCGCCCGGCCGTAGATTGCCGATTTTACAAACGACAAAGGAGCGAGTTTGTAACAGCTTGGGTCAGCAGACTCAGCACCCCGCTTTGCGAGTGTGTCCGCAATGTCATTACCCACGTTCCCACTGTGGCCCTTGATCCATTGTATGGTGCATCTGTTCCCATTGCGATTCAATCGCGAAATCAGTAGCAGAGCTCTGTCGATAAGGTAATTACCAGTCTTAGAGTTCAGAACTGACTTCACGACTGAGAGGTTGTCCAGGAAGAATCCTAAAGTTAGATGATTAGGTATAGTGAAAATATAAAGATGCGAATGTTTCTTTCACAAATAAATCAAACTTCTACTGTCCTTACTGCGATGAAAAAATATTGGGAGGGCTTGGCTCATCAGTGGTGAACCCTCCCAGCGGTTTTGCCAATTTTTAATCCACCAGACCGCTTCTTTAGAGTTCTAATACTGTATTGGATCATTCTGCTTTTATATGCTATACTGAAGGGTGGAATATTAGAAATTATATTTAAGCAAACTATGGACATAAGCTTTTAGGACATTAGAATTACATTTAAATATTTGCATCGCGCAATGCTCTTCCGCAAACAATAAGGATAAGGCCAGTTAAGCATAAATTAATACACAGCAATAACGCGTCATTTATTTATAAAGAATAAAGACATTAAGACACGAATGTTTTCATTTATTTAATATTTTATATATACTAATAGTGGGGGCAAATATTTTTAAAAGAATATATTAAATAAAGCATTAGAATAGACGACTGAGGGATATGGAAGAATGGATTACTGAGAATAAACTGCAGTTATTGTTATCAATAAGCTTTTTGGTTTTTACTGTAGATCTTTCTTCAGAAAGGATTTGGAGGATTTGAGATGGGCTCAGGGGAAAGTATATTATAAATATCTTAAAGTCCCCTGTTGATGCTATTCTCCTGATGGATTATTATAATCCTCTGTTGTTTATTTGTGATGTTACAGTAATGGAGATTCTGATATGGTAGAGAAGTGAAAGAGTGGCCTGCTTCCTTTATATGCTGATACTATTGTCTCGGCTGTCCATAATTTCTTTTATGTTATGATATTCTTATGTTTAAATGTATGCTAAGTCTCACTTACATATATATGATCTTATATTCTTTACATGGAATATATATGGCGTTCTTAATATTATGATGAGGGCCAACAGCCCGAAACGCGTCCGCGGTTAGCTTTTCTTGATTAATCAAGAATGAGTATTTGGCCAATTCTGGTATAATTAAAAATCAATGAGAATAGTTTATATTTATTCCAATAGATTGCGAAAGCCATCAGCAACTTTCAGTTGCACGATAAGGAGATGTCTTTTTCATAATTCTTAATATTAGTTGATTAATTAATATGATGGTTCCATATAAGAGAATACTTGTTTTGAGACAAAGGGATATGATATTAAGAAAAAGACATATCCTTATCGTAAAACTGAAATTTGCTGATGGCTTGCGCCATCTGTCGGGATTAATATCAACTATTCTGTTAATTTTTAATTATTCCAGGATAAAAATTAACAGAATAGTTGATATTTATTCCGATAGATGGCGCAAGCCATTAGCAACCTAAGTTGCACGCTTAGGAGATGCCTTTTTCTTAATTTATCCACCTTATCCGAGTGCAATTTCACATTTGTACTATTTTTTCGCCAAAGGGTTGAGTTATATTCTTTGCAATGCGATAAGATCGATTTGATTTTCTCTAAATAACTCTCTTCAGTGCTGCTTAGTATCAACAGATGTAGAACATTGTGGTAAAGGGATTCTATGTCGAATGAGACCTTCATCGTGTTTGGTTGGGCTTGGTACTTTAGTATTTCTTCTATGAAGGTGTGATGGTTTTGGAAATGGGGAGTTTTTCTGCTTGATTAAGGACTTGAGAAAAGTTGAGATGAACCTGAAATGAGGCGCTGTTTGGGAATGGTAGACAAATAGTATGAACCACCTCTGAGGATATGACATTAAGAATAGAAATAGAGAGGAGACAGAGTAAAAAAGAACATTGGGCAACTGAAATTCAAAATACAAAAACTAAATCGCAACGATAACCCCAATAAAATAGTAAACCTATCAAAAGCTACCCTAACTCCGAAAGAATTAGCTTTATTATCCAAAAAAAAAGGTAAGGAAATATAATAATATCTTCCAGTAAGTGGAGTCGAATCAGCATAACAAAATTGGTTAGGTGAGTCAATCTTAACTGCTGACTTGTAGCGTAGACCGGCAATGGCCTGAGGAAATTTTGACCGTTTTTCAGAGATTTTTTTTTATCTACTCCGCGTTAAAACAATCACAAAAAGCCTTTATTAATGACTCTCGTCCCATACAGAATTATCCCAGATTAGTAAACAGAAGGTTAACATATTTGAAAAAAAATCAATAAGGAATCTAGGGCCAGGTTTATTTTTACAATTGGAAGTATAGAGCTACCAGAAATGTACAGTTTTGAAAAGACACTTTTCCCTGGAGACTTGATTAATTTTACTCAATGTAGAAAGCTGTTCTCGACTTTGGCCTTATAAAGCACCATAACACCGTTTGGTTACTCACTTGTAGGTTGGATTTTTTCAAGAATCTTTCAAATTCAAGAACTTTATCATAAAGTTAGAGGCTGCCTGGCCAGCATTCATAGTTCTTAAAATTAAAGATACTTCGGCCAGTAAATTATTATCTCGACAAGAATCTTTTGTCAAGAGAAAATTCTAGAATATTTTTTAACGCCAAATGCTTTAATTTTTATTTGCCCCTGACGATGACAAAAGATTTTTGTCGAAACGTCGAGATAATAAAAAGATTTACTAACTATCTTTAATTTTAAGAACTAAAGAACTTTGTTTTCAAGAAAAAGTACTTAGTGCGAGATTCAATCTCGAGTTGTGATTGTAGAAAACCATCAATCATCGTTGTCTCTGTGCAGAGTATTAGGCTCATAGATTGTTGAGCTCTGGAAACCAAAAGGAATAATACTCTGCTAGTAATCTCTTTTGACTTGTATATAATATATATATATATATATTATAATAGGAAATAAACTAATGCTTAGTTAATCTTGCCTCGTCTTGGATAACAACACATGGTGGCAGCGGTAAACTGAATTCATAAAGAAGGTCGTTGTTCGAAGAAAATTTGAAATTCGACATCAAGCAAGCTTAGAAGCGGTAAACTGAATTCATAAAGAAGGTCGTTGTTCGAAGAAAATTTGAAATTCGACATCAAGCAAGCTTAGAAGCGGTAAACTGAATTCATAAAGAAGGTCGTTGTTCGAAGAAAATTTGAAATTCGACATCAAGCAAGCTTAGAAGCAATAAACTGAATTCATAAAGAAAGTCGTTGTTCGAAGAAAATTTGAAACTTGACATCAAGCAAACTTTTTGGTAAGTTATATTATATTATAAGTAAATCTTTATAATGTCCCAAAATTATAATTGTGTAGCCCCAGAACCTTTTAATTTTTCAAATCCAGGTGATTGGCCAAAATGGATTAGGAGATTTGAACGTTTTAGGCAGGCAAGCGGGTTAATTAATAACCCAGAAAATGAGCAAGTTAATATGCTCGTGTACTGCATGGGTGATAATGCAGATGACATTTTGTTGTCATGTAAAATAGCAAGTGACCAACTAGAAAATTATGGTAAAGTTATTGAATGCTTTGAAAGTCACTTTATTCCAAGACGTAATATAATTTATGAAAGGGCAAGATTTAATCAAAGATGTCAGCAGGAAGGGGAGAAGGTGAATGAATTTATCACAGCACTCCATAGCCTAGCTGAGCACTGCAATTTTGGGATGTTACATGATGAGTTGATTAGGGATAGGATAGTTGTTGGAGTAAGGGATAGAGCATTATCTGAAAGAATGCAACTTGATACAGACTTGACCTTAGTAAAAGCCACACTAATGGCAAAGCAATTAGAAAGTGTCAAAGAACAGCAGTCTAGCCTTTACCAACAAGATTCTGTAGATCAAATAAAGAAAATGCCTAATCATATAAAAGAAGCAAAAAGTCACGAACCAAAAATAAGACAATTCAAGTCAAACCAGTTGGGAGGGTTATCACATGGATGCACCAGGTGTGGCAATTCAAATAATCATGATTGGAAAAATTGTCCAGCTATGAACTCGTATTGTAGTAAATGCAAGAAAAAGGGCCATTATGCCAAAGTATGTAGATCAGAAGCCATAAATGAAATAAAATCAGAGATAGCTTTTCTGGGATCTGTAGAAGATAATTCCAAGAAATGGATAGTACCAATTAAGGTAAATAATAGACAAATTAATTTTAAAATTGACACCGGAGCTGATGTCAACGTGCTCCCCCTACAATATTATTATCAAAGTTTCCTAAGAATAAAACTGGAAAAATCTGATAAAATATTACAAGGTCCAAATGGAATACCCTTGGAAACAGTTGGAATGATCCACGTAAAACTTCAAAATAAAGGCCAGCACTTAAACTCGAAAATATACATTGTTGATAAACTAAAGCAGCCACTTCTCTCTGGGGAGACAAGTGAAAAATTAAACATTGTGAGAATGATTCAGCAATTATCATCAGGAGGCCGCGGCGGACAGCGTGGTAGACTCGGAAGTGGAGATAACAGAGGCTGCTACAACTGCGGGGAAGAAGGCCACCGCAAGTTTGAATGTACCAAACCTGCCCGTGGTGGTGGACGCGGCCGTGGACAGAGCCGTGATGGAGGCAGCAACAACACCTGCTACAACTGCGGAGAAGTTGGCCACCGTAAATATGAGTGTACCAACAACACGGCTGAAGATGGAGGACAGGAGGAGAACCAGCGCAAGTCCAAGAAGGCTTGCTACACCTGTGGGGAGTTTGGCCATAAGAAGGACGACTGCCCCAAATCTGGAACTCAAGAGTCCGGAGATGAGGAGGAGTCCTCTGACAATGAGGAGGAAGAGACTCCCCAGAAGAGGAAGCAAGCTGATGACAGTGAGGAGGAGGAAGTAGAAGCTGAAGAACCTCCCAAGAAGAAATCTAAGAAGCCCAAGTCCAAGAAGAAAGAAGAAGTTTGCTATCTGACTCTTCAAGCATATAGGACGATGCCCCTGGAAAGCGCCAGGAGCAGAGAAATGAGGAGACCCCCACTTCGACATCAACCTGGCTCTCAAGGAGATGCAAGGATGACCAGGAGCAAGAGACCGAGGAGGATTGCCCTACACCAACGGCCTCATCTACAAGAGATGGAAGGATGCAGAGGGACAACCAAGACCAGGATCCAGAGAAGAGCCTCCCTTCAATGCCAGCCGTGCATACAAGATATGGAAGGGCAGTCAAGATACCTCGAAGGTTCCTGTAAAGTTAAGGGAGGAGATGTGCAGAGTATTAGGCTCATAGATTGTTGAGCTCTGGAAACCAAAAGGAATAATACTCTGCTAGTAATCTCTTTTGACTTGTATATAATATATATATATATATTATAATAGGAAATAAACTAATGCTTAGTTAATCTTGCCTCGTCTTGGATAACAACACAGTCTCCTTCACCAACTCTCTTCAGAGCAGCTTCACGCCTCCAAATCAACGATTTCCTTCTGCAAGAAACATTTCCAAGGTTCTGAACCCCGGCTCTGAACCTGATGGACTACTCCATGTGGAGTTATTTGAACAAAAATGTTTTCTCTTCTCCAAAAAAAAAAAAAAAAGTTGGAGTTGAAGTAGGCAAAGATCACCGTCATTTACCTGCGGCCCACGGTAGAATCTATCACCTCCAGGCTTATATCGAGGCCAAAGTTCATTTCACTGATTTATTGCACCAAGTTTTGAGACCTATATCTTTATTTAATCACCTAATCTCAGTACAACTTCACTTTTGTACTATTTTAAATATCATAATAGCGTTTATAATAAAAGAAAATATACACCACACTATTTACTTTTTACAATGAAGTTATGCAAATCAAAAATAAATCTAATTCCAGTTCAAAACTAACGTTATTGGGCGCCACACAAAAAGAGAAAGTTACCTAGGTCATGATATTTTTATAATGTACAGGTTAGTATTTGTTGTATATATTAATTAATTTATATATATACAACAAATACTATTAATTAATTTGACCGATATGTCCTCACTTCTTTTTTCTAGATTTAATTCATTTTGTCTCCTCTCTAATTGTAAATACGCTGCTGTATCACCTCATAAGCATAAATAATTAATTGTTCCCACAGAGTATGTGTGTAAGATCACAAGTAAATAGGCGCTAACCGTAAGAAAAATATTTCTCTTTGATTTAATATAAGATATAATTTTATATTTTATTATCTCTCTTGTGAATCAATAAATATAATTAACACATAGCAATAACACGCCATCTATATAAAACAAATAAAAACACCAAAACGCGAATGTTTCTTTTCACAAATAAATCAAACTTCTACTGTCCTTACTGCGATGAAAAAATATATTTGTGAAAAGAGAAACATTCTCGTTTTGGTGTTTTCATTTGTATAATAAATATAATGTTTGATTAATATTTTTGGAATCAGTTTCATTAAATATTCTAAGCAAAGTCAACAGTATTGTTTGGTGTTTTCACATATTTATACAAGATTAGTGCTTTGTGCTGCAGAATCCTTCTACAAGGTTCTCCCAAAAGTTCGTAAACACTTGCAAAAAAA
Organism: Cordylochernes scorpioides; assembly: GCA_030710605.1. NCBI lineage: Eukaryota > Metazoa > Arthropoda > Arachnida > Pseudoscorpiones > Chernetidae > Cordylochernes > Cordylochernes scorpioides. The sequence continues at coordinate 50,812,792 of CP092868.1, forward strand.
TTGAAATACCAATATTATTCTCCGTTATGTATAATGCCTTTGTATTATGTATAAAGTAATTGTATTATTATGTTTTTGCCGTAATAATAGTATTCGCCAAGTAATAAGAAAAACAATGTTTAAAGAAAAAGGCGAACTTTTGGGACAACTTTATAGATGTCCATTAGTCTAAATTGGACTGGTTTTCCCCATTTATTTTGTTTTGAGCACAATTTTTCTTTCGTTTATTTCCATTTATCTTCGTTTTGTCACAGTTGATAAAATCAACAATAAATAATTATTAATCATTTTTTATCTCTTAAATGTTTGTGTGTTGTGTGTTATAATATTTGGTTATAAAAATGAGATAGGTTATTTCCTATTAGTTTTCATACTAGATTTGTATTTATGATTCGAGAGAGACAGGAAAAATGTGTTTTTAATCTCGATTTGGTCTTAAATCCGAAAGGTCTGGTATCAAGAATCGATTGAAAACATCTATTTCCCAAACCTTTTTTTGCGATCGAATTAATTAACCAATAAATTAATTATTTATTAGCGTCCTGAAAAATATACGATATAAAGTAACCAAATATAGGGTTATCCCAAAAGTTCGTGTTTTTCTTAAAATGTTATTTTTTCTTATTACTTGGCGTATTATTACGGCGTATGCATAATACAATTATATTATACATAATAGAAAGACATTATATATATAACGGCAAATAATATTATGGTAAATAATATTGGTGTTTCAATTTTTTTGCAAGTTTTACCAACTTTTGGGACAACCTTGTATTAATATATTCTATTTTTAATAAACGAAGGCAAAAACAAAGGTAGAATTTATATTGGTGTTAATCAGCGATAATAAACATTATAAATTAAACGTATTTGCATAAAATGTTTATTGAACCACCTTCGTCTGTCGGGAAATCAAAAAGTTATTCACAACGCCATTAGTCAGATTGTCGAATTTCAAACGCCGTTACCATGGAAACCAATTTATTAATCAGCAGGTGAGGGGAGGCGCTGTTGTTTCAGACGAAACTTGATTTGACTGACAATGAGGGGCTTTCAAAATGGCCGCCGCACACGCTGATGATATCATCAAATTGATAATACAGACGATATAATAACCACAACATCTGTTCCCTAAAGGGAATAAGATACGCTTTCATATCTTTTGTTATTTTAGTGATCTATAAATACACCTTCTATGTTTATTTTATTTTATTAATATTATTTTAATGAGCTTTCTAGTAAAATCCATTTTATCCACCGAGGCCAAAGATATTAGATGGCTATTCTTCTAGGATTTACACGAAATAAATTTGTTTGGTGCCACTTTATTCATTTATTTCAACACACAAAACGCGATATCCCGGCTAGGGATAATTGCGTCGATTTACATTTTTTTAACAGAAGCAGTTATAAACATACTATACAGAAAATAAAAGAGATGGAGACGCCGGTTATGTAAATTTATCTTTTTTTTTTGCGTATTCATTTAGAAGATTTACATATTTGTAAATATAATTCACAGATTTACATATTTGTAAATATAATTCTGTATATAAAGATGTGAAAGTTTAATAAAAGTGTGTCAGTAACAATCGGGTATTGGTGAATTATTAGTATCATTAGGGTTTCTGGTGTTGTGGGAACTTTTAAAGAAGCATATAGGCTTCAATTCGGTTGGAGACAGAAGAAGTCTGGCAAGAAGATACAGTCAAGCTCTGCCATAACTATTTAGATAAGGCCAGACATATCCAGGATGCGGCAAGCTTTCCGAGCTTAGTAAGTGGGGCAGCGATCGTTTCCGAAACAAGAGAAACAATAAGATATATTAGGAACCTGATTCTATTGGTGCCATTTAATATCTTTAACTTCCACTGTCATTGTTAATAAAACCAAAAAGACTTAAGTGTCAAGGACAACCTGGGTAGTTAGCGGCTTCTTATGTACGCTCTAGAAGTCTAGGTTAATCTACACTCATTTTCAAAAATTACCAAAGGCTCATTAAGATGCTCCTCTCCACGGTAATCTTTAGTAAAAGGCGAAAGATTAATACGTGGTTGAAGAAAAGCCAGAGCTATGTTCGGCGGTACATATACTAAAATTGGAACGATACACTCATTTTCAAGAATTAAGCACGAAACCAAAAAGTTCAAAAGTTTATTTATCAAGCAACTAATTTAGTTCAAATCACTTAGAACAAGCTAAAACTCCGCCATTACCGGTCCCAAGCCAGGATGAAAAAGGAGGAGGGGGAGCAGTAACAAGCTCACTAAAAAACCTGGGCTCAGCTGGCCTGGCTGATAGTACCCTGTAAGGGCTCCAGGGATACAGGATGAGCAGCGTTTGTACACCGTGTTAGGAACCGCTGTACATGGCGTCTGTTCCTCATGTCAGAGGCGGCCATTTCTTTTAGAGCTAAGTCTTAATGATAAAGACAAATGCATTCTACTTCACCCATTCTCAATCTCTAAAAGCTTGATACCCTAATATGATTGAGTGGAGATAAGAAATAAGAAGAAGCTATTGAAATATAGTAGGTTTTATACAAACACACAAAATTACTAACCAGCACACATTTTAATATGCAAATTAAAAATTGGAAGTGTTTTCACAATACTTTTGCATGTTAGGTTTCGGGCTTTAATTATTAGGGAAAAGTATATACAACAGTAAAACCTGTTTTTGGAGTTTCCATTTGGTTCCAAGTAAAAATGCATTCGTTGAAGCATAGTCAGTTCCTTTAGACATGTTGAATAAAATTGGGGTTAAAATTAAACCCAAAACTATTCTGTGCTTATGCAAATATACTAACACTCTAAATACAGGATAATTAATACATTTAGCCATATAGGGGTTGAAATATTAGGCGTAAGTACGATAGGTAGTGTTAAACTCTTAGAAAACTGTTTTAAGAAAAAAACGAATGATTTCCACTAAAAACGACTCCTATATAAATATATTTTTATTGACGATCGAACGTTGTGTCCCACTGTATGTATTACATCCCAAACACGACACCAGCCATCTTTGTCTTGAGCTCGATGTACCATCTCGGTGACCGTCAAGCCAGCGAGTTCCTTTAATTGGTACACGAAGCGTATCGACTTCCTAAGACAGGGAAATACCCAAGACAGTAGGCGCCTAAGGTAGATTTTGCGGCATGCATATATTAATCCTTTTAAAAAAAATGTATCGGTGATGAACCCTCCAAGTGGTTTCGCCAGTTTAATCTACCATATCGCTGTTATATTGCATTTTTCGATCTTCCTTTTATAGTGATACTGATGCTAGACTTTTGGAATGGGTATTTTTAATGAACTATGGACATAAGCATTTGAGGACAGCAGAATTATATACAATTATAAATATATAATATGCTTCGAGCAATCGCTCTACCGCAAACATCAAATTGATTATTTTATTAAAAAATTATATTATGATGCATTAGCGCGCCATCTGTTATGAAAATTCGAAACTATTATAGAGGCGTATGATTCTTTTAAAAATTAAACAAACTGGCGACACCGCTGGGAGGGTTCACCACTGATGAGACAGCCCCCCATTAATTTTTCCATTGCAGTAAGGGCAGTAGATATTGTTTAATTTTTAAAAGAATCATACGCGTCTAAAATAGTTTCGAAAATTAATATTCATTATAACACAGGTCTACAAAAAAAAAAACTTTTTTTTTTGCACAAGAGAACCTGATGGTGTTTCTAGTGTAACCTTTCATGCTGAACTCAAAAATCTAATCAGAAATTTCCCATCACCCATGGTTTTTGCCTGACGATCTTTTTTTAGTATTGGGATAAATACATGCATCCAACATGAAAGAGACTTACGAAAACATGAAACTGCTTTTGAAAAAGATAGAATATGAAAGATACGGTTGGAAAATATGCAGCGATTTGAAAGTCGTTGCTCTCTTGCGTGGATTACAGCTTGGATATACAAAATTTTGTTGTTTTCTGTGTGAGTGGGATAGCAGAGATAGGGAAAGGCATTACATTAAAAAAATCTGGCCAAACCGTAAAATCTTTACTCCAGGATATAAAAAAATTGCAAATCTACCCCTGTTCGATTCAGAAAATATTTACTTACCACCATCACATATTAAACTGGGATTAATGAAGAACTTTGTCAAGGCAATGGATCGAGATGCCAGTGGATTTGCCTACCTAAAATAAAAATTTGCTAGTATAAGTGAAGCGAAGATTAAAGAAGGCATTTTCGTTGGACCTCAGATTCGAGAATTGCAGCAGGATGGAAATTTTCAAAATAGTTTGAATGAAGTTGAAGCAGCAGCATGGAATTCCTTTAGAAACGTTTGCAAAAACTTCTTAGGAAGTGTCAAGGTTGAAAATTACTGAGACATAGTTAATGATCTGTTGCTTTCCTACAAGGCACTGGGATGTAACATGTCCCTCAAGATCCATTTCCTGCATTCACATCTAGATTTCTTTCCAGACAATCTTGGCGCAGTTAGCGATGAGCATGGTGAGAGGTTTCATCAAGATATATCAAGCATGGAGAAGCGGTACCAAGGTAAATGGAGTCCCGCTATGCTTGCCGACGACTGCTGGGCACTCAAGAGGGATCTACCACAAGCAAAGTATAGAAGAAAATCCACTGTCACTGCTTTTCAATAATAAATATGTTTCGTTCATATATGCCTATATATTAACAATATTTCCAAATTCAAGTAGGTGTATCTCAGAAATATTGTGTAATAGAAATAAACTAATGGTATATTTGGATTCAGGACATGTAGATAAGATGCTATTTCTTTGTGGACAAAGAAAAATATTTTTTGATAAACCAGTTACTTGACATTGTTTGCCATTTTTAGTGTATTTATCCCAATACTAAAAAAAAGACCGTCACGCAAAAACCATAGGTGATGGGAAATTTCTGATTAGATTTTTGAGTTCAGCATGAAAAGTTACACTAGAAACATAATCAGGTTCTCTTGTGCAAAAATCTTGTTGACCAGTGTAATTTGCGCAATGTATTGTGATTAAAGCTTCATTTTTTTTTCTGTTAGATGCAACGTCTATAAAATATGAATGATCTTGTTTGGCGTTTACGGCAGATGTGAATATTTATAATTACCATCACTTTTTAAAACTTGTATTTACTCTATTTATTTCACAATAGGAGCAGCAATGAAGTAGAGTTATAAAATAGTTATCTCCACTTATCTAACCTTGTAGCATGGTTGAAGCACGTTCTGACATGTTTGAGAAGAAAATCAAGGCTGAAGAATCTGACAAACGGCAATCTGGTGCAACAATATATATATATATATATATATAAGATAAAAGTTGATAATTATTTTTGTGTTTAAGTTAGATGAGATTAAAAAGTTGTTTATATGTATTATTTTTATATCTTATTTAGGAGAGAAAAATGTAATAAAAGTAATTATATGTTAGAATAATATGTTTTTATTTTAGATAGAAAAAAAATTGAAAAATAAAAAGAAAATTTAACAAGAAAAGAAGATTTAACAACGTAACGTCTTTTAGCATCGGCTTTTACCCGTCATTTAGACATACTCTTAAAATAAATAGGAATAAAGAAGAGATTTATAATGATTATATATTTATTTTTTAGTAAAAGAGAGGAAAGAGATAAAGAAAGAACCATACACTTTTATTTCAAACAGGTAGAGAATTGAAAGGGTGTTAGTATTTTTTTAGTTTAATTAATAGTTTTTGTAATTTTTTTATATAATTTTTTTTTTCCTATATAATTTTAGATTTTTTTTTTTCCTAAGAGTAAGAATAATATGATATAATGTTTTTGCCTAGTTAAGGATAGATAAACATATTTTAAATCTTTGCCTATTAGAAATTATTTTTTGGAACCCTAATGGTAGACCAGGACATTACACAAAAGGAGATTGGAAAATCTATTGGAGAGAGAAATCTGTGGTACCAGGGCTCTTCAGATGAAAATACCACATCCCATTTCACCCTTACTTCATTATGGATTGATTTCTCTTCGACCATTAAACTGTATAATTAAATTAATATTAGATAACATAGAAGGAGGTTGTTTACTTACTTATTCAAAGTGGCGTCTGCCGCTCCCTAGAGACAGCGCACATGTGTGGATGTAACATCTGTCTGCCAGGGACCCGCCAACATTGTTCTAAAAGTAACCTTCCCTCTTCTAGGAAATCTTATTTTTAAAATTGTTTGAAGTTAGAAAAGCTGTCAGAAAAGAATCATTAGAAATTTTAAAGATTGTGAAAATATGTATTAAAATTTTGTTTCCATTGATATAAGTTACATTTTTATTAAAATTATAAATTAATTGAATAATAAAACATTTATTATGCTTCAAATTCATTTATATTTGTTTTCCAGTTCCCTCCCACAGTAACTGGAGATCAAATTGAACGAATTTAATGCTTTATAATCGTTATCATATAATTAATATATTTGAAGTCATAGGAAATATATTCAGTAATTCTATCATTTGTTTTAGTATAAGAGTAGAATATAAGTTGTTGGTTAGATTAATTGGAAAAGTTTGAAGTTTCTCAAATTTATAATTATATTTATTATTGCTTAGGTATTTGTGTATTGACAGCCTATTGTAAAACTTTACTGTTTTGTATTTAAAACCATTGTTCAAATACTCTTTATTAAGATTTTTAATGTCTTTAATAAAGTTTGTTTTAATGTTGTTGATTCTATAAAATCTTAAAAATTGACCAAAATATATGCCTTTGCAGCAATTTGATGATATGTTGGAATTGACATTACAGAATTTAATAATTTTAAAATTATAACAATTTCTTTTGTCATATGTTCCAATTGACTTGTTTGCAATGTTTATATTTAAGTCTAAAAAGTTAACCTCCTTGTTATTAGTTATCTTTTCATTATTTTTAAGTTTCAAATATTTAGGGTATATTTTGTAAATGACATTATTGAATTGTGGGTTATTCAAGATAATGATATCATCTACATAGCGGAACATATGCCAATTTACATCATTCTGTAGGAAGAATTCTCTTTCATACCAAAAAAGTAATAAGTTGGCTAGTAGAGGACTGGATGAAGTTCCCATTGGAACACCTTTAGATTGAATGTATATTTTGTTTTTAAAATTAATATAATTAAAGTTTAAGAAGGTTTCAAGTAATGTTTTTGCTGTTTTGTTATCTAATTTAAATGTTTTGTATTTGTTGTGAATAATTTGAATATGGAATGTTTTATCATTAATGAATTCATTTATTAAGCTGTGTATTTTATTATTAAGGTCTTCTAAACGTATGTTAGAGTAAAGATCTTCAAAATCAAATGTATGAACTGTATTGATCTTTTGTAGGTTATTTGTTAAGAAGTTAATGATTTTTTTATTAGAATCTATGAATTTATAATTATGTTTGTTAGTTATTTTATTTATTATGAATTGAAGTGTTGAAGCTAGTCTTAAATCTATGTTTTTTATGACCGAGTTTATTCCTGATGTGATTGTTCTAAATGAGATTGGTGTTTTATGTAATTTAGGAATAATATAAAATTTCGGTATGTTTGTGTTTTTGTTGTAATTAATGATTTTTAGTGTGTTTTCTACATTTTTAATATCTTTTTTGATTTTAGTTTCAGTTGTTTTTATGAAAGTGTATTTACTGTTGTTATTAATTTCATTTTTTAGAAGGTCATGATATATGTTTTTACATATAATAGATAAATTATTTGAACATTTATCTATTGGACATATGATAAAATCTTTTTGTAAGTTTTCAAAATTGTCTTTTAAGGAATTAATTTCCGATTCATTAGGGTTTGTGTATTTTAGTGTATTGTTATAATAGTTTTTTATTTCTTTACTTAATTTATATTTCCATTCTAGGAAAGTAAATTCAGGAATTCTGTGTTTTATACTAGTTTTATTAATGAATATATCGATGTCTTTTAATATAGATTTAATTGTATTATTGAAATTGTGTTTGATCTGAGGTATATATTTATATCCTCTATTTAAAATGTTTTGGAGTTTTGGTTCCAAAAAAGAATAATCGCTAGTTAAAATATGTCCTGTGAATTTATATTTATCTAGAACATTGTGGCAATTACATTTAGATTTTTTAAAATTTGTTAGATTATTAATAAACGGTTTTTTTTTATTTTTTTTTATTTATTGTTACAAAAGCACGAAGTCCAAAGGACTATTGTGCTGTGCTAGTATTATATATATATATTATATTTAAAATAAAAAAGATAAGATTTTTGTTGTTTTGGATCATATTGATTTGTATGCTATGGTGGTGCAGTCATGGCTAAAATCTTGTGAAAGTATAATAACAAAAATGGTTTTGATCAGATAGTGTTTTAATTGAGCTATAGGTTAAACATAACTTGGTAAAATTACTGCCTGGCTTAAGGCGTAAGAATAAAAAAAAGAAATGCGTATTTACATAATGTACAAATGTTTTGGGTCGACCAGCGGGGAAGAACAACAACGAGATTTTATATGGTAAGCATGACCTCTGGCGGTCGATTTAAACAGAGTATTTATATCTATGAAATTATAATTTTTAATAAAATAATACCTTAATATATCATTTAAAATAATACATTTATATAACATTTCAAATAAAATATTTTAATATAACATTTCCTAAATAAAATCTTTATGTAACATATATATGATTAATTATTTACACGATGGATTAGTATTGTTTTGTAAATTATTGTACAAATAGTTCTAAACTTAACAAAGTTCTCATAAGATAGAGTATATACACAAAGAGAATTTGGTAATGTTTCAAAGTATCTACATACAATTTGATTAGTCAGAGGGCAAGATAAAAGATGCTCTGGTGATTCAACATCTAAGCGGCATTCACATGTTGGATCATTGATAGCATTCAGTTTGAATAAGAAACTTGAGAAGGGTCCTTTGCCAGTTAAGAATAAAGTAGTGAATTTATCAGAAGAAATGAAATTTGGGACAGCAATTGGAAAGAATTTCTTGAACAGTTCATTAGATTGAGAAAGATAAAACTTAAATTTTAGATCCAGATATAGTTTGTTTAATTCTTTTTGAAGGGGTTTTTTGAGTGTTCGATCTGTGAGAGAATTTGTCATATTATACTTTGTTTGTAATAATTCAAGATAATCGGACAGTAAAGGGGTTTTCGCTAGTATATGTGTGATGTAAGAAGATGAAGTCCTATAAGCATGAATGCATCTAATAAGAATTTGATATTGTATAGAATTCAACTTGGATCTTTTTGCTGCAGTGATAAAAGGAAACCAAATATTTGATGCATAGCTTATTGTAGAGCGTATCATAACTTTATATAGGATCAATCTACGCCGAGTATCAATGCCCCAAGTACGTGCACATAATGAGAATAATATATTCTTAAGCTTCGTAGCTTTCATAATTATATTGTCAACATGTGTTCCAAAATTAATCTTATTCCTTTGTCTATGATTTTTAAAAATAACTCCCAAAATTTTAACAGTTTCTGATGGTTGAATTATTTTTCCATCAAAATTAATGGGCAATTTTTCATAGTTATGTAGATAGAGTATACCTGTTTTGTTTGGACTTAGTGAAAGTTTTACCTTTTCACACCATGCTTTGATTTTTATTAAACATTTGGTAATATTAAACTGAAGATCATAGATGTTTGAACTCCATACCACAAATGTCACATCGTCCGCGAAAGCAATTACTCTAGCAAAACTTTCGTTAAAAGATAAGTTGAAATCATTAAGTAATATATTCCAAAGAATAGGAGAAATAATACCACCCTGGGGACATCCCTTATTTATCTTTTTTATACACTTTACATTAGTATATTTAAACTCTACACTCCGGTCTTCAAAGTAAGAATTAATTATTTTTATAAGTACCGCTGGAAAATTTGCCTTGTCCAATTGTTGGAGAATTGCTGGATGCCATGCGTTGTCGAAAGCTCCGCTGATGTCCACTGTTACTATTGCCGTATTTTCTGTTTCTCTTTTCAGAAGACTTAATTTAGTTATTTCTTGTAAAGCAGAGATTGTTGATTTTTCTTGTGTAAATCCATGTTGAGCAGGATGCATAACATTATTATTATTAATATGATTTAAAAGTTCAATATGAATTAGACTTTCAAAAATTTTACCTAAATTAGAAGACAAGCTTATAGGGCGGTAGGCTTTCGGATCTTTATAATTTTCTTTATTAGGTTTTTTATAATCATTACTGCTGACTTTCTCCAGGCCTCCGGATAATAATTAAGTCCCATACAAGCATTGAACAATTTTGTTAACACAGGAGATATATGATGAACTGCCGTTTTGATCATCTGATTGCTTATATGATCTATTCCTGGAGCCTTGCCATTTTTAAGTTTTTTAATTATTGAACAGATTTGAATATTATCAAAATAAATGATTTTATCATTAGAAAAAGTATAACTCTTGTCTCTGATTAATTTATGATAGTTTGTGTCAGAAGATTGACAGTCATTCGGAAATAGAGAAGATAAAAGATTTTTCATTTCTGATTCGAGCACATCTTGAGATACATCTAGATTTGGTAAATCAAAAGACCTAGGAGAAATTTTTTGTTTAAAAGTTTTGTAAGTATTACCAAAAGGAGATGTATTTTCAACTTCCTCCAGGAATACCCTCCAGCTTACATTTCTTGTTTTTTCAATAATATTCATATACTTATTTCGTATTTCTTTATACATTTTTTCATCAACTAGCTGTCTATTAGACCGTTTACCCCGATAATATAGATTTCGAACATATTTAAAATGATTTTTAAAAAGTTCCAGTTCATCCGTCCACCAATTAAATGGATTATTATTTAAATATTTTGGTTTTAATCGTAGAGATGCATATGCAGCTTCAATTAATATGTCAGTTATGAGAGAAACTACACAGTTTATATCGTTTATATTTACTATTTTACCTAATTTCATCATTGCCTCATTTATCCTAGACACATTGATTGCCTGCTCATATTTTTGCCAATTGGCTCTTTTTTCTTGAAAATACCATGTAGAATTATTTTCATGTAATAAACTTTCTGTTTCCAGACTAATGTCGAATGAGATTGCGTGATGGTCTGTGATTTGCGAAAGATTTAACGTTTTCCATCCATTAACAAGTACATGAGCATGACTATTAGTAATAGTAAGGTCTATTATACTTAATCCTCGACATGTTTTGTTTCGATTGTTATGTATGAGCATATTGTGAAAATCAATTATAGGTTGAAGTCTTCTACCGTTTTGATTAATAATATTATCAAACCACATCTGACTTCGAGCATTAAAATCTCCAGCTAAAATCAATGGATTTGTGTTAAAATTTTTAATTAATTTATCAAGGAATTGAACATGACAGGTATCCATTTTATTAGGGTGTATATAAATATTTGAAAGAATAATTTGCCGTTTAGTAGTTTGTACTGATATAGTGGTTGCAAATGAATTTGAAAACTCTTTAATTAATTTACATGATAAGAAAGGGTTTGTAACGATTGTTGCGGTATATATTGGAACTCCCGGTATATTTGCATAATATATTTTTGAACGCATATTAAAGATTACTTCATTATTTATACTATATGGTTCTTGAACTATAATCATATCATATTTTTCTTTAGAAATAAATTCCCTTATTTCATTATTAACCAAATTGCTTTTCCGCGTGTTTTGTTGTAGAATTTTTAATTTGAACATTGACAAAAAAAAAAAACAAGAATAAGTCTATTCTAATCCAAAGTAACAATATCATGATCTAAATCTGCATAACATGTTCTTTGTATCTCATATTTCATTTGTTGAAGGAACACAGGACATAATTTGTCATTAGAACGATGATTATTGCTATTCCTATATTTAGGATGTGTAGAGCAATTTATGCACTTGGGCAAGGATTGACAGTTAACATGTTGGTCATTGTCTCCGCAATTTTTACATTTTATGATGTTACATGAATTTTTACTATGACCATAACTAAAACAGTTTTGACATTGACGTACAAGCACCTTATCCTTCATATATGTAACCTGTATGTCTGTATATATACGTTGTAATTTCTTCATAATTTGGTATGTAGCCGGGGAAATGCGGAGAACAACATCCTGTACATCAGTATTTGATCTCATAGCGAACAGAACCTTTATCTTCTTCTCTCGACCTTCTAACTCTGGGTTCATATTGCATAAAATCGAAGGCAATTCCTTAATATCTGTAGATTTAGTAATTGACTTAAGAACAATTGTAGGATCTAGTGGTTTTGGTGCATAAATTAATGCTTTTTGATTTACCTCATCAATCTTTTTAAACTCTTCAATCAATGTATTCAAATCTTCACCTGAATCAACTTTAAGTATTACGCCAGATTTTGATTTTATTATTTTATTTATTTTGACTTTAGATCTATCATTTCTCATCTTTTTAATACCATTATTTACTTCGCCTAATACTTCAGCCGGGGAAACATTTAACTTGGATTTAAATATTATTGTTTTATCCGTTACGTTTTGATTTTGCATAACTATTTTATCGTCTTCACTAGTAACTCTCGTAGCTTGAGCATATGACCTATTATAAAATTGACTTGAAGGAGATATTTTCTTTATTGATTCGTCCAGATTTCCAAGTCTATCACAAATAGAGCCATTGATTACAGCGATATCTCCCATTGTATGCATCAATATATTCAATTGCTTTAGCAAACCCTGTACAATTGTAAGATCATTTTGATTTATGCTTTTATTTGTAGATGAGTACTTTGATTTTAATGTGTCAGCAATTTGTTCCGAGATGATCTTATGCTGAATCCTACATTCCTCAGTACGTTTTTCAATTTTATCGACCATATTGTTCTAACAAGCGGCAAGCGGTCGCGCCGCGCCGTCTGCTGATATGCAAATTAGCTGTATATAAAATGTTTAAGTATACTTAAGAGTTGGTTATTATATTTATAATAATATAAAAAAGTAAGGTATAAAAGATTTTAAATTTCAAAAACAACTCTAAAAACAAATTGAAGTAATATTTACCGGAATTCGCAGAGCGCTGCAAGAACACGTCCGCCCGACGATAAATATGCAAATTTTCGGGTTATACGGGTTATAATTGCATAATATACTGCCTATATTCTTGTTATATTTCCAGGTAGTTTTAAAATTTAAACCTTTTATAGGAAATAAACTGTTAATAGATTGGTCATTAAATATATCATTAAATTTGAAATGATCAAATAATTTGTTATTGAATTTAATAATAATGTTAATTTGGTTATTCTTTTTTTTAATTTTTCTGTATTTGAAGATGTCGTTTGTGATATCTGTTAATCTATTAGAAAGATTGTGAATTTTAATGTGTTCTACAAGTTTTATAAGTTTGCTATTATTTAATTTGAATAATGTTTTAATAAAATTTTCAATGAATTTTTTTGTGTACATTTTGTTTGTGTCTAATAAGTTATTAAAGTTTATGAAGCCTAATTTGTTGGTAGTTTTACCTCTGGTTTTGACTGAGTTATTATTAGAGTTATGTTTTTTGTATTTATTACTAATTTCATAGATTGATATTTCAGATGGTTGTGGTGTGTATGTGTGGTTAAGTTCGTCGTTAAGTCCATAAGGGTATAAAGTGTTGTGTTGATAAATGTAATTGTTTTCTAATAATAATCGTTGTTTTTTGTCTTGACAAATGTCAAGTATTTCTATCATGTAATTGTTAAAGGTATGTATTTTATTGTGTTGTTTCATGTATGTGTTACCAATTGATTTTTTGGAGTGGTTTCTATGTAAATTTATTCTTATGTTTAAATGATTGCAAGTTTGTCCTATATATGAAAGTTGACAAGTTTGGCAAGTTAATTTATAAATAGTGTTTTCTATCTTACAACTAGGTGTTTGAAATGTGTCATGGTTCTTGAAAGTTGGGCAAGTTTGACATTTCTTATTTAGAGAATTTTTAGCGAGTTTAGAGAACATAGAAGGGGTGCTTATGGAACGACCCGGATGCTTACATCTCCTCTCTTTAGTTTTTTTTTTTTTTTGTAATTTTATAACATGGCTCCCGTGAGCTTTTTCCCACCCGACAGCGGGAGGTTTTCCTTACGCGACAATGGGAATGTTTGGGAGATTGGTTAGTTTCTTCTTTTTTTTTTTCTTTGGAAGGATACTTTTTATCAAATTACTTGACAAACATTGCAGTTTTAATCTTCTCAGTTATGCGGGAAGAATGTTGTTTACCTGTTAAGTCGAACTGATCTCCCACGCCTTCTCATTGGACGAATGTGGCCATGTTTGTACATAAAAGGGGGTTGAAACGGAATGCGTGGAGTCGTGGAGTAGTGTTCGAGTTGAGACGCTTAAAGCGTTCTCTGTGTGCTTGTCTGGTGTTTCTCCACGCATACCTGTGAAACCCCGGTCCGCTCCCTGCCAACGCTACAATAAAGCTAAGTACTTTTTATATTTTATTTAACAAATCGTGAGTTGTTGTTTTTTTCTCCCTTTTTTTTTGTTAGTGTTGTACTCTTGAGTGTACGCTTTTCTGTGTATTAAGGTACTTTAATTTAGGCCCTAGCTTATTATTGTTTTTTTTTTTTTGTGTGCGTGATAACCCGCAAAAGTATTAACTTTTGTCAATATATCGTCCCAGATATTTGATAATCTTATTAACAAAAAAAAATCAATGAAAATATATAAAATTACACTTCACTCTTACAGGGTGTATCAAGTAAATTGGGAATAGCCATAATAGAATTTTTAAATGAATTTTATTACAAGTAAACATTAAAAATAAAAAAAAAAGTAATTTAGCATGGTAGTAGATGAAAGGATATAGTTTTGATTTATTCAATGTAGTTTCTAATATCATCTACAATAGTCTCGAGGCGAGTGTGGAATGAAGCACAGGCCTTGGCGACGATGACCTTGTCCTTTTGTGTCATCACCGTGTAAACTGATTCCTTGACAGATTGGATGGTGTTGTGGGGAGCTTTGTTTGCATCTTTCTCAACAACGCTCCATACATTGTAGTCGAGGGTGGGCAGTCTGGAGAGTTAGGGGCCAAATATCAGTGACTGGGGACGTTAAATCCCAATTTAATTGTGTCTTTTTTGCCTTGTGGGCTGGAGCTGAGTCCTGTTGAAAGACATACTTCCTTCCTGCGGTCACCATGTGCATCCAAGGTTTCACAACGGTCTCCAGGACATTGATGTAGGTGTCAGCGTTTATCCTAAGGCCCTTCTCAAATAAATGAGGAGACATGACATCATTTTCACTGCTGATAACGCCAAGGACCATCACGGAAGCAGGAAATTTCGTGTGCATCACGACAAGAACCTCTGAGGAGTCCTTACAGATCCAGCGATCATTCCTGGAATCCACCTGATGGTCCACGTCTAAGCTATTTTCATCAGAGAAGAACCTCAGCAGGCCACAAGAGTCATGTTTCAGGTGGTTGGGGAGAGCAGCAGCCTTTGCTTTTCTGTCACTCTTCATATTCTCATCAGCAACTGGACTTTTTCCGAAGGGCATAGGACTTGAGACCAAGGTCCTCATGGCTAGTCCTGACAATTGTCATAAAACCAACTCAATTTTCTTGGCTATGGCCCTGATGCTCTAACCAGGGTTTCCATAAATCTTTTTCTTGACATTTTTTGACAAATTCTTCGCTTCTTATCCTGTCCGATCGACGCGAGTTATTTTTCCTTACAGCCATTACCTCTTTGTTACTGTCGGCCTCATTAAACTGTTTCTTGACACAATAAACAGTGGTTTTGGGTAACTTAAGAAAGTCCACTATCTCTTTGGGGCTCCTTCTGGCACAAAGAGCAACGATGATGGCTGCTCTATTTCTGAATGCTCGATTACTGTTACATTCTACACGGATAAGGCTACGAAATGAAAAAATAAAATGTTTTTTATCTAAAGTAGTATTTGTATTGTGGACTGCCAAAATTATTTCCAATTTACCTGATACTAATGTATATTAACTCTTGTTTTACATATAGTGCCCTTAAAATAATTATTTTACTTAAATAAATTGTTTTATGATCGTGTGCTTTTTGAGTGAATGTCAAAAATAAACGTGTTTAAGTTCAAATATTGAAAGAATATGGGCCATAAAGGAAACTTATCAAAACCTACCTGTGAAGGTAGAGTATGTAAAAATCCTGACCTAACTGACTGGCGTTAGATTCTCTAAACATCCTAAGAAGATATTATCAACAGCTCGTTCGTCTATGGTCTGAAAGCTGCTTCGACCCATAGACACGTAAGTATAGTCCTTGGCCTCACGTGACTTTCACATGGCCTCCTATTGGTTACATAGATAGGCAGACGACTAATATATACAATTTAATATACTCGTTGAATATCTATATATTAAAAAAAAAGTAAAAATCCTTATGTGTGTATTTCTTAAAATAAAATTTTCGAATGACGGTTTTTTAAATAAAAAAAAACCTTGATTAACTATGCAATTTTTAAAATGTATATATATATATATTATTTAAAAATGCTTATTTTGGAATCATAAAGTTTTATTTTCCAATATTTCGTATGGCACGAGTATGTACAAATGCTATAAAATTTAAGTTGTACATACTCGTGAATTGATACGCGAACATCTCAAAACAATCTTGTTCCCCGCAGAAGTTTGGCGAGTTGCCATACGAAATATTGGAAAATAAAACTTTATGATCCAAAATAAGTATTTTTAAATAATTTAATATATATGGATTGCTCTATTTTCAAACATGTATATATATATAGATATTTTTAATACAGTAAAACTTCGTTATAACGGTCCTGCTCATAGTGCTATCCCGCTTATTGCGGTTTTTCTTGATCCCAGTTCCAAATTACATTTACTATACAAAACATCCGCTTATAAAGATATTTCTATTTTGAACAGTGTTTATTTTAAATTAGCGGAAAATATATCGAAAATTGGCCAAGCATATTCAAAAGGTATCCAGTTATTGACAAACGTCGAACATGAGTTTATATTTTTATGTGAAATGCAACAATTTTCCATCAACCTTTAGACCAAAGAACACGTTTATACGCTGGTACCTGAATATGCAAAAATATACCCCTGGCTACATTCTTAGGGTTGAAACTGGAAGAATCTCACTGGGTGTAATAGCGTTGAAACTATCTTTAAAGTACTGGCTTAAAATCCTAAAGATGGATGAAACTAGATTACCAGCAATATGTTTATCGCAACTGTGGGAAATATCGTTGGAACAAGACATAGGATTCACTAGAACTTTAACCAATATCTTAAACATCACTGAATTTTCATGGCTCAAATTTTGTAACGATTACAGGGTTTTACAGAGAGAAATTTCCTTGATTGTCGGGAAAGCAATGGATCAATGTATACAAGTGGACCACCCGAGAATGGTCAATTTAACCCGCATTACAAAAATTTATATTCAGCTCCCATGGCAGAATTTTATTTAACTAGTTACTTCCCACTACCGGTCAAACGATGCATTGCGCAATTAAGAATATTTTTGACATTTTTTATTGAAGACCATATAAAAACTATGGAATCATCGTATGTGTATTGTGCAGGGATAATTTTGAGTCAGAACTAACTTACTATATATTTACCTGCAATCATCTGTATGAAGAAAGGAAATTCCTTTTTAATAATACGAGCGCTAATCATTTATCACTCTATGCCCTGCTGTCAGAAACGGCGAAAAGTAGACACAATAGATTTATACACATTTTGTGAGAAGGCAAGAAGGATGAGAAACATGTGTGAATAATTTTAAAATTTTGGGTTCATGTTAATAGTGTATTATATATAGTACTTGATATATGTTCAATTATAACCATTGCTATACTGGGAGAATCCTGAATGGGGCTTGATCCCTAATAAAAGTTTGTGTGTGTAGTTTCTATTTGTAAGTATTTATATATTGAAGTTTCTCCATTTAATTACCGTATATTGTTGCGCTTCTGTCTAAGTCCCCAGTAGAACGCTATAACAGTTTCACTGTATGCACATATGAACACCATGACTTTGTTACATCCTACTGAACTAACTACAAAGGTGATTGATGATGAGTTCTAATGGAATTCTATATATAGAAAACTTTTATTACAATTATTCTTTATTTCTTCTTCTGACAAATGATAAGCCAAGAGAGGGAAGACATTGAAGGGAAAACGGCCATTTCCATTATCTCAGGTTTGAAGCGAGTTTGTAGGATGCCAGGCACGTGCTGAGTGAGAAGCAGAGTTTTCGGTTTCCAGATGATGGTAGAAAGGTGAGGGTGAGTGAGATGTAGGGCTTGGACAAAATATTCAGCTTTTTTTTCGAAGTGGTCTATCGGGAGACTTCAGGCAAGAATGGGAATAGACTTCAGCCAGAGGATCAAGGCTTTGAGTTAATGTTTCTCCACATCAAGGGATGGATTCAATTGGCTCAATGCGTAGAACGAGTTTTGATTCAAGCTAACTATTTGAAAGAGCATTATAATCTCAATCATTAGAACAATACTTGTTCCACCGCAGGCAATAGGAAGTCCGGGTTTCAGCAGACACAGGGATAAGATTTCAAGATAATCAAAGGACCCAGCAATAGCAGGTCTTCAATATACCCTTAAGATCATCATGAGAGAGCTTTTATTCCAGATAACCAATTAACTGAGCATTGCGTTCTTCATCATTAGAGCAATTCTTGTTCCACCGCAGGCAATAGGAAGCGAGGGCCCGGAGTTTGCAGCAGGTAGAGAAAAGATTTCAAGATCATCAGAGAACTCAGCAATAGCTTGTCTTCAAGACATCCAGAGGTCGAGGGGCATCATGAGAGCCTGGCATCAGGGAGGGATCACGGCCGTTGCGAGACTAGCTCAAGAGAGAGATGAATTACAAGAGACAATTTTTTTCTAAACTGTGTCTAACCCACTTCAAGGATGTAATCCTGTCATGTTATTCTCTGACTATGTACTCACTATTGTACCAGTCTGCAACAGATGTTAACGAAGCCATGTTAGTAGTGCCCATGTTTGAACCCTTTGTCACTTTTCATTCTAAATATCCAGACACCTCAATTAATACCTTTTAAAGTTATACGATTGTGTTTTTTTGTATTGTCAGACTTAGGGACTTTTAAAAAAATTTTGAAAATAACAAACCAATCTTTGAAATAAGAATTTTGAAAAAAAAAAGAAAAAATGCCAATCCGTAAGCCCTATGCGTCCCTAAGCCTAACAAAACAAAATAAGACAAACATATAAATTAAAAGGCAAAATTGAAATGATCTGAATATTTAAAACAAAAAATGGCGCAAGGCCAAGCCACAGACACAACGAACATGACAACTTTAACAAGTGCTACAAGCAAGCACAATAGTGGGTACACAATCAAAAAACAACACAACAAGACTACAACCGTAAAGTAAACTAGGCACAGCCTAGAAAAAACTCGTCTCAAGCTCTCCATCTCTCTCAGTCTCTATGCAACAATGGAACATTCCTTGGTTACAATTACTTCACATTTTTTTTATCTTTGATATTATATAATATTATGGAGATATTACATTTTTAAACATTTCAGAACACAATATAATAAAAATATTGTCATGTTTTCTACCTATAGGTTACCTTAAATCTCAGACACTATAAAAGATAAACTTTTATTTTTAAAAATTAAACTCTCTTAAGCACATACCTTATATCTATCCTATATTTATTTTTTTCTAATGCAATATAAACATTTTTACGGCATTTTTCTTTTTAAAAATTAAATAAAACATAGCATGGAATCACTACACATATATTTAAATACTTTTATTACTCTTTTATCTTTGGAAAAAAAAAATATTTATAAATTCTTAACGTCTGTCCATCTTTTTATCGATAAATTCCTAAACTACAATTAAGCAAAAGTACTATACCACTGTGGCGCCGCCGTCGAGAAACTAGATGGCGCTGTAAATATAAAAAGACCAAATGTTTTTTTTTGTCTCGGAGAAAGAGTTAGGCTTGTTTTATTTCTTTTATCATGAAATTGGCCATATTTTTAGTTAAAATTAGGTATTCTACATATAAGATGCCTCAATTTCCGATTACTATTAATTTTTGTAAACTTCGACTTTAGATTACCAAATAAACTAATCAATAGTCTTCACCAACTCTTTTTTTCTAAAAGATCATCATAGAAAATTTATATATATGTGATGAGGTATCCTGTCGACTAAAAACTGGTGAGGTATCCAGTCGACTTAATCTATGATGTGATTACTGTCGACTCTCTCTATACTGTGTTGACTGAGAGGAACAGTCAAGATGGGGAGTTTTCCAGTACCTCTCTGCACCTTGGAAGACCTTTAACAATTCTCACAGAGTACAGGCAGTCGTGGTCGAGGCAGATTGGAAAGCTTGTGAATGTCCATACACAAAAAACTAAGACACAATTGCACTAGGAAAGTTCCGTGAACAGATAGGAGTCGATCTAGGAGCGAAAGATGGAGATAGAAGAGTTCTTACTGTTCTAAATGGTCAATGAGGTGGACCTTGGAAACAACCGACGAGGGCTCACGCTGATGGGGAAGTGACTATATATTTTTGGCTAGGACGGAGGTCTTATATATCTTTGCCGAGAGAGGAGGTATTACATTTCAGCAGATGCAACAAGAGCGTAGATCGGATGGCGAAATTGTACACTGGCGCCGCCCTGACAGTTTCCTATCTATCTTTAGATGTTGTTGAACCTCCTTCTCTTGCTTTAGCTCAACTCTTATCTCATCTATTACCGAGTTTTATTTATTTATCCTCAGTTTGTACAAAGTACATTGCATATGATGATGTAATGACACATGTCAATAATGCGTATAAACATTTACAGATGTGTTTCTATTATACAACATGGAAATCTTGTTATAAGTATTATACAATATGAGGTTGTTGGTTCAAATTACCATATATATATATATATATTTTTTTTTCATATAAAGAAGTCGGTAGACGAGTGGCTAAAACTCTCGATTCCCGACAGCCATGAACCGGGATCGAAACCCCCATTGGACACTTTGTTTAACGTGAATAACCCTCACATATTATTCATTGTTGTAAATAACATAAGCTAGGTTGCTCTTTTTGAGCGGTACCTAGTAAAGTTATTTTGGAACCAGGAGCAATTTTTATCAATTTCATCTATAGGACATAATATTATAAGGTTGTCCCATAAGTTCGTGTTTTCCTAAAACTCTGTTCTTCTTATTACTTGGCGAATACCATTATTATGGCAAATACATAATACAATTACTTTATACATAATACAAATACATTATACATAACAGCGAATAATATTGGTATTTTATTTTTTTTTCAAGTGTTTACGAACATTTGGGACAACCTTGTATTATATTGAAGTGAAAATATCAAGCCTCCAGATATAGGTTTCTTTTTAATTTTTTCGTTCACAAATATCTCTCTAGCTTTCAGGCTTGGAGGCCAGAGAGAGATTTGTGAATAAAAAAATTAAAAGGAAACCTATGGAGACTTGATATTAACACCTTAATATATTGATACAAGGGATTATTTTATCGAATTGTACTATGGGCAAAACAATATCATAGAGAAATTAGACCCATTGCGGATCAGCAGGACGGACATTGCTG
Organism: Cordylochernes scorpioides; assembly: GCA_030710605.1. Classification (NCBI taxonomy): domain Eukaryota; kingdom Metazoa; phylum Arthropoda; class Arachnida; order Pseudoscorpiones; family Chernetidae; genus Cordylochernes; species Cordylochernes scorpioides. The sequence goes on from CP092868.1 coordinate 50,834,435, forward strand.
ACAGTGTTGGAGGGAAAGCTCCAGGGGAGGAGATCGAGGGGAAGGAGACGACAGGGATACACAGACGATCTAAAACAATGGACTAGACCACACACCTACAAGGAGACGAAGAGGATGGCGGAGGAAGTATGGAGAGACCATGTGGCCCACCCTCAGTAGAGGAAGGCATTGAAGGAGGAAGATATGGAGAGACCACGTGGCCCACCCTCAGTAAAGGAAGGCACTGAAGGAGGGAGATATGGAGAGACCATGAGGCCCACCCTCAGTAGAGGAAGGCATTGAAGAAGGGAGGTATGGAGAGACCATGTGGCCCGCCCTCAGTAGAGGAAGGCATTGAAGGAGGTAGATATGGAGAGGCCATGTGGCCCACCCTCAGTAGAGGAAGGCATTAAAGGAGGGTGGTATGAACAGACAATGTGGCCCACTCTCAGTAGAGGAAGGCATTAAAGGAGGGAAATATGGAGAGACCATGTGGCCCACCCAAAGTAGAGGAAGGCATTGAAGGAGGGAGATATGGAGAGACCATGTGGTCCACTCTCAGGAGAAGAAAGCATTGAAGGAGGGAGATATGGGGAGACCATGTGGCCCACTTTCATTAGAGGAAGGCATTAAAGGAGGGAGATATGGGGAGACCATGTGGCCCACTTTCATTAGAGGAAGGCATTAAAGGAGTGAGATATGGGGAGACCATGTGGCCCACTTTCAGTAGAGGAAGGCATTAAAGGAGTGAGATATGGGGAGACCATGTGGCCCACTCTCAGTAGAGGAAAGCATTGAAGGATCACCTCGCAATATTTTAAATAGGTTCAATTCTCGTATCTTAAACAACATCAGCGAGATTTAAGTTTGTTTATTCAATGAACGACCGCCTAAAACTTGGTTAAACTGGTCTCTCTTGAATGGGGCCTCTCATAAGAGATTCTGCCTTAGATAAAAGACTATTTAATAAAAGACCAATTATGAGAGAGGCAGGTTTAGCCACATTTTTTATTCAGTCTCTAAAGAGCCGCCTCTAATCTATTTACTTTTACTTTCATAATACCCAGACATGCTATTTTAGCCATTGTAAATGTTTATAAATCCGGGCTACCTGTATAATATTTTTGAAGAAAACTTTCATTTCAATTCTTTGGATATTTAATAATTAACTTTTGGGTCATGTAACTTATCTTCTTTGGAATTATAAATCAACACTGTTCCATTATACACTCTATAAAAAAATCGACGCACCAAGAAGGAGTTGTTCCATTTATATGAAAATACTTTTTAAAGGCGACCAAACATTGAAATTTGTTGGCTGATTTAAACAAAGCAAGAACTCCAGAACATCTGAACTGCGTATCCAGTACGGGTATTCTAGACTTAGTATTCGGCGTGGCACAAGCTGATTTTCTAAATTTGCGTTTTATATTTTTGCAGTAAGCCTATTTCTACTCTATCAATGCTCTGAAATATTCATGCTCATTAAAAACATATGTCAGATTTTGAAAGAGATCGTGCCATTGGATTGAAAGAAGCTGGTTGGTCAAATTGACTAATCACGCGACATCAGTGTCGAAGTGATGCGGCTGTTAGATGATGTTGACAAGAGTAGGTCAACAACGGAAGAATGTAACGTCAGGACGGCAGCGGTTGACCAAGGGACACAACAGAACGGGATGACAGAGCGATTGTCAGAACGGTTGTCGCAGCATCGGATTCAACGTTATCTAACATCCAACATGTCACCGGCACATTAACTTATCTCTATGTACATTAATAATATAAATATAATGTGAGAGATATGAAATATTAAACTAATTCTATTTATAATGTTTTAAACGTCTTTTTATCCTGTGTGTTTTGGTAATAAAATTATAGCTAAAAATAAAAATTACAAAAAAAAAAGTCTTAAAATTTCTCCCAAGATTCTAATTGATCATATAGAAGAGGCTATGTGAATAAAGATATAGATTTTTGAAATAAAATTGCTTAGATATTAACATTTTACTTGAATTTTGGAAATACGTTGAGTCAAAAAAGTATATATATCTTTACACATAGCCATAAACTACTCCAAGATTCAAAAGGGGTTACATGGAAAATATGGAATATTTATCAAGTACACGAATTTTTAATTTATATAATAATATGGAGAGGTTTTCCGAGAGACAGCAGCCTAACAACATGTCTAAACTTGTCCCTTCAGGAGGTGGTCTCTCATCAGAGGTTCTACCGAACATAACAATGAACCTTTCGGAAATTTACAATATGGTATATATCCTGATAATACAAGGGTCACTCCAAAAGTTTTCGTAATCGATATTAAATGAATAAAATAAAAAAATATATATTATATACTATTAAAATCTACATGCATTTTTAGCACCTATGCAAGATTGTATTTAATAATATCAATAGATAATACAGTAGAACCTCTCTTCAGTGGACACCTCTCCACAAAGGATAGTTTTCATTTGCAAAATACCATTTTTACAATTTAGAAACTCTCCTGTAAGAGGATACATCTCCTTAAAGGACACTTTGGCTCTGCAATTAGGTGTTGTCCTTTACAGGGAGATTCTACTGTATTTCTATAACCTTATAAAACATAGTTTCAAAATTATAAAATTTCAGCCAATATGATCACACACACACACACACACACATTTCCATAAAATTAAACAAACAATAGTCAATATGCAAATATAAACTAACTGAATAAAAAAAATATATTCATATTTTTTACAACATCAAGCAATATGCAAAATCTAGCCTATTATTTAAATGCATATATAAATCAGTTAGTATCTTAACGTCGTTTATATGTTTCTATGTATTCCTGTAGAATGACAGAGATGCCAGAAAGCTTGAGATTACGTTTAATAAAGATTTAAAAAATAACTCATCTCCATAAACCTATATACAACAAAAGGTCGGTGAACGAGTGGGTAACACCCTCGATTCCCGACAGTCATGAACCGGGATTGAATCCCGCGTTAAAATTTGTCTAATATGTGTGAATAACCTTCACATATTATTCACCGTTTCATTTATCATGAACTAGGTTTCCCCTGTTGAGTGGTACCTATTAATATGATTTTGAACCAATCTCCATAAACCTGTAGCATTTGTTAATTCCAGGAGATATAAATCAATTAACAAGGAACTTTTCTTTAGAACTATGAATGCCAGTCATAGTTAAGCTATATCTTCAAGGTAATCAAGATTCTATTAATATTTTGTGTTTATAGAAATTCAGCACACATATAAATTAGTAATATACATATTTAAAACACGGAAGAGTGGCCTGGATAATATTGATTTAAATCTTCTTCAAAAAATCGCTACAAAAAACTTATTTTATATGTAATTTCACTGTCGTAAAAGCTTATGTCCAAAGTTTAGTTGAATACCATTTCTAAGATTCTACCTTTGAATGCAGCGTATATAAGCAGAATGGACCCATACAGTATTAGAGCTCTAAAAAGCGGTCTGGTGGATTAAATCGGCGAAACCGCTGAGGGGGTCACCACTGATGAGCCAAGCTCTCCCTATATATTTTCATCGCAGTAAAGACGACAGTAGAAGTGTTTTTTTTTTTGTTTAAAAGAAACTTGCGTCATAAAATGTTTTTCTTTCTTATATATATATATATATATATATAACTAATATTGATTAAAACTGAGCCTATAAAAAGAAAAAGCACTCTACCATCGAGATTGACACAAAATCATATGCTACCTATTTATCGATTCTGAAAGCTACCTGACTTGTGACATAGATTTTGGCCTAGTCCCTTTCCCAGCTGAACACTTCTTTGACCGATTCTTCCCGAATCCCTTGTGTATTCATGGTACCAAAGCCCACCAAGAACCGAAGAGGGCCAGTAGACTTGAATCATAATCTACAAGGACTTTAGACACTTAAAACCCACGTGTAGGATGCCTATGCAGGAATTTCGGTTTTGGATGGCCACTCAACAGACCGAAACAAATTGACTGGAATGCATTGTTTATATTGCAATTTTTGTTATTGAAAGTGTTGTTTAGATTGATCATATTTTAGATAATAAAGTCCAAGAATGAATATATTTTTTAATAAACGTTTTTCGAGCTTTCAGGATAACGCTCTTCTAAAGGAATATTGATACAAAATGAAACCTTGCTATACCGAAAGCTCGAAAAACGTTTAATTAACAAAAAGATGAACATTCTTGGGCGTTTACTTTATTATCTAAAATTTCTAGCAAAGGATTATATTCTAAATTCTAGATTGATCATATGTTGTCGCTGTAAGTAAGTAGCATAGTAATATTTGAAAATTTCCAATTTGCAGTAATTTCATGCACTTTTAGAAATTCCTGTTGAATTTTTCGAAGAATTAGAAGTATTCGAAATTATTTCAGTTCTTGATTGTTATTCTTTGAATGCCTTTTTCGATAGCAATATCAAACAAAACACAACGTGATGTTGTAGAGAGATGAAGGAAGAGAACAGGTGTTTGTGGAATAGTTTATTACTGAAAATGGGCGTCAATAGAAACACTGGGTCAGCAGGAGGAACACCGGCTGGGACCTGGGCCACCTCCCTGGTTGTGGTTGACATCGCCTCGGTCCCATTGGATCCTGTCAAAGTCATCCTGTCTGGTGGCCTGGACACACGGCATGGGACACTACTGACACAGGCGTGGATTAGTACGTGCGTAAGTACAATTTTATACAATTTATTAACTTCTCTAAATGGATATTGTAACAAAGTATTTATTAATTTTATTAACAGAGTGGTCATTTTTATGTTTATATTTTGCTACTCTCTGTAAATTTTCCTCGTGGCTTATTTTTTGTTTATCATTCATAGTTGGTTCTTGCCTGAAATAAATTGTTGTCTCATCCCGAAGTTGGTCTTCCCTAATTTTCCCCGTGGCAATATTGTAACGTTTCCTATTTAGAAATAAGGGATAGTTACAATACTTTGTGTTCAATATTCAATTGAATTACAAGGCTAACCATATTATATAAACAAAACAATAACTTATATGCAAAATTAGAGAAATAAAAGAAATTACAGTGTTACCAACTGCCTAACTATGAAGAAAAATCAAAGAATCATTATTTTACATCAATAAATATAAAGCATGTTAGAGGTATAATTTTCTACTGTCTGGGGAAGGATGGTCTAAACTGTTTCCGACCGCTACGACCCGGGATCGAATCCTACACTGGGCACTTTTTTCTAATTAAAAAATGCTTCAATAGCCCTTTTTTGTCTTGTAAATGTCCAACCACCAGAGAGTGCAAATAACCAAACGAATCTCTGACACATTTGTAAGTGCAAAAGCCGAACTGCATGTGTAGACATGTGGTGCACTTACTGTAAAAGCAGTCGTCAACTTCTACCCACCATGATTATTATGGCCTGTACCACGTGTACTAGGGATAATAATAATTTTATAATGTCTTTACTGCTTTAAGAAATAATTAAATATACTATTTCAATAAGAAAGTATTAAGAGGACTTTGAGCATCGATTGTGTATTCTTCCAGAGGTTGTGCTATTCTAACAACAGAACCTCCAGAGCTAGATGATATGATCCATTTTTTTTGTAAAAGTTCCCTTTCACTTATTAACTTTAAACAGAAAAACATGTGATGCTCCAGTTCCGAGTCAGTTTTTTATTACATAATGGACATATTCAGTCAGTTGAGCTAAATACTTAGCGTGGTTCTCTTTAAACGGCGAAAAGAGTATTCTTACTTGTGCGATACATCTTTTGACTGGTATGGAAGATCTCAGATCAAATATTGTTCGGGTGTTATAGAGGGGAGTAGATTTTCTTAATGTGAATCAAATGGTATGAAAAGAATATAAAGTTTTTGTTCCATATATTTGGAATTCTGGATAAACATTGAAACCTCTCATGAGAGACCACTCACCCGGCGCTCTCTTTGGTCTCTGATCAAACGTGCCAACGCCAGGAAAGCCTCCTGTATGTTGATATTCTGTTTGCAGCTGCATTCGAAGAAAGGAAGGTCGAAGGCTTCAGCAATCTGGGAACATCATCAACATCACTCAATGGTATCACAGCAGTGAAAATATTATATCTACCAAATACTGTAGAATTTGATTGTTTGACAAATTTGTTGAATACAGTAGAACCTCCCTGTAAATGACATCTAATTGCAGAGCCAAAGTGTCCTTTAGGAGGAGGTGTCCTCTTACCGGAAATTTGCTAAATTGTAAAAATGATAATTTTGCAAATGAAAACTATCCTTTGTAGAAAAGTGTCTTCTAGCGCGAGTGTCCTCTCATGGAGGTTCCACCTTATATCAAAAATATGTATTACTTGTACCCAATTTAATACCATTGAACCTCTATTTAAAGCAAAACGCCTATTTGCAGAGCTATAATGTATTTTCAGGAGAGATGCCTTCTTATTGGAAAACAAAAATTGGCGAAATAATTTGTTATGACAATTCAAACTGTCATTTATTTAGAAATATCTGCACATTGGGATTCATCTGTATATTTCTGTTGTTGCCTTTTCCCCCTGTATATTATATTTAGTTGCAGTCTCTTTAAAAGTAGTTTTATATATCTTCAAAAAAATGGAGAGATTTTTATAACCCAGGTTCCTTATTTTTAATATATTCAGTTTTGCAAAACGTCAACTACCCGGTATTTTAAAATATGAAAACTGTCTAAGTTACAATAGATGTCTTTATTCCATGGAGTGATTTTATATTATTTATACTTAGTGTTCAAACATCAATCAATTCTTAATTCTGTCACCGTTTGCTTTTGTGAATGGAATAAATACCCAAATATGGCCATTTCTTATAAGCATCGGTATTTCAATGGCGAGAATGCTCGACTGCCACGATTCCCGGCCGATGCATTTTTTTTTACACAATTTTTAAAACTCATTTTTTTTTTATATTATTATCCCTATATTTATATATATAAAAGTCAAAAAATGGGGGGTATTACCAGCTGACCTAATGTACATGTAAAGTTTGGAGCGGGACGTTTCACAAAAGTGACATCCACGGCTCCAATTTATAATTGTAACGAATAGTATTTGAATAAAAACATTTAATCGGGTAAAACCCGGGCGTTGCCCGGGTCATTCGGCAAATATAAAATATAATATAGTGTAGTAGCTAAAATAAATGACTAGGAATAATTAATTATTATAATATATATTTATTGGTGATGTCAAAACAGCTAAAATATAAAACAGTAATTATTTACATTAACGAAGTAAAGAGAAATATGTATGATACATTTTAACATATCTTCATAGATTAATAATCAATTAAAATATTCGATTATATCGTCACAATATTTATATACATTAGAACAGTTTATATATACATATTTATTTGAAAATTATTGATCAATGAGGGACTTTAATTCTCTATTTTCATAAGCTTCATTGAAATATCTTTTTGGATTTTGACCTTTTGAAAGATATAATTTAGAGAGTCTTTCAACACAATTTGTAATATATTCAAAGGTGTATCCTGTTATGAATTTCAAATCATCTGGCCAAGAAGGACAAAATTCTGTGATGCAACTGGCAGCGAAATATGCGCTAGAAGCTATTACACTTGGAGTATATATGGGATGATCTTCAACTGCGAGCAACTGGCATAAATATATAGAATACTGCCTTTGAGACTCTTTTTGTGGTGCTACTTTATAAAGGATATCAAGAAAATCCAAAGCTGTAGGAACATTCAGTTTGAATTCTAGCTTCCGTAACATGCGGATCTGATATTTATGAAGATCAGATACTGTCCATTTCTTCTCAAAAAATCGTAAAAATGTAGAATTCTTATATTCAGAACATTTGTCCATTTTGATTGCCAGAATGAAAGCGGTGATAGCCATCAAAGTATGATCTTCAACTTCATATTTTCCCATATAGGTGTCAATGTAATGTACGGCCAGGAAAAAGGCTTGATGACTAGATTTGGTGTAATAGCAAACTGCAGCAATGAAATCTATTAGTTTGGACCTTCTGTTATCGTTAAATCGAGAAGAGTAATCAATATATTTCATCTTTGATTCCTTATTTTTCAGGTATCGATAATAATCAAGAAGGTATTCATGATCTTTAGCGTTTTGTAAAAGTATTGCCATTTCATTCTTTTCTGGAATATTTCTGACCCTCTTTCGAATAGGGATAGCTTTTGGCCTATTATAATTTACTGGGTTTATTTTTATCTTTGGGAATTTTTTATCGGGGCATGGTGAGCACTTTTGGTCAATTTTCAATTGGTTCTGAGAATTCTGGATCTCGATATTTTTATTATTTGAACAAGAAGCTTCTGACTTCAGAACACTTTTGTTTTCTAGTGTTTGTGGCGACAAATTCTTTACTTTATTTTGAAGATTCGGCGAAACTTTACGGGTAACTTCTGGTCTATTATTATTTACTGTGAACTTTGGAATTTTTGGATCGGGGCATGATGGATATTTTAGGTCACGTTTCAAATTGTTCTGGGAATTCGGGATCTTTACATTTTGATTATTTGAACCACAAGCTTCTGATTTCGGATCATTTTTGTTTTCTGGAATTTTTTGTGGTGAAGAATTTTCTATTTTATCTTGAAGATTAGATGAAACATTTTTAAAACGATTTTCTACACATCTACGGGCTAAATTCCTAATCTTCTGCAATCGTGTCATTCCACCTTTTATTTTATTATTTGAACCTGTAGCTACTTTTTTTGATGTTTGTACTTTTTGGGATTTTCCATTGGAATCTTTTTTCTTCTTTTCACATTGAGTAATATTATCGTTTTTTCCATCGCTGTCCATTTGAGAGTGATGACGTTTGGAACTTTCCATTTTAATTAATTAATTTTCAATATTTTAAACAATAATTAAATTGATAAAATATACCTAGAAAGATAATAGAGATGAGGTTTGAAAACATTGTATTTCAATCTGTTCAAATAATGAAAAAATAATGAATTTAAATAAAAAAAAAAAAAAAACAGATTTTAAATTTTATATTCAATTTGTAATTATTTGTCTAATATACACTGGTCCGCAAAATTAAAGGAGCAACACATGTTTAAGAAAAAGAAAAGTTATATTGAGGGATATATATCAAGTTTTGGTATATTCAAAGGCTTCCATGAATTAAGAGAGTATGTAAAACAGAAAAACAAATAAAGTTGTTCCCAATATGCAAAATACCACCGTCTACGTCGACTCCGCCTCCAGCACGTGCCTGAGTCTTTCTCAAAGCGTCCTAATTTTACGCTCCACTAGATTTTTATTGAACCTTTTTGTTTTTTAAAGTTTTCATGGCTTATAGGCAACATTTATCACAAGAAAAAAAATGGCAAGCTATTGGAAGGATGGAAGCAGGCCAAGATGGCTTGGAGTGACAAGAAGCGTTGTCTCAAGGCTTTGGAAAAAATTTCAAACGACAGCTAATGTTGCCAGAACACCCGGACAAGGACGGCCAAGGGTCACAACGTTAAATCAAGACCGTTATTTGAGTCTCCTTGTGCGTCGCAATAGAAGAATGACAGCATCGCAACTACGAAGTGACCTCAATGCAGCTACAGGAGTCTTAGTATCAACTGATACAATACGCAGAAGGCTTCACATGAGGGGCCTCTATGCTCGACGACCCATAATTTGTGTGCCATTGACACCACCTCAAAAGAGAGCAAGGAAACTTTGATGCAGACAACATGTCGCCTGGAATCCAGATGAATGGAGGCGTGTAATGTTCACTGATGAGTCCAGATTCTCTCTAAACAGCGATTCTCGTCGTGTCTTTGTCTGGAGAGAGGTAGGAACCAGAAATAATCCCCGGAATATGGTTGAAAGGGATCCCTGCAGAAGCCAAGGTTTTATGGTCTGGGCTGGAATCTTCTTGGGCGGTCGCACAGCACTCCATATTTTTCGGCAAGGAGCCCTGACTGGACAGAGGTATCGGGACGAGATCTTGGAAGCATATGTGATGCCTCAAGCATTGGAAATGGGAGACAACTTTCTTCTAATGGATGATAATGCCCGTCCACATAGGGCTGGTGTGGTCGACACTTTTCTCCAAAACCATGCAATTGCTCAGATGAATTGGCCAGCTCGATCCCCAGACCTAAATCCCATTGAGCATGTATGGGACAACCTAGGACGGCGGATCTCATCCCTCCCCAACCCCCTCCTAGAAACACTCATGAGCTAGGAACAGCCTTAGCACAAGAGTGGGCGTTGATTCCACAGGAGCTGATAAACTCCCTAATTCTTAGTATGGGTCATCGATGTAGAGCCTGTCTATCAGTTAAAGGCGATCACACCCCATATTAACAACAATATCCAAGATATTTATGCACTGACTGCAAGAAGATCATTGCTTGACCGGCTAATTTGCATAAAATACGTGTTAGAATTCTTTGATTTCGGGTATTCTAATCAATAATGGAATAATAAATTTGTGTATCAAATTTCATTGATAAATGTTCAATAAAATTTGAGATAAATAAAAAAAATAGTGTTCCTTTAATTTTGCGGACCAGTGTATATTTATCTTGGAATATTTTCATCCAAATAGTTGGTTAACGGTGGATTAAGCAATAAAATAAGAATAACTTTATATATGATACTTTTTATTTATATATATAGATACATTTTTTTTAATTAGAACAATTTTAAGAAATTAAAAATTATTAGAATTTTTGATTTTTTGGAAATTAATACAATGAGATTGCTCGCCATCTGTATATAAATTTTAAAATTATTTTAGTACGCGGAAACGTTTTATTTAAAGAAATTATTTATCGAAATAAAATGTATATAATAAAAATAAAATTCAAAATAATTTCACCTTCCATATTTTTAATCCAGAACCTAGGTTAATTATTAAAAACCAGCATACTTTCTTATTGTAAAGAAGGTTGAAATCCTCTAAAGGGTCCTGTAGAAGGGTTATTGACCCGAAAGCTCGCCTTTATTAAAACTTATAAGATACGCATCCTCGTACGCTTTGAATCTATTACTTACTTTCTTATTGTATTTTTATTAAATTGTATTTTTATAATAACATTTATAATTCTTAGATGCCATCAAACGATTAATCTTACCCGTTAGAATATCTGCATAATCGAAATACTTATGAAAATTATTTTAAAATATGGGATCGATTACGAATTAAGAAGAATATGCCATATCAAAAAATGTAAATTTTCATTTCTGATTAGATTCTATTTGGTGTAACCAAGCCAAGTTTCTAAACAAACTACTTTATCTAAATTTTCGTCTGGGGGGGGGGTATCATTTAAAACAGTCTGATATCGTTGAGAATCTTGTTTTTTGACCACAATAACTAATGGAAAAGCTCTAAGAAAAACATCTGTTATATCCTGAAACATAAGTAGATATGGTAGAGCCTTCTTTAAGAGTCTACCAAAATTTGCGGTAAAACAGTTTCTCCCAGAGGGAGTCTCAGCAGAGATCCTTCCACGTCAGATAGAATATTTGATGAGAGACTACCTCCCGGAAAGACCACATTTAAGGTGGTCTCCCATGGGAGACTCTATCTCAATATATATACATCATTTAAAGGCATATCCTGACCACGAGCACATGAGTTTTTTAGATTGCAGAGCGCCATCTATTTGAACATAAATCAACTAAACATTGACTTAGACTGTTCCCTGATATTTGGCCAACCATTTTCTTGATTCGTGGTTGGCTTTTCTTGATTTATCAATGAAAAATGCGTTGGTCAAATATCAGGGAGGAAGATAAATCAACGTTTAGTTGATTTCTTTTCCACTAGATGGCGCTCTCTCTCTCTCTCTCTCTCTGCCATCTAAAAAGCACATGTGCTCGTGGTCAGGATATGCCTTTTTTTATTTTAATACCAACACCTGACCTTTATTAATATTATTTTAAAAATTATTTTTCATATATATATATTATATAATCTAAAATGCAATTATTTTATTTTTTAAAAACATATATTTTATTTTCAATCATTGACTATTCTACATTTTTGACCATAGATTTAGAAGATACCACTTTTTGATTTTTTTTTTGTAAATATGTATAGTTAACCTACCTATTTTTTAATTCACGAATATATAATTAATTTTATAAATTCTATATTACTGTGATAAATAACTTTATGTGTAATTTGCTTCAAGTAATTCTAAATAACTATTTGATTTTTTTTTTAGTAAATAATTTATTTCCTATTTTTCACGACTGCACCTCAATTCTCTATCTTTTTCAACAACAAAACAATTCATAACATATATATGTTATATAAAAATATTATTTTATTTAAAAAAAAAATTATATAATTTCTAGAACAAACTACACCTATCCCCCGATTTACACGGTACTTGTTTCACACGTTTTTGCTTTTACACGGTTTTCCAAATAAGTTTTTTTTTTGTTTTTATCGCACTATACTAAATGCTACTGTGATTGAACACATGCGCTGTGCACACATCTCACGAGGAATCCCGAGCTTATGTGCTGACTACATATTTTAACCTGTCAATGCATTTTATTTTTATTTCTGTGTACACCTATCCCCCGATTTACACGTTTTTCTCAGGAACGTACCTACCGTGTAAATCGGGGGATAGGTGTACTCTGTAAAGTCGACCACCAGATGTCGCGGCTTTCCCTATATAAACTCATTGTTGTTGTTTCCCGTTGGCCGGCTCAAATCTTTTGTAATTATGTAAATACGTATTGAAGTTTTCATTTTCTTCTTACGTCTCAAATCAGGTATTTCTTCTTTAATTGTTCCATTACCACAATCAAAGCAAATTGTTATGATATGAAATTTATTTATTATATTTTCTAAGGTTTCTACGACTGTGAAATAACATTACTACAGAATCCCATTGTTAAAACACTCATGTATTTAAAGCAAAACAAGCAAATAATATCTATCTCAGAAATATTTAATATAAAAGCAAGCCCCGACAATATCATAACATATAATTACAGTAGATCCTTCCTGTAAAGGACACCTAATTGCATAGTCAAAGTGTCCTTTAGGGAGAGGTGTCCTCTTACCAGAGAGTTGCTAAATACAGTAGAACCTCCCTGTAAAAGTCACCTAATTGCAGAGCCAAAGTGTCCTTTAGGAAGAGGAGTTCTCCTACCGGAGAGTTTCTAAATAGTAAAAATGGTAACTTTTCAAATGAAAACTGTCCTTTGTAGAGAGGTGTCCTCTAGCGTGGATGTCCTCTCATCGAGGTTTTACTGTACAGGTTTTATTACAAAATTCGAAAGTGTTTTCTGTGTGCTAAATGATGAACTACTGTAAAAATACAACCCACTTTTTGTTGGAATATTACAGAGTAACAATGGCTATAGATGAGACTGAGTTTGAAAAGGAACTTGTATGTATAAAATGTTTAAATGTTGTTTTTGTTGTTTTCATGTAGACATATATACCAAGATTTTTTCATATAATTACTATTAATAATAAATAATATGCAATGTTAAATTGGTTACGGATTCATCCTTCTAATTTACTTTAATTAAATAACACTTTTTCATATCACAATATAATGCGGTTTATGATTGCAGAACGACATTTGAAAATTATTCCGCATGGGTTTCTTTTGAACGAAAAATCGAAATTTATTTCAAAGAGAAATAACGATTATTTTTAACCCACTTATTCATGTAACCTCTTTTGATCCTGAGATTGATTCTAGGCTATATTTTAACAACCATCTTTTCGTTGTAATTTTACATAGAAAAAATCAAGTAATATTTAAAAACTAAGCAATATATATATATTTTTAAATATATATCTTTTCTATATCCAATATATTAGCCACTTTTAGTATGTTCTGAGAATCCAAGTTACATCAAGAGAGTATAGCCACTCTCAATCGAGCTATTTAAAAAATTGAGAAAATTTTTACAATTTATGTAAAATTTATTTTTGACTACATTTTATTTTTAAAAATTCAATTTGAAAAACTTTTCAAATTTAAATTTATTACAAAGCAGTTTTTCTTTCATCATTATACTCATAGTTATATTTACAATAAAAGAGAGGTTTTTGGAAATACCACAAAGGGCTATTTCTAAAATATATAATTGATTATTATTATTTTTTTTATGATTTCATAGAAGGTAAGTTACATGACCGGTAAGTAATATATTAAGAATTATCCAAAGCATTGAAATGAAATGATTTTGTCAATAAAATATCAAAAAGTAGGTAAAACTGAGAAACATTTACAATGGTTAAAATGACAGGTATTGAGTAGAACAGTAAAGAAAAGTATAGATGCACTAGAAACATCCGTTAGATACTACCTAAAACCGTGGCTAAAGAAGCTTCTCCCAGAGTTGGTCTCTTATTAAAGGTTCTTTGATAACAGGTAGATTCTCTGATGAGAGGCCACCTCCAAGAGAGGCCCGTTTATTAACCTTTTTAGACAGTCTCTCATGTTAGACTCAACAAAAATGTATATATCTATATATATATTATATTTTTTAAAAAATATTTGATTTTCTGTTTGAATTTAGATCATGTTGATGATTATGCTATGGTGGTACAGTCGTGGTTAAAATATTGTAAGTAAAATAATAAAAATAGTCTTGATCAGATATTGTTTTAATTGTGAACCCATGGAATATATATAAAACAATTTGATAAAAGTAATGCCTGTCTTAAGGCGTATAAATAAATAAAACAAAAGATTATTTACATAATTACAAAAACTTTGGGTCGGCCAGCGGGGAAGAACAACAATGAGATTTTATATGGTAAGCGTGACCTCTGGCGGTCGATTTAAACATAGTATTTATATCTATGAAATTATAACTTTAAATAAAATAACATTTTAACATATAACATTTTTAAATAAAATATTTCAATATAACATTTCCCCCCTGTGAAGAGAATAATATGGGGTAATTAAGAGTAAAGTGATAAAAATATATAGCTTTAAAAAATATAAAATGATTAGAAAGAGAGGTGTGAGAGGTGATATTCACTTATCATATTGGTTTCTGGATGGTAACCAATAGACAGGAAAGTACAATAGTTAAATGATAAAAATGTGATATTCCATAATCATATTGGTTTGTTGTTAACCAATAGATTGGAAATTACAAAAATGATAATGTGAATAATTATAACAAAAATGTGGTAAAGAGTGAAAATTGTGGTTGATTGAAAATTGTGGTAAAAAGTGAAAATTGTGGTAAAGAATGAAAATTGGGGTAAAGAGTGAAAATTGTGGTAAAGAGTGAAAATGTGATATTCCCTAATCATATTGGTTTGTTATTTACCAATAGATTGAAAATAGACAAGAAAATGCACATATATAATATTAAAAATGAGGAAGGAAAATTTAAGAAAAGATAACATTAAAAACAAAATAATTGCAAAAGTATGTGAATGAAAAATAAAGAAGAAAAACATAGAAAACAATATAAAAAATAATTGGCAAAGATATATGGAAATGCTAAAAACATTTGATTATTATAAGAAAAAGGCATTTATGAGAAAAGTAATAAAAGGCAAGGGTAATATGTAAAAAAGGCAAATGTGAAAACAAAGAATGAACATGTGTAAAGATAAAAGTAATGGTAAGAATAATAAAATGGTCATTTGAAGAAAAAGAAGGTGGATAAATATAAGAGGTAAAATTTACATAAGTTGGTCTCGCTAAATTTACATATTAGTTAGGTACGCTCTCGGATATTTATATTGGAAATAAGCCATGGGGGCAAAAATGAAAATTTTTGAAAATAAAACATTACTTAATGAGATTAAATAAGAAGAATATCAAATTATTAAAAGAGAGTCTGGTAATTTCAAATATAAGATAGAAATGTGAAACTATAGGGTATTGTGGTCATTAACAAAATATATAATGGAAAATATGATCAACAAAGATCAACCTTTATTAAAAATTGAATATGTGAGAAATATATGATATATTGTTGTTGTTGTGTTCCCGGCCGACTGTTTTACATATGGAATTATAAAAAATGGTGAAAATGGTCTAACTAGATTGCGAATATTTAAAAGTAAAATATAGAATGTGTTGTACATATTTTAATTATTTGTTACCACAGAGTGTGTGTAAGCTCAGGGGAAAAATAGGCGCTAAAAAACAAGAAGAAAGAGTTCCTTTTTTTCAATATAAGTTTCCTTTTTATATTTTGTTATCTCTCTTGTTAATCAATAAATATAATCTTTAATTAATAATTATTTTTTTTTTTTGGAATCAGTTTCATTAATAATACTAAGCAAAGTCAACAATTGGTAGCAGAGCGTGGTTTATTGATATAAAGCTCAAAAACGAAAATATTCAATTTGAAGATTAAGCAAGAAGTTTATTCTGATCGGTAAACTGAAGCACTTATAAGAAGATTAAAGGTATTTATATAGATTAAGTTAAATTATATCTATATATTGCATGTTTAAAAGCTACCCAATATTTAAATAAATTTAAAATATATATTTGTTTTAAATTATATATTGGTTTGTTTATATTAGCTCAAAAGACGAAAATGGCTGAATATAATGTTTTATCCCAAACAAAAATTGAACCATTAACAGGAAATAATTATCAAATATGGGCGTTGAAAATCGGCGCAGTTCTGAGAGGAAGAAAATTATTTAAATGTGTAATTTCAGATCCAGAACCTGATATGGAAGACAAAAGATCTTGGGAGATTTGGAGTGATAAAAATGATGAAGCTTTTGGGATAATCATCACTACGTTGACAAATGAACAAGCTGGAATGTTCATAGGAGAAACAAATGCTAAGAAAGTATGGGACTCACTGAGAAAAACATACACAGGCAATTTGGAAGATAAAATTATTGATATAGGCTTAGAATTAAAGAACATTAGAATGAAAGATAATGTAACTGTAGATAATATATAACAAGGGCAAAAAATATTGCTGCTAGAAGTTCATCATTAGGGTATCAATTTTCCTCAAGAGAACTTTCATTTCATATTGTCAGAGGCATACATCCAAGGTATGAAAATATTGCTATTGTCTTACGATCAAAGAGAGAAGCAACAATTGAAGAGATTCAACAAACTCTAAGAGAAGAGGAGTCAAGAAGAAATATGAGATTAAATCAATTGGTTGAGAATGGGCATGAACAAGCATACAGAATTAAAGATAGAAAAGTTCAACAATCTCAGCCAAAAAGATGTTTTGTTTGTAATAAAAAGGGACATCTAGCTAATGATTGCTGGTTTCGAGATAAACAGAAACAAGGATACCAAAAGAAATGGAATCCTGGTTATAGAAATCACAAATACAGTAAGGAACATTCAAATAACCTAGTGGATACTATGAAAAGTGGAATTAATGAGCAAGCATTTGAAACATATGTAAAAGAATTTGAAGATTCACCAGATGAGAGAAATGATAGACAAATATGGTGTATAGATTCAGGATGCACCGCACATTTAACCCCAAACCTAACTTTGATGGAAAATGTGGTAGATTATGAAAGTGAAATCAACCTAGCTGAAAAGGGCAAAACTACCCAAGCCATAGCCAAAGGAGATATGAGACTTACTACATGCACAAGTGAAGGCCAAGAAAATATTCGCATCAAAGATATCTTACATGTACCAAGTTTAAGGAATAATTTCTTGTCAGTATACGAATTAGTCAACAAGGGAAATTCAGTTATTTTCAATAAGGATGGAGCAAAAATTTATAATGAAGGGAATGATTTAGTTGCTGAAGCATATATTAAAGATAGAATGTTTATGATGGAAACAAAACAAAGAAATGTACCAATAGCAAAAAATGAAAATGTCATGGTTTTAAATACACATTTATCAAATAAAAATAGCAATATAAGTTTATGGCATAAGAGATTAAACCATATAAATGAAGAATACATGAAAAAATGATTCAAGGACATATTGTAAGAGGATTGGATCTAAAATTCGAAAGGTTACCAGAGTGCGAAGCATGCATAATGGGAAAACTGGTGCAGAAGCCATATAATATTACAGATAATTATACAGTTAAGCCCCTGCAGTTGATTCATATGGATTTATGTGGACCAATGCCATGTCAATCTTTAGGAGGATCTAAGTATTTCCTTGTTATAGTAGATGATTACAGTAGAAGAATCTTTGTATATTTCCTGAGATCAAAAGATGAGACCTTTGAAAGATTTGAAGAATTTAAAGCAAGAGCCGAAAATGAATTAAGTCTTAGAATAAAAGATGTAAGAACGGACAATGGAACTGAATTTTGTAACTCTAGATTTGAAGGACTTTTCAAGAGAAGTGGGATCCATCACCAACTCACCACAACATACTCACCACAAAGTAATGGAGTCGCAGAGAGAGTGAATAGGACTCTTATAGATACAGCGAGAACCTTACTAATTGACTCAAAATTACCCATGATGTTTTGGGCAGAGGCAATTGCTACAGCTACATACATTAAGAATTGTACACCTCACAGGTCTATCAAGCAAAATACACCTATGCAGAGATGGAATGGCAGGAAACCATCGGTCAAACACATTCGAATATTTGGATGTTTGACACATTGGCTTGAGAGCAAACCAAGAAGAAACAAGTTTTCACCAAAGGGTAGAAAGGGAATATTTATTGGTTATTCCATTAAAAGAAAAGCCTACAGAATATATGATATAATGACAAAGAGAATCCATGAAGTCAGATCAGTAAAATTTAGTGAAGATAAGAGAGGAATTGATTATGCAAATGATATTCAGGAAGATACTAATTGGGATAATTTGATCTATAAAGGAAATTGTGAAGAAATAGTTGCTGAAGACTTTCTTATCTTGAAAGAAGACAATCCTGTCACAGAGAGTAAAATGAAGTCTCAGGAGGATACTTCAGTAAAACTAGGTGGTGACTGTGAAAATGACTCATCACAAACTGAACCGATACAGGAAAGATGTGTAAAAGGAGGAAGAAAGAAAGGAGAAACAAAGAGCATCTTAGAAGAACGGCACAAAGCAAGACTTGAAGAACAAGAAAGGAAATTGATTGAAGAAGGAGTTCGACGCTCACAAAGAATAAAGGATAGGAATAATGCAAACTTAATTATGGAAATTGATCATTATATTCCGGAGAACTTTAAAGAAGCAATGGATAGTGGAGAAAGAAATGAATGGCACAAAGCAATGGAAGATGAGCTCAGTGAGATAGAGAAACATAAAGTATGGACACTAGTACCAAGGGAAAATGGTATGAAAGTCATCAATAGTAAATGGGTCTACAGTACGAAGAAAACACCAAGTGACGGCATATATAAACGAAAGGCCAGACTGGTTGCTGTTGGATGCAATCAAAGATATGGTGTGGACTATAAGGAATATTTTTCACCTGTACTCAAAAAGGAAAGCTTGCGAACAATAGTAGCTCTTGCAACACAACAGAATTTAACCATAAAGACTTATGATGTGAAGACAGCTTATCTCTATGGTGAGTTAAAAGAGACAGTATACATGAGACAACCAGATGGTTTTATATAAAAAGGAGAAGAAAACAAAGTGTGTAAATTGGAAAAAAGCCTGTATGGTCTACCACAATCAGGAAAATGTTGGAACAAAAAGATCAATGAAATTTTATACCAGTTGGGAATGATTAGAACCAAATGTGATCCATGTGTCTATAAACTCCAGAGAGGAGAAGAGTATGCAATACTGGGTCTATATGTAGATGATCTCATCATTGCTGGAACTATTAAAGAAATTAATGACAACCTAGCCTCAGAAATAGAAAAATATGTTAGTCTAACAGAAAAGAAAGATAGCGAACCATTTATTGGAATTGAAATAAAAAGGGAAGAAGATGGATTTTATCTATCTCAGACTCATTATATTGATACAATTCTTCACAGATTTGGACTGGAAGAATGCAACAGTGTGCAGACACCTGGAGATCAAAATCAAAATTTGGATGAATATTTGGACTCTAAGCCAGTAGATAAAACTGTATACCAGGAAATGATTGGATCACTAATGTACCTCTCTACGGGTACTCGACCGGACATATCCTTCAACGTCAGCAATTTATCACAGTATAGTAATGATCCAAGAGTAATACACTTAACTGGAGTTAAAAGGATTTATAGATATCTGAAGGGAACAAGAGATAACATGTTGGCATATAAGTCAAAAGACAACAATATCACAATAAGTACTGATGCGAGCTGGTGCACAACCCGAGACGCAAAATCCTATTCAGGCTATACAGTCAAACTTGGCAACAACTTAATAAACTGGAGAAGTAGAAAGCAAAATTTAGTAGCCTTGTCTACATGTGAAGCAGAACTTATTTCAATATGTGAAGGCATTTCAGAAGTATTATGGTTAAAGGGATTACTAGAAGAACTTTGTGAAAATTTAACTTTCCCAATTACCTTGAAAAGTGACAGCCAGGCTGCAATAAACTGGATACAATCTGACAAGATTACTTCACGAACAAAGCACATAAACCGAAAGTATTATTTTGTGAAAGAGGAAATTCAAAATGGAATCAAGCTGGAATACACTAAAAGTGAAGACATGGAGGCGGATATACTAACGAAGAGTCTACCTAAGGACAAACTACGGAAATGTGCAGATAGCCTTGGACTTGCTGATTAGGGCTTACACACAGGGGAGCGTGTGTTGTACATATTTTAATTATTTGTTACCACAGAGTGTGTGTAAGCTCAGGGGAAAAATAGGCGCTAAAAAACAAGAAGAAAGAGTTCCTTTTTTTCAATATAAGTTTCCTTTTTATATTTTGTTATCTCTCTTGTTAATCAATAAATATAATGTTTAATTAATAATTATTGGAATCAGTTTCATTAATAATTATTGGAATCAGTTTCATTAATAATACTAAGCAAAGTCAACAGAATGAGAGAGGTATATTTAGTAACTAATTATACAAAGAAAATGTGGCATTATTTAAATGGCAAAAATATTTAAGAAATGACATAAAAGGAATATATGTAACTATAAGCAAATAAGCGATTGTAAACTATTGTAAACATGAGTGAGAATTGAAAAGTTAAAATAAACTGCGAAAAATGGTTGATACAAAGTACCTTGAAAAGGATGATGCTGGCTGGAGTTGGCTGTAGATGGAGATGACTGGTGTTGGGCGGAAGATGCGATGGCTGGAGTTGGAATGGAGAAGACTGCTTGAAACATCTTGAGATGGTGATGGCTATGTTTGCTTGTCGAGAAGGCTGTTTTTTTGGAGATGGCTATGTTTGATTGGAAATGGCTATGTTTGTTTGGAGTTTGTCTATGGCTTGATGATGACTATGGTTACTTGTAGGTGACTATTTTTCAATGGAGAAGGCTATTTTTGATTGGACTAGGTTATTTTTGGTTGAAATGAGCTATTTTTGATTAAAATGAACTATTTTTGATTGGGAGATTTGCATATTTGAGTTTGAAAAAATTTTGCTTTTGGCATATAGAACAAACAGGTAAATATCCTGTCGGCTAATATTATATTTAAAAAATATATATTTGATTTTCTGTTTGAATTTAGATCATGTTGATGATTATGCTATGGTGGTGCAGTCGTGGTTAAAATCTTGTAAGTAAAATAATAAAAATAGTCTTGATCAGATATTGTTTTAATTGTGAACCCATGGAATATATATAAAACAATTTGATAAAAGTAATGCCTGTCTTAAGGCGTATAAATAAATAAAACAAAAGATTATTTACATAATTACAAAAACTTTGGGTCGGCCAGCGGGGAAGAACAACAATGAGATTTTATATGGTAAGCGTGACCTCTGGCGGTCGATTTAAACAGAGTATTTATATCTATGAAATTATAACTTTAAATAAAATAACATTTTAACATATAACATTTTTAAATAAAATATTTCAATATAACATATATATAGTCCTAAACCGCAGGAAAGCCCGGGGCGATCTATGGATACACTCCAGGAACCTGGGTTACCTTGTTGTTACTGCTATTTTAGATATATATTTAGAAAGATACAAAATATTCCCAAAATAGTGATGTATTTGAGACTTATAAATATCTGTTAATGTCCATTCAATCAGTCTGAAAAAATTTCAACGCCAAGAAGCAGTCTTAATAAACTGCATATGTTTCCACAATATTGGATTATTTGGATAAAATATTTTTTAAATAATTAAGTTAGAAACATCAAAGTAAAATATTCATTCAACCAAAACGAAGAAACATCCAATTTGTGTAAAATCTAAGTAGAGAAAAATCTACATGAGAGAAGCGAAATAAAACTAATATAAATTCAAATAAGCGAAACTCTGGAATTAAACAAATTTGATTGTCACATTTGAGGCGAAATCTATTTTTAAGCGAATTTTTGAAATCGGATTCTTAAAAGATATTTGTTTAAATAAAATATAATTTATATAAAACACAGCTTTCTATTCTATATGTACTGCGGTAAAATTTCACTCCGGAGGCGTTGGCTGGGTCATTTGTCTAGTTTAATAAAAAATGCAAAAGCAAATGTTTATTTTGAAATATAGAGGTATACAAAAATGACTAAAGATACAAGGTTGTCCCAAAAGTTCGTAAACACTTGCAAAAATTGAAATACAAATATAATTCACCGTTAGGAGAAGTAAATAAAAATAAAGCATTTGGTAAGGCGTTAAAAATTGTTTTGAGGTTGCGAGGGCGTTCTCACGTGATTATTCATGAATGCCGGCCAGACAGCCTCTATCTTTAAGATAGGCTATAAACGTCCTATATATACACGGACTATTCAATGGAATTCTGAAATGCCTCCAGTGAGGATGACGTCAGGGTCGTTCTATCAAAATTATATACAGAATAGATAGAGTAAACGTTAGGTAGATGAAGGTGTCGACTTACTTTCTTTCCTTTATCATACTCCACCACACGTAGATTGGTGGCGTCACACTTGTTCCCGGCCAGTACCTTCACGACATCAGGGGAGGCGTTCTGTCGCACACCGTCCTGTTGGAATAGTTGAATGACCCATCACCAGGTGGTACAGAATTCTACTCTAGGTAATAATCAACTACAACGGTTAAGACTTCATGTCATCTTTTATTAATATTGAAGAGAAATTTAATTTTTAACACCTACTTATTTAAAAATGTTCGTTGATGTTAGATGGAGAATGTATCTCTAAATTGAGACAACCATTTCTTTTTTCTGTGTGTGCACATCCAAATCACGACGAAATAGGTCTAAAATTTCACAACTTTAAATTATGAAAATGAATCGGGTTTTTAATACCCAAAGTGTTGTGATTTTAATACAACCACATATATAAATGTCGACTCTCTGTAGCAATCCTGTCGACTCTATGTAGGATTGGTGTGCATCCTGTCGAATTGGGGTTGTGGTGTCGACTTGGGGTGTTGACTTACTGTGGGATTGCTGTGGACTCACTGTAGAATCCTATCGACTCTATGTCGAATCGTGTTGAATCCTGGTGAATTGTGTGTTTGGGTGGATATGATTGGATTGATGGCGCAGTCTTGGTTGAATGGTGGGTTTCCACAGGGGAAGAACGAGCACACCTGGATGGGATAGAAAATAAGACCTTGCGAAAGGGAGAGTGATGGGACAGACTGAAGGTATTTGCCTTTCACATGATGGAGCGGACACTAACTTTGTTGGAGCCAATGTTGGGCACACCTTGCTTGTAGCACAGTCACCTACCTTCCTTCTTACTTCTTGTCCGAGATCATCGTCATTAACTCTCTCGACTTCTCATTAGTGGAGATCCTTCCACGTGCTCTTTGATGATTCGCTATCAATTGGTCATGCTTGAAGGTGATTGGTTGTTGATTTGTCATGCTTAAATGTGATTGGCTTAGTACCTTCATTGTCGCCATGATTGCAATCCTCCAGGAAGAAGAAGGCCTTTGAACTTAAGTTTTATGGGTCCAGGGCAGTGACCTTTACTTCCTGGATGATGCAATCCTGTTAATTGTTCTGTCCCTTTTCGCGAAGCCTAACTTTTATTAAATATTTTGACGCTACATTGCATAGATTGTGGTGGGGTTACATATTGCTATATACAGATTATCACATAAACATATATATAACTTTTGTGCTAAACTGTAGAGCAGGTAGTTTCTCATCTACACATGAATCGGAGAAAGTATGTAAACTTTCACTTGTTACATTAATAGGTATATGAAACTGGCAATTTTTGTCTTTCCTTGTAGCAGGGGACAATGAAGGATACAATGGGGCATCCTATCTTGAATACAAGACCGACCATACAAGACTGCTCCTCTTCCAGGATGGTGTAAAGACTTTTCCATAATGCACCATCTGCAGGACCAAAGAGGCCTCACCAGACCACTTCTCAGAATGTATTGGAGCGTAAATACAGGGCCTATATACCACATCTACCATGATTATAAATTTAATCCATAAATTCAGTCTTCATGACCTTCTATAATTATACAATTAAATAAAATTTTAAAATCTTGAATTTCATCTCGTTATAGCACTCGAATTTAAAGCAACATTCTTTCCTCTAATATATTCTGTATCTTAAAAATAAATTACTTTAGATTTAAAGATAGTTTAGGAGACATTACCTCTTGAACGTTTTGGAACCAGTAGGTGAGATGGTTGAAGGACTCCATGTTGGTGACGTCATACATGACCAGGATTCCCTGCGCAGAACATGATGATAACGAGATGAGAACATGATGAGGTTATGTATTTACCATGGCCCCTCGGTAGTACGCTGTGGTTAGAGTTCGAAACCTCTCTTGCCCCGCAGTATCCCTGTAGCATATGCATATATGTTAGAATATTGTATCGAAACATTTATTAAGTACAGATTATTAATTTTGCTATTTATATTTGCTACTCTTTATTTGATTCTCTTATATTTTTATCAATTTTTGTCTGTGTCTCTCTCTTAAATAAATTACCGTGTCATCCTGAAGTTTGACTTTTCCAATTTTCTACGTGACATTTGGTGAAGATGCTGGGTAGATTAGGGAAGACAAATTGAAGATCGCTGAGAAGACTCAGAGACAATGGGTACAGTGATCTACATTTTCAATAGATCCAGGATTCCACCGCCGTGTTAAAGCCGAAACATCCTTTCAAGATGACGATGTCCTTATAGACGCTAAGACGACAAAGTCGCTCTTCATGCCGCAAGAAAAAGGACGTTAAAGTACTAGGGACAAAGTTCCAAGACTCCGAGGGAATTCTCAACAGAAGCACGTCAGATCGATGTCAGTAGTAACAAGATTTTCAAGCTGTGAGTCACAGCTCCCATAGGGAAGGAGCTACGTATCGAAATATTTATTAAGTACAGATTATTGATTTTGATATTTATGTTTTGCTACTCAGTAAACTTGCATCATTGCTTCTCTTATATTTTATCGATATCAGTTTGTGTCTTAAATAAATTGCTGCGTCATCCTGAAGTTTGGCTTTTCTAATTTTCTAAGTGTTTACACCAAAATGTTTACAGAAGAACCTGCCGGTTGATAATATGCTTAGTATCCACTTCAGTGTTAAGTGAGCAACACTAAGTTGGTTTCTACTCATTCTTAAGTGCAATTTGAATGTTTGCAGTTATTTTTTATGGCTTCATTAGGTTCTAAGTGACGATATGTAAATAATGAACCCCAGGATCCCGTTGTAAAGGTGACCAAGAATTTCACGTATAACTGAACCAATTTGCTGAGAGCGCATATCTTGATTGAAGAGTCTCTCCATGGAATATTTTATCAAAATTAAGGCAACTAAATGCGTCTATGACTACACGTCAGCGACCAATCATAAAATATCCAAGTCTTCTCTCTTAAAACAATGCCCAAATAACGACCAATCTGTCAAATACGACCACTGAAATTGGTCTCAAATCTTCATTTTATTTTCTAAATGGTCCTGTTTTATGACCAACCTTTATCATTATTTTTATATATTAAAAACAAGTAGTCGTTTATATAAAAAAATAGCCAATTGATCCGAGATTTACCAGAATATATATAGAAAAAAAAAACTTTAAAAATCAAATTACTAATAGAAACCAATTGATTTACTCTCATGGTCAAAACTTAAGGAAGTTATACCTAAATCATGTATATCGGGGTTCAGACAATTACTCTGAAAGATATTTGATACACAGTGACCTTTATTAAAGACACACGAGATAACCAAGTGTGAATAAAATTGTCTCATTCTCCTTGGAAAAAAAACGATGGGAGACATAGACTACTTTCCACATAGAATCTATTTAATTGAAAAGAAAATTACACCATTCGGAGAAGATTTTATTTCAAGAGTATATTTAATATCTCTAGATATTACTAGATATCTCTAGATATAGGCTAGAAGAACCTTCTATAGGACCTATAAAAATATATTTCTTGCAGAAGACAATTTCAGCGAATGGTGTAGAGGCCAGGTTATCTCCGAAAGCTTTTTTTTCATTTTAAAGAAATAAAAGAATCTGACGTAATATTTTGTCTTTAATAAGAGAAAAAATAGTACAAATGTGATATTGTACTGGGATAAGGAGCATAAATTATTTTAAAAGAAAGGGGCATCACCTTATTGTGCAACTGAAAGTTGCTGATGACTTGCGCTCATCTATCAACGAATAGTTGATATTTATTCCGATAGATGGTGTAAGCCATCAGCAACTTTCAGTTGCACGATAAGGAGATGCCTTTTTCATTTTCATAATTTATGCACCTTATCCCAGTACAATATCACATTTGTACTGTTATTTATTTTTTTTTAATAATTAGGTGTGAAAAAATAGTACAAATGTGATATTGTACTGGGATAAGGAGCATAAATTAAGAAAAAGGCATCTCCTTATCGGGCAACTGAAAGTTGCTGATGACTTGCGCCATATATATCTATCGGAATAAATTTTCACATTGTATCGCCTTCTCACGCAATTGTGGCCTTAACGGCCCGTTTCATGTCTTTTCAGGATGCCTGAATGAACAGTTTTTTGGTCGTTGAGGTACAGCTTGCACCACGCGGATGAGTGCCAACAGCCCGAAACGCTTCCGTATTTAGCTTTTCTTGTTTAATCAAGAATGAGTATTTGGAAAATTCTGGAATAATTAAAAATTAACGAGAATAGTTGATATTTATTCCGATAGATTGCGCAAGCCATCAGCAACTTTCAGTTGCACGATAAGGAGATGCCTTTTTCATAATTAGGTGTGTTGCGAAAATAGAGCTTCCCAAATGGAGAAAGCCTCCTATATATTTAGCATTGTTTAGATTTTAGTGAGCTTTGGTACAGCTAGAGCTTTTCAGTTGCGACTTTCAGTTGCACGATAAGGAAACACCCCCCTTTCTTTTTTCTTTATTTTGTCTTTAGTGATAGATATCGTAGGGTCTTTTGAATGTTGACCTATTTAAGAGTTTTAACTTTCAGAAGACAGTTAAATTAGCGCACAAAACATATGTTTATTATAAGTCTTGATTGATATAAACAGTATCTGTTTTATTCGTCTGCTGATTGGTTATCTTCTTACCTTAGCCAACCAATCAGCGTTGAATTCCATCAGGCAATTAGAGTGTATATTTTTGCTAAGGTACATAAATATCGAGATACTATTTTATATATTCGATCATATTACCATTAAGGTACTATTATATATTGTGCCCAGCATTTCAAGATTATAGAAGGAAGAATGAACTAGTTGTTTGTGAACTTAACGATTTGATTTCCGATAAAAAATCACATTTAAAGTTTAATTCATTTTGTAAATACATTCTAAACTTTCTACAAAATCTGGATCTCTAGTGTTTTTCATGTGCTGAATAATGTAAATAACTTATGTAAATAAAAAATTCTCCTTGTTTGGCGCAAGTATCCCTTGCGGGATATAGCGCTTTGGAAATAAAATGATTAAGGTACTATTACATTTTTCTTGCATGTATCCTACATTTCTGCTTGGAGAATCTGTAAAAGACTAAAAGGTCTTAATAAAGCTTTTTTATTTTTGTTGTATTTTATATATTCAAACATAAGTTGATATCGTAATTTTATTGATAAACATGCAAAATTTTATTACAAGGTATGTCCCATAAGTTCCCGGACTGGGTCCATAAAAAAAAAAGGTAAGATTTTTTAAAAATATTTTTATTAAAACTTTTCAAAGTAATCCCCCCTTGCTTCAACGCACCAGCGCCATCGTTTCTCCCAATTGTCGAAACAGTTTTTATAAGCCTCTTTTGGAATGCTCTTCAATGCTAACGGCGATTTTTCTATTATGTCATCCCTGGTGTCAAAATGTCTTCCTTTTAGAACTGCTTTAAGTTTGGGGAACAGGAAAAAGTCATTTGGTGCGATGTCTGGGAAATAGGGTGGTTGAAGTAGGATTTATGTCCCGTTTTTCGCCAAAAAGCTAGTCATCAAGTGCGCTGTGTGAGGGCGAGCATTGTCATGGTGTAGGATCCAGCCACCATTAGTCCATTTTTCTGGCCTTTTTTTTCGAATCGCTTCCCTTAGACGGCGAAGAATGCCCAAATACATATCCTTGATAACTGTTTGGCCTGCAGGAAGATACTCGTGATGAAAAATGCCCTTTTTATCCAAAAAAGCGACCAGCAACACCTTGTTTCTGGATTTCAATAATCTGGATTTTTTGGGTCTAAGCTCACCCTGACATCTCCACTCGGCAGATTGATGCTTGGTTTCAGGATCATAGCCATAGACCCATGTCTCGTAGCCTGTGATTATCTTGTCTTTCCATTCCGGATCCGTTCTTGTCATTTCCAACATGTCCTCACAGGTTGCAATCCGACACAGTTTTTGCTCATTAGTGAGGAATCTTGGGATGAATTTTGCAGGAGTCTTTTTGATTTGGTTACGATCCTTCCAATCGTTGTTTTAGAGATGCCTGTGTCTTGTTCTAGCTCCAGCAAAGTGGTTCGAGGATTTTCTTTTATCAAATCGGTGATTTTTTGCACATTTTCATCAGTCCTTTGAAATTTTTGGGCGTCCTTGACGAAGATCATCTTCAATTGAAATTCTGCCAGCTTTAAATCTAGAATGCCATTCAAAAACAATTGTTCTCTTTGGGGAATGCTTTATTAAGCATTTAAAAAGTTTCGGTTGCTGATATTTGAAGTTTCACACAAAATTCTATGCAAATCCTCTGCTTCAATTTTCGTTCCATCGTAAAATCGCCGCAGCGCTATGTGTAACCTTCAAATAAATTAGAATAACTTTGGGGCGCGTGCACGTACCGCCTCGATATTGGTACCACCGTGTAGCCAGATATTTTTTCTATAATAAACAGTCAAATTCATTTACATTTTTCATTTATTTATTTTTTTATGGACCCAGTCCGGGAACTTATGGGACATACCTTGTATATTAATTATTGGTATTTCATCCATACTTTTTTACCAATTTTTTTCAGGAGTTTATATATATGAACCAAAAGAGGCACCTCTCCCTTTAAATGTACATCAGGACGATGACAAAGAAAGATTGAGCAACAACACCAGTTTTGGAAAATTCGGACAAAAAGCTAACCTGTTTATCTGAATTTGCCTAAACTGGTGTTTTGGCTCATGCTTTATCATCACTAGTAAGCTCTTGGCCTACCTGAAGCCAGAGAATCCACCACCCAACTAGACGGAACCTCCGTACCATCAAAACCAAATGCCTGCAGGAATGGAAATCTAATGCTGCACATGACTGGTACAGAGCAGGAGGGACAAGCACCGGTTCTGTCCTCCCAAGAGAACAACAGTCTTTGATTTCCAGACTTAAGTCTGGACATCTACGGACAATGACTTTCCAGAATGGTTGCAGGGTTTTCCCACTATGTACTAAGTGCAATTCTCAGCCTGCAACCCCAAGACACATTATTGACTGTATTAACTCATCCATTGATGAGCTCTACTCTTCCCCGGCAGACACCATCTCAAGCTTTACAAGTTTGATACCTTAGTGTGATTGAGTGGAGATAAGAAAGAAGAAGAAGACTAGTGAGGTTTTTTTTACTAGCGTGATGCATAGTGCTTCGTTCTGATGCACATTTAAAGGGAGAGGTGCCTCTTTTGGTTCATGAATATCATCCTCCTCAACTTTATGATACACTGCGTGACATTGAAAATGGAACACCAAGAAATAGTGGCCAGAAAATTATGCAAATTTCAGGGTAGACGCGCCTAACCGAGTTATGCAAATGATGTAAAATGCGCAGCTCTCGTGCGCACATGGAGTAAGATATAAGGGAAGGAACTTGCAGAAAGGACAGTAATACTTATAAATGACTGCGTGGTATAATTATAAAGCTATACAACCAGTTTAACCGCATAAGTTTCTTTTTATTTATGAAAAAACATTTTTAATTTCAAAGAGAAATAATTTAATATTTCTAACTTTTGGATGACGTATGAAAAGGTTGAATATATGAAGAGTGATGGTCTATATATGAATGGATGACGTATGGAGGGTGAAAAATATGAAGAGTAATGGCGAACGGAAAAATAAAATAAAAGTTTTATAAAATAAAATAAAGTTAGAAATATTAAATTATTTCTCTTTGAAATTAAAAATGTTTTTTTCATAAATAAAAAGAAACTTATGCGGTTAAACTGGTTGTATAGCTTTATAATTATACCACGCAGTCATTTATAAGTATTATTAGTCAGTTTAAATATTAGTTACGAACGGAGAAATATCGTCCAGGATAGCCTAGTGGACATGGCACCTGCCCGGTAAGCAGAAGGTTGTGGGTTCGATTCCCGCTCCTGGACACTTTTATTTTTCCGTTCGCCATTACTCTTCATATTTTTCACCCTCCATACGTCATCCATTCATATATAGACCATCACTCTTCATATATTCAACCTTTTCATACGTCATCCAAAAGTTAGAAATATCAAATTATTTCTCTTTGAAATTAAAAATGGTTTTTTTCATAAATAAAAAGAAACTTATGCGGTTAAACTGGTTGTATAGCTTTATAATTATACCACGCAGTCATTTATAAGTATTATTAGTCAGTTTAAATATTAGTTACGAACGGAGAAATATCGTCCTAAATAGCCTAGTGGACATGGCACCTGCCCGGTAAGCAGAAGGTTGTGGGTTCGATTCCCGCTCCTGGACACTTATTTTTCCGTTCGCCATTACTCTTCATATTTTTCACCCTCCATACGTCATCCATTCATATATAGACCATCACTCTTCATATATTCAACCTTTTCATACGTCATCCAAAAGTTAGAAATATTAAATTATTTCTCTTTGAAATTAAAAATGTTTTTTTCATAAATAAAAAGAAACTTATGCTGTTAAACTGGTTGTATAGCTTTATAGAAAGGACAGTATTCGTGTCGTTATTTCTTCAAGGAAAATCATTGTAGAAATTTTGTTCTTGTGTCAAAAGACACGTGTAATAACAGAGAATGCCAGGTCATCGTAAACGGAGGCAGTTCAAGCAGACAGACGCTTTTACGAGGGGCATGGTGATCGGACTGAAAAGGGCAGATTGGTCCATACGTCAAATCGCAGCTGATACACACCTTGGTGCGTCCACGGTGCACCGACTGTGGAGAAGATGGTTGGAACAAGGAAATGTGGCAATTTATAGGAATGTCGGTGCAACCAGAGTGACGTCAGCACGTGTGGATCGGCGTATCCTTCGACAAGCAGTGGCGGCCCCACAAGCCACTTGTACCGCCATCCTGCAACATGTGCAAGACACCCTAGATCATTCCATCTCGACCAGAACCATTTCCCGTCGATTGGTTGCTAATGGCTTGCACTCATGCCGTCCGCTAAGAAGACTGCCATTGACCCCACCGAATAGGCGCCAACGTTTGGAATGGTGCCGGGCTAGATCGACGTGGATGACGGAATGGCACAGGGTCGTGTTCTCAGATGAGTCGCGTTTTTGCTTGTCCAGTGATAGTCGCCGTGTACACGTGTGGCGTCGACGTGGAGAAAGGTCCAATCCGGCAGCAATTGTGGAACGCCCCACCGTGCGACAACGTGGAATCATGGTTTGGGGCGCAATCGCGTATGATTCCAAGTCACCTTTACTTCGTATTCAGGGCACTATGACGGCCCAACGATACGTTGATGATGTGCTGCGACCGGTGACATTCCCCTACCTTCAGGGGGTACCAAATGCCCTTTATCAGCAGGATAACGCCCGACCGCACACTGCTCGCATTAGCCAACAAGCTCTGCAAGATGTACAGATGCTTCCCTGGCCACCGTACTCTCCTGATCTCTCACCAATCGAGCACGTCTGGGACATCATTGGACGCCGTTTGCATGCCTTGCCACAGCCGCGTTCAGAAGACGAACTGTGGCAAATGGTTGAGAGGGAATGGAGAGCCATCCCTCAGGACGCCATCCGTACTCTGATTGACTCTCTACCTAAACGTGTTGCTGCGTGCATCGCCGTCCGCGGTGGTCCTACTTGCTACTAAGCCGACGCCGTTCTCGCTCTGTATTATGACTATCATTTTGAAATAAAGATCACTTATTGTTCGTCCCTGTCTCTCTCTGTCTGCCGAGTTTCATCACTTTCTGGCCACTATTTCTTGGTGTTCCATTTTCAATGTCACGCAGTGTATACCTCTATATATATATATATATATATATATTGGGCTTTTCATTCAAAAACTTTAATAATATTTTATATTTTTCAATCTGAAATATCACTTTTTTCTGTTTAATTATACAAGTCTGTCTCAAAATATCGTAAACATATTATGATTTATAAATAGTTATAAAACGAATAATTTTATTCTCTTCGTTTTATAAAAAAAAAAAAAATTCTCTTCGTTTTATAACTATTTACAATTCTATAAGAGAAATTTTAATGATTCATGTTAATATTATGATTTATATTTTGCAAATGTTAACGAACTTTCGGGACAACCTTGGTAATATTGGTAACCTTGGTAAAATTATTAAATAATTATTTTATAGAAGAATGATTTAATCTCTGATGTTCTATATCAAGGGTGAACAATCAACAGGTGGGCCAAGTTTCAGAATTACAAGGTTGTCCTAAAAGTTCGTAAACACTTGCAAAATATAAATCATAATCATAATATAATACAATATAATACGGCTTATGATTGTAGAACAAAATTTGACAATTATACCGCAAATGTTTCTTTTGAACAAAAATAGAAATTTATTTTGGGGTTAGAAATAATCGTTATTTCTCCTTAAAATAAATTTCGATTTTTCGTTTAAAAGAAACATTTGCGGTATAATTGTCAAATTTCGTTCCATAATCACAACATGTTTACGAACTTTTGGGATAACCTTATATTTCCACCAGAAATATCTCTTAAAGATTTATGGTAACTTTCTACAGTTCTTAATTATTTTACAATAAATTTTGAGTTTAGATGTGTTATACGTATTATATATGTGGTAACATTTGTCAACTTGTCGTATAACGAATAGGCTTCTACGATAGCTCGGAATTTTACCTAAGACCAATCTTGTATATAAACTTTATTTAATCCCTAGTACACTTGGTCATGATAATCATGGTGGGTAAGATTAAAAACCTTCATAGAATGTGTGGCATATTAATATTTGAAAATTTTCAATTTGCAATATTTTCATTCACTTCACAAGTTCTTGTTGAATTTTTTTCGAATAATCAGAAGTATTTGAAAATATTTCAGGTCTTGATTTTTATTCTTTGTATACCTTTTTTTTTTTTGATAGCGATATCAAACAAAACACAACCTGATCTCTGAATGTGTGTGTGACGTAACAAATTAAAGTGTTTGTTTGAAATGGAAACACAAGGACACCATTAGATAGTAGGCTACCTAGACCGTAGTCTGTACGTCTGATCTTCAAGGGTACCATTGGATAGTGGGCTACCTACACCGAAGTCTGATCTTAAAGGGCACCATTGGATAGTAGGCTACCTAGACCGTAGTCTGTACGTCTGATCTTCAAGGACACCATTGGATAGTAGGCTACCTAGACCCTAGTCTGTACGTCTGATCTTCAAGGGCACCATTGGATAGTGGGCTACCTAGACCGAAGTCTGTACGTCTAATCTTCAAGGGCACCATTGGATAGTGGGCTACCTAGACCGTAGTCTGTACGTCTGATCTTCAAGGACACCATTGTATAGTGGGCTACCTAGACCGAAGTCTGTACGTCTGATCTTCAAGTGCACCATTGTATAGTGGGCTACCTAGACCGAAGTCTGTACGTATGATCTTCAAGTGCATCATTGTATAGTGGGCTACCTAGACCGAAGTCTGTACGCCTGATCTTCAAGTGCACCATTGTATAGTGGGCTACCTAGACCGAAGTCTGTACGTATGATCTTCAAGTGCATCATTGTATAGTGGGCTACCTAGACCGAAGTCTATACGTCTGATCTTCAAGTGCACCATCGTATAGTGGGGTACCTAGACTGAAGTCTATACGTCTGATCTTCAAGGGCATCATTGTATATTGGGCTACCTAGACCGAAGTCTCTACGTCTGATCTTCAAGGGCACCATTGGATAGTGGGCTACCTAGACCGAAGTCTGTACGTATGATCTTCAAGGGCACCATTGGATAGTGGGCTACCTAGACCGAAGTCTGTACGTCTGATCTTCAAGGACACCATTGGATAGTGGGCTACCTAGACCGAAGTCTGTACGTCTGATCTTCAAGGGCATCATTGTATAGTGGGCTACCTAGACCGAAGTCTATACGTCTGATCTTCAAGGGCACCATTGTATAGTGGGCTACCTAGACCGAAGTCTATACGTCTGATCTTCAAGGGCATCATCGTATAGTGGGGTACCTAGACCGAAGTCTATACGTCTGATCTTCAAGGGCACCATCGTATAGTGGGGTACCTAGACCGAAGTCTATACGTCTGATCTTCAAGGGCACCATCGTATAGTGGGGTACCTAGACCGAAGTCTATACGTCTGATCTTCAAGGGCACCATCGTATAGTGGGGTACCTAGACCGAAGTCTATACGTCTGATCTTCAAGGGCACCATCGTATAGTGGGGTACCTAGACCGAAGTCTATACGTCTGATCTTCAAGGGCACCATTGTATAGTGGGCTACCTAGACCGAAGTCTATACGTCTGATCTTCAAGGGCATCATCGTATAGTGGGGTACCTAGACCGAAGTCTATACGTCTGATCTTCAAGGGCACCATCGTATAGTGGGGTACCTAGACCGAAGTCTATACGTCTGATCTTCAAGGGCATCATCGTATAGTGGGGTACCTAGACCGAAGTCTATACGTCTGATCTTCAAGGGCACCATCGTATAGTGGGGTACCTAGACCGAAGTCTATACGTCTGATCTTCAAGGGCACCATCGTATAGTGGGGTACCTAGACCGAAGTCTATACGTCTGATCTTCAAGGGCATCATTGTATATTGGGCTACCTTGACCGAAGTCTCTACGTCTGATCTTCAAGGGCACCATTGGTTAGTGGGCTACCTAGACCGAAGTCTGTACGTCTGATCTTCAAGGACACCATTGGATAGTAGCCTACCTAGACCGAAGTCTGTACGTCTGATCTTCAAGGGCATCATTGTATAGTGGGCTACCTAGACCGTAGTCTGTACGTCTGATCTTCAAGGACACCATTGGATAGTGGTCTACCTAGACCAAAGTCTGTACGTCTGATCTTCAAGTGCACCATTGTATAGTGGGCTACCTAGACCGAAGTCTATACGTCTGATAGGGCAGTAGGCACTCACCATATCTGGAGCTTGATCGGCGTGCCATCGAGGTTGATAATCTTCTGCTTGAAATCGATACCTAGACACACGCCACGACTGTGAGACTCCTAGCGGGAGTACAGAAAACTACAGGGAGGTCAATGGCTCTGTATCTCCGCATCAATACTGCTACATTTCTTAATGCACCTGGTTACCCTGGAACAACTTTTAAGCGTTTGAAATCTGTCATCTCTTAGCTGGGAGCATTTCTCTATCTTTTTTCAACATATATAAACTCTGACTGATATCAGAGGATGTTTAGATGATGTTTCGATAATTGAATTGATTAACAAATGAAAACATTAAGACACCAATGTTTATTTTTACAAATAAATCAGAAATTTCTACTGTCTTTACTGCGATGAAAAAAATATTGGAAGGGCTTCGCTCATCAGTGTTGGGAGGGTCACCACTGGGGAAGATGGGTGGAATCCAGCTGCGGGAGGATGGCCCACTTGACCCTACCCCTAAGTCACATAAGACGTAATGACGGCGTAAGGGCAAGGAATGTGCTCGGGTAAAACCCGGGGGTAGCCCGAGTCATTCGGCTAGTATCACATAAGACAGCTCTGAAAAATGGATAAGGGCCCATCAAGACAATAAAATAAACTTTCTTCTTCTAAAGAAATGCTCTAAGAATCTACCTCGCTTCAAATTCGACCAGTAACAACCTATTCTATACCTTTCTAAAATAAATATAGGCAAGTAATGAATGTCTAAGATTATTAGAGACTTTTTTTTTTATTTCTTCAGCGGTCGCTTGCTCTATTAAGAAATGGAGAAGTAAAAACATGAAACAAATTTTTGAAAATTATCAACAACAACGAGCCTTTTCGTAAAGATAGAGGCTACCTGGATAGGCATTTTTCTTGAAAATAAAGATACTTCGGCCAGTAAGTCGAGGTAATAAAAATATTTACTGTCCGAAGTATCTTCATTTTCAAGAAACAAGCTTTTTATTGGGGACCTATTCCCTACACAGGATTCACCCAGATGCATAATTGCATAGAAAAGATGATTAAGTTATTTAAAGGTGATCGTTCATTTACATATCCATTTACATACGGCTCTCTTTCCTCAATGTTTCTTCTCTTGCGCTGCGCCCTGTAAAAATTATCAACTATATTACAAATATCTAGTAAAGATTTTTAATGCTGTAAAAAAATAATTTTGATGCACAAATCATTTTTAAGAATCAGCCTGTATATATCGCTTCACCAAATTAAACACTTTTTTGGCAGATTCAATCGAATTCATAACTCAATGTACCACTGTACTAATCATGGTCATAGGCCATGAAACCATGGTATACAGGTTGTTAGATTTGTCTGAATTATCCAGAGTTGGTGTTGTGGCATATTCTTTTATCCTCACTTGTATGTTTTGTAAGACGTGTGATATACAAAAAAGACACTGTTTCAATGTATTTTTAAAAAGAGAAGTACTTCTTTTGGTATATATAAGTAGTACTCATAAAAATAAATATCTTAAATTTTATTTTCTTGATATAAAAAACACTTCAGACAGTAGAGTTTTTATTTTTTCGATGTTTCGATAAAATCTTTTATCCTTGTCTGAAAATAATTACAATAATTAAATATAAACGTTATGGAAAGGCAAAAAATATTATAAATATCTCAAACGCCTTTCCATAAAGTTTAATCTTAATTTTTTCATGAAGATAACAAAAGATTTTTGTCGAAATATGGAAAAAATACAAACTCTACTAGATGAAGAATTTCTGATATTTAAAGAACAATAAATAAAGGCCAGGCAACCACTATCTTCAAGACATTTTAGATTTTGGATATAATTTGGAAACTCTTCGTTTATTCGGCGTTAACCCTAATATATTTAAATAAAAGTTGGGCAGAAATGGAGGGGACTTCCTTATAGATATTAATAACTCAATAAGACTTCACCAATCAGAAAGACAGCTACGTGTCCGGAATGGAGAAAAGAACGCTTATTCTATTTATTAAAGTGTTCGAAATATTCCCGTAATTGGAGAAGAATTTATTTTTGGAGGATTTATGTCTTTTCATAAAAATAAATATATATGAAAAAATATAATACAAATGTGAAATGTTACTGTATTAGAATGGAAAAAATGCCCTTTTCTTAAATAAATGTATATGTTAACGTATATTTTTCATATATATAATATATCCATTTAAATTTTTTATCTGTGAATTTGTAATCATCATAAAAAAAAAACTTACCAGACGATTTTATATTGAATCAAAATAAATATTAGTTTATATATATTTTTTGTATATATTCGTTTTTTAATTAAGCACTATATAATTATTATATTGGTAATATAATTTACAATTTTTACACCATTACTCTTTTAAAAAATTAAACCTAAAATAGTTAATTGATTTTTCCTATAGCCTATAAATAAGTTAATTTTAATTCACTTTTATTTACTTTTTTTTAATGCAAAATATTCAAAGGTAATATATTTTTTAAACAAAATTTAGCTTCAAAAGTTGTTTTTTTAAACGTGTGTTTTTAAAAATCACATCATGAAAAAATTCAAAATATTGTTTAATTTCATTCTATGTATATTAGTAACAATAGAGAAATAGTATATAGGTGAATGTTTGGTTACCATTATTGTGTTTCAACAAATATTTATTATTAGCAGTAGTATTAGTAATTATAGGGATTCCCTCATTATATAATACATTCTAATTCCTCTTTCATACTACAGAGTTAGTCTTTACTATGACTTCCAGACCTACTAACTCTATATTCTGTTGCCTTAGAAATAAAACACGAACACTTATAACTTGAGTGAAAAGGCGATAAAGGGTATACCTGGAGATCGGTAAAAGAAAAAAAACATTTTTTTCTCAAAATATTTCGAGGGATTGCTCCCTCTTTATCAATTTATTGTACAATAAACTTGAAGATTATTTACAAAAATTCTTGTAGTTCACATATAGAGAATTCAAAAATTACCTTTAAATACATTGTGTAATAAATTGATAAAGAGGGATAAATCCCTCGAGAATATATTTAAAAAATATATAATTAAAATTATTTCTACAGCTCTTATCCTGCGAGATGATTAAAGACTGAAAGAGGGAGGAAATAGCTCATCAGTGGTGAACCCTCCCAATTGTTTCGAAAATTTAATCTCCTACGCTATTAACTAAAATAACGTTTAAAATAAGTTTATAAATTTACATGATATTAAAGGTGCAAAATACATTCACTTGAAATAAACTTTCCGTTCCAATTTTTATAATACCCAGTTCACAACGAACCATGGAAATTTTAATGGATTTTTATCAACAATTGGAGCGGTTGAAGACTCTAGCTCTCATTGTGGCAAGGAAATCCAGGATTCGAGACACCTACTGCTGGAATGCCCACTCTTCTTTATCGCTAGATAACAGACAGTTACTAATGTTGTAGATCTATATCAATTTGTAAATACTAGAGAGAATTGTCACAGATTTAACCACTTTTGTAAATATATTTATGTTTATCTTTCTAAACTGAAAGGTTCAGGTTCCTCATATGTATTATTGTTTCTCTTTTTTATTTTTTTCTTGTATAATATGTTTATAACTGTTTCTGTTTAAAAATGTAAATCGACGCAATTATCCCTAGCCGGGATATCACGTTTTGTGTGTTGAAATAAAATACATTCACTTGGGAAGATAGCAGACGTAGCAGAGTTATTCTTCTAGTGTCAAATATTATAAAAATCTAAGCAAGGACAAACACTCAAATAAACAAGAAAACATTTGAGGACGAAAGTTTCTTTTATACATAAAACAAACTTCTACTCTCCCCACTGCGATGAAAAATATTGGGAGTGCCCGGCCTTCATCGCAATGAGGACAGTAGAACTTTCGTGCTTTCATGTTTTATTTCCTTATATATATGGCGCGGTATTGTCCTATGTTCAAATAAACATTTTTATTTATAATGTATCGTGGATATAATATAAATAAAAGGGAAAATGGAATGCACTGGAAATCACATGAAAATAGGGAAGCAGGAAATGTTTCTTCCGGTATACTAAGGACTTAAGCCTAATTTTTTTAGAAACACACCCTTTATCTTTTCAATAGAATAATCCTCTGAATCAATATTAACATCAGTTTTCCAGGGATAAGTTTCTGTTGAAAATAATTTAATTCAAAT
This sequence comes from Cordylochernes scorpioides, assembly GCA_030710605.1. Lineage (NCBI taxonomy): Eukaryota > Metazoa > Arthropoda > Arachnida > Pseudoscorpiones > Chernetidae > Cordylochernes > Cordylochernes scorpioides. The sequence continues at coordinate 50,874,327 of CP092868.1, forward strand.
CTCTAGCCTTCGGTCTTGAAAGCCCTTCTACAGGGAGAAAACACGATACAATATATTACCAAATAGAGAGGACACAAGTTATAATATAATCAGTTACTATTTTACATAATTTCGTATGAATGGTGAAGAAAATAAATTTTGATATTTAATATTTTAATACACAGCAATAACGCGTCATCTATATATAACAAATGAAAACATAGACGCGAATGTTTCTTTTTACAAATAAAACAAACTTCTACTGTCCTTACTGCGATGAAAAAAATATTGGAAGAAATTGACTCAGTAATGGTAAACCCTCCCAGCGGTTTTGCCAATTTAATCTACCAGACCGCTTCTTTAGAGCTCTAATACTGTATTGGATCATTCTGCTTATATATGCAACACTGAAGAGTGGAATCTTAGAAATGGTATTTAAGCAAACTATGGACATTAGCTTTTAGGATGGTAGAATTACATTCAAATATTTGTATCGAGCAATTCTCTTCCGCAAACAATAAGGACAAGGCCAGTTAAGCATAAATTAATACACAGCAATACCGCGTCATTTATTTATAAAGAATGAGAACATTAAGACACGAATGTTTTCATTTATTTAATATTTTATATATACTAATAGTGGGGGAAATATTTTTAAAATAATATATAAAATAAAGCATTAGAATAGACGACTGGGGGATATGGAAGAATGGATTACTGAGAATAAACTGCAGTTATTGTCATAATAAGTTTTTTGGTTTTGCTGTAGATCTTTCTTCAAAAGGGATTTGGAGGCTTTGAGATGGGCTCAGAGGAAAGTATATTATAAATATCTTAAAGTCTCCTGTTGATGCTATTGTCCTGATGGATTATTATAATCTTCTGTTGTTTATTTGTGATGTTACAGTAATGGATATGGTAGAGAAGTGAAAGAGTGGTCTGCTTCCTTTATATGCTGATACTATTGTCTCGGCTGTCCATAATTTCTTTTATGTTCTGATATTCTAATGTTTAAATGTGTCTGCTAAGTCTCACCTACATATATGATCTTATATTCTTTACATGGAATATATATGGCATTCTTAATATTATGATGAGGGCCAACAGCCCGAAACGCGTCCGTGGTTAGCTTTTCTTGATTAATCAAGAATGGGTATTTGGCCAATTCAGGAATAATTAAAAACCAATGAGAATAGTTTAAATTTATTCCGATAGATTGCGAAAGCCATCAGCAACTTTCAGTTGCACGATAAGGAGATGCCTTTTTCATAATTCTTAATATTAGTTGATTAATTAATATGATGGCTCCTTATAAGAGAATACTTGTTTTGAGACAAAGCGATATGCTATTAAGAAGAATAAATCTCCTTATCGTGAAACTGAAAGTTTCTGATGACTTGCGCCATCTGTCGGAATTAATATCAACTATTCTGTCGATTTTTAATTATTCCAGGATAAAAATTAACAGATTAGTTGATATTTATTCCGATAGATGGCGCAAGCCATTAGCAACCTAAGTTGCACGATAATGAGATGCATTTTTCTTAATTATCCACCTTATCCGAGTACAATTTCACATTTGTACTATTTTTTCACCAAAGGGTTGAGTTATATTCTTTGCAACGCGATAGGATCGATTTAATGTTATCTTAATAACTCCTCAGTTCTGCTTAATATCAACGGATGTACGAGTAGAACATTGGGGTAAAGGGATTCTATGTCGAATGAGACCTTCATCGTGTTTGGTTGGGCTTGGGACTTGAGTATTTCTTCTGTGATGGTGTTGTTGGAAATGGAGATTTTTTCAGCTTGATTAAGGACTTGAGAAAAGTTAAGATGAACCAGGAATGAGGTGTTGTTGGGAAATGGTAGACAAATAGTATGAATCACCTCTGAGGATATGGCATTAAGAATAGAAAGTAGACTGAGTTAAAAAAAACTGAAACACATTGGGCAACTAAAATTCAATAACCCAAAACTAAATCGAAACGATAACTCCAATAAAATAGTAAACCTATAAAAAGACACCCTAACCCCAGAAGAATTAGATTTCTTATCCAAAGACATGAAATATAATAATATCTTTCATCAGAATAGTAAGTGGAGTCGAATCAGCATAATAAAATTGGTTAGGTGAGTGAATTTTACCTGCTGACTTGTAGTGTAGACCGGCACTGGCCTTTGGAAATTTTGACCGTTTTTCAGAGATTTTTTTTATCTACTCCGCGTTAAAACAATCACAAAAAGCCTTTATTAATGACTCTCGTCCCATACAGAATTATCCCAGATTGGTAAACAGAAGTTTAACATATTTGAAAAAAAAATCAATAAGGAATCTAGGGCCAGGTTCCTTTTTACAATTGGAAGTATAGACCTACCAGAAATGTACAGTTTTGAAAAGACACTTTTCCCTGGAGACTTGATTAATTTTACTCAATGTAGAAAGCTGTTCTCGACTTTGGCCTTATAAAGTATTATAACACCGTTTGGTTACTCACTTGTAGGTTGGATTTTTTCAAGAATCTTTCAAATTCAAGAACTTTATCATAAAGTTAGAGGCTGCCTGACCAGCATTCATAGTTCTTAAAATTAAAGATACTTCGGCCAGTAAATTATTATCTCGACAAAAATCTTTTGTCATGAGAAAATTCTAGAATAATTTTTAACGCCAAATGCTTTAATTTTTATTTGCACCTGACGATGACAAAAGATTTTTGTCAAAACGTCGAGATAATAAAAAGATTTACTGGCTATCTTTAATTTTAAGAATTAAAGAACTTTGTTTTCAAGAAAAATAATTAGTGCGAGATTCAATCTCGAGTTGTGATTGTAGAAAACCATCAATCATCGTTGTCTCCTACACAAACTCTCATCAGAGCAGCTTCACGCCTCCAAATCCACGATTTTCTTCTGCAAGAAACATTTCCAAGGTTCTGAATCCCGGCTCTGAACCCGATGGACTACTCCGTGTGGAGTTAATTGAACAAAAATGTTTTCTCTTCTCCAAAAAAAAAATCGTAATTGCTTAAGTAAGCGTCCCACGGTAGAATCTATCACCTCCAGGCTTATATCGAGGCCAAAGTTCATTTCACTGATTCATTGCACCAATTTTTGAGACCTATATTTCTTAATTTAATCACCTAATCTCAGTACAACTTCACTTTTGTACTATTTTAAATATCATAATAGCGTTTTTTATTATAAACTATATACACGCTATTTACTTTTCACAAAGAAGTTATGCAAATCGAAAATAAATCTAATTCCAGTTCAAAACTAACGTCATTGGGAGCCACACAAAAAGAGAAAGCAACCTAGGTCATGATATTTATAATGTACAGGTTAGAATTTGTTGTATATATAAATCAACTAGCCGAATGACCCGGGCAACGCCCGTGTTTTACCCGATTAAATGTTTTTATTCAAATACTATTTGTTACAATTATAAATTGGCGCCTTAAATAAATGCATATATTAGTTAATAACTATAGCCTATGTGCTTTATCTGTCTATGTACTGTTGGCTTCCGTAGGCGTCTCTTACTGGGAAAAAGAAAGAGAGGATTCCATTTAGTTATTAACTAATATATGCATTTATTTAAGGAGCGACCCGCTCCAACACAATAGTTACAAAAACCAAAAAGCGAGGGGGGGGGGGGGGGGGCAAAGTCAAAAACAAAGTGTCTCGCGTAGTGGTGGCGTGATCGTAGCCAACCAATAGGAGAGCGCCATTCCAAAAAAAAAAAAAAAGCAAACGGTGACAGAGATGAAGACATGACGCATGACGCTCGTAACTGTATATAAAATTATTTGTTCCCACAGAGTATGTGTGTAAGATCACAAGAAAATAGGTGCTAACCATGAGAAAAAGTTTCTCTTTGTTTTAATATGTTAAAAGATTCTATTTTATGTTTTCTTATCGCTTTTGTAAATCAATAAATATATTTAATACATAGCAATAACACGCCATCTATATAATATAAATAAAAATATCAAAACGCGAATGTTTCTTTTCACAAATAAATCAACCTTCTACTGCCCTTACTGCGATGAAAAAAATATATTTGTAAAAAGAAACATTCGCGTTTTGGTTTTTCATTTGTATAATAAATATGATGTTTGATTAATATTCTTGGAATCAGTTTCATTAAAAATTCTAAGCAAAGTCAACAGTATTGTTTGGTGTTTTTACATATTTACAAGATTAGTGCTTTGTGCTACAGAATCCTAGATTCTACAAGGTTGTCCCAAAAGTTTGTAAACACTTGCAAAAATTTGAAATACCAATATTATTCACTGTTATGTATAATGTCTTTGTATTATGTATAAAGTAATTGTATTATGTATTATTATGTATTCGCCGTAATAATAGTATTCGTCACAAGTAATAAGAAAAACAACGTTTAAAGAAAAAGACGAACTTTTGGGACAACTTTATAAATGTCCATTAATCTAAATTGGACTGGTTTTCCCCATCTATTTTGTTTTGAGCACAATTTTTCTTTCGTTTATTTCCATTTATCTTCGTTTTGTCACAGTTGATAAAATCAACAAAAAATAATTATTAATCATTTTTTATCTCTTAAATGTTTGTGTGTTGTGTGTTATAATATTTGTTTATAAAAACGAGATAGGCTTTTTATTTCCTTTAAGTTTTCATACTAGATTTGTATTTAGGATTCGAGAGAGACAGGAAAAATATGTTCTTAATCTCGATTTGGTCTAAAATCCGATAGGTCTGATATCAATAATTGATTGAAAATGTCTATTTCCCAAACCTTTTTTTTTTTTTTTTTGCGATCGAATTAATTAACCAATAAATTAATTATTTATTAGCGTCCTGAAACAAATATACAATATAAAGAGACCAAATATAGGGTTATCCCAAAAGTTCGTGTTTTTCTTAAAATGTTGTTTTTCCTATTATTTGGCGAATAATATTATTACGGCGAATACATAATACAATTATATTATACATAATACAAAGACATTATACATAACGGCAAATAATATTATGGTAAATAATAATGGTGTTTCAATTTTTTTGCAAGTGTTTACAAACTTTTGGGACAACCTTGTACTAATATATTCTGTTTTTAATAAACGAAGGCAAACACAAAGGTAAAGTTTATATTAGTGTTAATCAGCGATAATAAACATTATAAATTAAACGTATTTGCATAAAATGTTTATTGAACCACCTTCGTCTGTCGGGAAATCAAAAAGTTATTCACAACGCCATTAGTCAGATTGTCGAATTTCAAACGCCGTTACCATGGAAACCAATTTATTAATCAGCAGGTGAGGGGAGGCGCTGTTGTTCCAGACGAAACTTGATTTGACTGACAATGAGGGGCTTTCAAAATGGCCGCCGCACACGCTGATGATATCATCAAATTGATAATACAGACGATATAATAACCACAACATCTGTTCCCTAAAGGGAATAAGATGCGCTTTATATCTTTTGTTATTTTGGTGATCTATAAATACACCTATAGGTCTATTTTATTATTATTATTATTTTATTGAGCTTTCTAGTAATTCATTTTATCTACCGAGGCCAAAGATATTAGATGGCCATTCTTCTAGGATTTACAATAAATAAATTTGCTTGTTGCTACTTTATTTATTTCAACACACAAAACGCGATATCTCGGCTAGAGATAATTGATTTACATTTTTTAAACAGAAGCAGTTATAAACATATTATACAAAAGAATAAATAAAAGAGAAACAATAAGATATATTAGGAACTTGATCAAATTGGTGTCACTTAATACCTTGGACTTGCACCGTCATTGCTCATAAAACCAAAAAGGCTTAAGTGTCAAGGACAACTTGGGTAGTTAGCGGTTTCTTATGTACACTCTAGAAGTCTGGGCTAATCTACACTCCTTTTCAAGAATTAAGCATAAAACCAAAATTTTCAATATTTTATTTATAATTGAGCAACCTATTTAGTTAAAATCACTTATAACAAGCTAAAACTCCGCCTTTGCCGGTCCCAAGCCCGGATGAAAAAGGAGGAAGGGGAGCAGTAACAAACTCACTAAAAAAACCTGGGTTCAGCTGGCCTGGCTGATAGTAGTACCCTGTAAGGGCTCCTGATCCTGGATTTCAGGATGAGAAGAGTCTGTACTCCATGTTAGGAGCTGCTACACATGGCGTCTGTTCCTCATATTCAGAAGCGGGCATTTATTTTGGAGCTAAGTCGGCCTGCTACTGAGTACTGCTCCCAGTCTTAATGACAAAAGCAGACAGCAATGAATTAAAAATAACTATTTAAAAGGCAATAAAGCGTCCTATCTATACACAAAAGATAAAACAACTAAAATCACGAAATCTTCTTCTACAAATAATACAGATTTCTTCTGTCCTTGCTAAGTTGAAAAATAGTGGGAGGTTTTGGCTCATCAGTCGTTTTCTTGTTTCTTATCCCCTTGTGTAAAGATTACACGAATTCCATGATCATGGAATGGGGTGCAGCTTTCGTTGATCATGGCACCATAATCCAGGCGCACTTTGGTGAAAGTCTGACTTTGCCTGTAGTTTGAGGCCGTTCCTAACATGGAAGCAGACGCAGCTCCTCCGTATCCCTGGAGAGGGACCCTTGTTGAGGTCTATAAGCTGGTTCAGTTGAACTCAGGATTTTTAGAGACGCCATTATTTTCCTCATCAGTCGTGAAATCTTCCAGCGGTTTCGCCGATTTAATCAATTCAACCGCTTTTTAGATCTCCAGTAGTATAGCACTGTATTGGAGTATTGGAGCTCTCTAAGAGAAGCAGTCTGGGGAATTAAATTGATGAAGTCGCTGGGAGGATTCACCGTTAATAAGCCGAGCCCTCTTACTATTTTTCTTCGCAGTTAGAATAATTGAAGTGTGTATTGAGAAATTTGAACTCTTTTTGGCGCGGATGATTTTTTAAAAAATAAATAATTTTCTACTGTCCTTAATGCAATGATATGCGGTGGGAGGGTTCACCACTGATGAACCAGGCCCTCCCATTATTTTATCATTGCAGTAAGGGCAGTAGAAAATTGATTTATTTTTAAAAGAATCAACAACACAACAACAAAAGCCTTTATTGGGCACACGTGCCATACAGGATTCTCCCGGTAGGACAAAATAAATAAATAACAAATTAGCATCATAGTTATATACAAATATTGGGTATTGACCTCGACCAATTATCGAGTTGGATCCGGTGTCTGTGCTAAATATTTTGATTGAGCTGATTTCCAGTATTTATAAAAAGCGAATGCAAAGGGTATGGATTTTACGACTTTTGCCATTAAAACATAAGGCGAATTGCTATTATAGCCGGTCTCTTGACGAAGAATTTCTCTCTCTTCTTCCATTGCCGTACAGTAGAACATGTAGTGTGGAAAATCGAGACTAAATTCACCGTTGCATAAGGTGCATTTTATGGTCTTAGTTTTCAAAAGTGAAACATGATTGATTCTCTGTACTGCAAAAAGGCTTCTTACTTGTGCAATGATTCTCTTTAAGGTTAGGGGGATATTGTCATTCAGATAGCATTCCATTGTAGGTGATGAATGAAAGTATTTATAGTGAGAGTAGAGTACTGATTTTCTTATTCTTACATCCAGCTGCAAGGACTGATCGGTTGCCGTTCTAATAATTAGGGAGATGTATCTTTGTAGAATATTGAAGTCTGTACTTCCAACAAGCCATGAGAAGCCGGTGTTATTAAGTAGCTCTGATATTAGAAATTGAAATGTCCCACAAATGTGCCAAACAAATTGAAGGTAGCCTGCTGCCGTCCATTTTCAGAATTCTAGTCCAGAATTTTAAAGTTAGTTTTTTCACTGTGATATCAAGAGAGTTTCTTCCTGTTTCGGCCCTCAAAATATAGCATGGAGTATAGCTTGGAAGGCACAGAAAACGTCTGAGAAAGGTATCCTGGATTCTATCTAAGATTAAGGCTTGATCATGTGCCCAGATTGGAGCCGCATAGAGTAGGACTGTCAAGATCATAGAATCCAACAATCTCATACTTGCATGGAAGGATTTGAGCTTGGACTTCAGAATAATCTCCCCCACAGCACCCATCGCGGCCATGGTCCTGCCTCTATAATTTAAGGCAACTTGAGTGAAAGAAATCGAAGGGGTGAGCGGGTAGCCCAGGTACGTATATTTTGATGTAACACTTAAAGGACTTTGACCCCAATACCATCTTTCTGAACGCACCACCTTTCCTCCATTACGGAAAACCATTATTCTTGACTTGTTTTCGTTCAGAGTTAGTAAGTTCGTTTCTAGATAGGTTTTCAGTATATTGATTTTCAATTGAAGGTCATTTTAGAATCACCGATCAAAACAATATCGTCGGCATATAGGAGGAGGTGTATGTTTCCGAAATTGGGTAAGTATATTCCTGACAACCCCGAGTCATCAAAGATTTTAATCAAATCATTAATAAAGAGTAGGAATAGGCATGGGGATAGTGGGTCACCTTGGGGCACCCCCGAACGAATTTCAATGAATTCAGTGATAGAATTGTTCCAACGAACCGCAGCGGTCATGTCTTCATAATAACATTTAATTAAGTTGACAAATCGGTGATTCAGTTCTATTTTGACTAGTTTTGTCCATAGCAATGCGTGAGGAACCGTGTCGAAAGCTTTTTTTTAAGTCTGCGAAGAAGGAGTAACATTTACCTCTTTTCTTCCTTAGGGCAAGTTGGATTACAGATGTCAATATGAAAATGTGATCGTGACATGAGTGAGCAGATCTAAAGCCCGCTTGATTCTCTGGGATAATATCATTAGTTTCAATCCATTTGACTAGGCGGGACCTAAGTATTGCTATAAATAGTTTCGCGAAATTGCTCAGCAGTGAGATTCCGCGGTAGTTGGATGGATTATCAGAATCGCCATTTTTAAAAATCGGATGAATAATAGACTTCGAGAAGGAGGATGGGAATACAACTGATCTTAGTATTCTGTTGTATAGATCCTTGAGTAACAGTAAGTAACTATGGGGAAGGAGCTTGATTGCTTCGTTCGGTACCTCGTCGATTCCAGCTGCTTTACAGTTCTTTAAACGCGAGATTTCTTCTGTTATCTCCCTCATTGTAATTTCCGCCAATAAGCCTGTATCCACTGAAAACGTGTTTAGTATAGGAAGGATATATTCTGTTGATGTTTTGGATGAGAGTAGTTTGTCGTAAAATTGGTGCCATTCTTGAAGCGATATGTTTCCTTGAATGAAACTTCTTTTTTTATAAATGCTTATTGTTTTCCAAAAGTTTTTAGAGTCATGAGTATTGCTTGATAAATTTACATGCAATGATTGGTAGTATTTTTTCTTTTTATCTCTAATTAATGCAGCATAGAATTTCTTTTTTGAAATATAGTTAACACGGTCTGTTTCTTTTTTTGATTTCATGTAGATTTTAAGATGGGATTTAGTATTCTTTTTTGTTAGATAACATTCTCGATCAAACCAGGGCTTTGAATTTGGGTTCAATGTTTTGGATCTTCTCTGCATCCCCGCTTTGCCCATAGTATCAATGATTTTATCAGTTAAAAGCCTCATTGTACTATCTATTGAGTGATTCCAATTCAGGTGTATTTCATTTAGTGCCTGCGAGAAAAACTGTGAGTTCTCATGTGTCCATCTATAACTTGTTAAAGGTGTTGGATTTGTATGTCTCGAGTAATTCACCATCGACGGTAATGAAGTAATTCTGCGATCAGAACCGGGCACTATAAGGGCAGACAAGGTGATAGGGAGATGGTCCGAATATGGATAACATTCAACTTGGAAGTTCTCAATTAGATCCAAAAGCAAGGGGGTCACCACAAAGCAATCCAAGACCGAAGAGCCACGGTCTGAGATGTAAGTAAAATTGCCATTTTGATCTGCCATCGATCTGCCATTTAATATTGTCAGGAAACTATTGTCGAGGAACTCAACACAAAATGGGTTGCATTTGGAGAGATCATCTTATCACTGGAATTACGCAGTGAGAAAATATTTGAAGAGAGCGCAAATACATTGTGAAAACCGCCCATAGATCCCGTTCGAATGTTAAGGTCACCCGCCAGCATTATTTCATAGCCACATAATAATCTTTCCTCAATAAACCTAAATAGTTTGTTTAGGTTGAGTTTAAAAGTATCACCAGGTGGTAAATATGCGACTAGTATACATATTTTTAAAAGAATCATACGGGTCAAAAATAGTTCAAAATTCTCATGACAGATGGCGCGCTAATGCATCACACTCATAATAAGAAATGTGTATTATTTTAAAATAATCTTTCGTGATTTTACCTTTTGTATAATTAAAAATAATGTATATTTTTGCAAACAAATAATTAACTAATTCAATGGGCTGCGTGGATAAGTGTGTAAATAAGAATATATAAGCAATAAACAATTAAATATTATGAAGAATACGTGTATAGGTCCATAAATATATATATTTTAATTCGGATTTCAAATAGACGCTACCGAATTTTTAATTATAAGAAAACTTTTTATTTTAATCTACAATAGGAAATTTTGTCCCACATAAAAAACCAAATGGACATAATTTAACTCTTAATATATAGAGATAGACATAGTAATTCCAGTTCTCTCTCTAGGAATAAATCTAGAACAACAGATAGTCCTATATATATATTTTATATATAGATTTTATACTGATTAAACTAACTCTTGGGGTAAATTGAAATTAAATTAATAATATGTTGTCAGTATAGCAAGTTATTACCGAACTATAAATTAACAGTAATATTATATCTATTATTTTACATATATAGAGGATATGTATAGGATATCTAAAATATATATATAATTATATATATATATTTAATATACATATTTAATAATATATATAATATATTTAGCCTTATTAAAGTTTAATAAGTATTTTATCATATTATCTGCTAGAGAATCACAGACAGAAGTGTAAAACTGTTATATAAAAGGATATACCATTTTTAATCACATATCTCTGATAAATAGGATAAACAGATAATTGATTATTAAAAATATAACTACATATTAATGAGGGTTTTAATAAAATTTCTATCATAATTTATGCGCCCAATTTTTATTAAAGCTATATTATTTCCTCATTTTTATAATATTAGCTGCGCTATTTTCTCAAGAAAGATGGAGAAATTAAGTTAAATATAGTTTAAAACAAAAATTTTGTTATCTTTCTTCAAAGGACAATAATTAAATCAGCTATTTCTCTTTATAAATAAAGAACTACTTTTGGCGCCAAGAGGCCGCCATCTTTGAGTCATAAAATTACCAAACGATTGCAGACTATGGACATGCGCCATAGTTAGCCCATAGAAAGGAATCTATGAGGCTTATTGAAGGCATGCCGGATAAATTAGGAATTTTTTCCTCTTTCTTTAGAAGGAAATTCTTTTACTAGAAAAAAGAGAGCACCTATTATTATTCAGTGATAAATTCGCTCTGTTTAATTTATTCTTCTCTGTATATATTTAAAGTTCTAAGCTATTTTTTCAAAAATAAAATAGGTATATACAAAGCGTCATCTGAAAATTTTAATTTTTTGAAACTATTTATAAGGAATTTTCCTTTTTACAAATTAGTAAGTTGCTTTATTTGTAAAAAGAAAAAACAGCGCTAATGATAAGTTACAAAATTAACAATATATTCTTTACCGTAAGTTAAATGGTTTTTTAAAATTATTATTTCTGATTAAAAACTACGAATATATAGAATTTTGGATTATTTTTAAAGATATGATATTTTAAAGTTTTTAAAGAAAATTGTGACGTTGAAATTATAACTTACTAAGTTTAGTAATATAATCAATGAATAATTTATTTGCAGCTATTTTTTTCATCTAAAATTCATTTAAACAATTTCTAATTACGTTTCAGCATCAGTTTCAGGAAAAAAGAATTCAAAACGACAAAGAAAATAGATTCCAAGCGAATGTTTCCGCTTTTGTTATCTTCTGACTGGAAAAAAAAGTTAATTAAAGGACGCTACCCAACATTTACCCTAAGATGATATGAAAAACTTTTTATTTTCAAAAATGGAACTATTTCTCGTTTTAAAACAATGTTTTCTTATTTAAGACGAATACTCCTTTCAATAATTATAATAACGAATAGATTTAAAAATGATAAGTTTCTTTATTTGAAAAATCAATTCGAGCTTGCGCCCGAAAGCTCGAATTGATTTTTCAAATAAAGAAACTTATCCTTTTTGAATATATTCGTTATTATAATGTTTTCTTATATATGGTTGTCCCAAAATTTCGTAAACATTTGTAAAAAATTGAAATACCAATATTATTCGCCGTTATGTATAATGTCTTTGTATTATGTATAAAGTAATTGTATTATGTATTCGCCATAATAATATTATTCGCTAAGTAATAAGAAAAATACGAACTTTTGGAACAACCTTATGAATACTACGGCAGTATCCTTCTTTTAATATGTCCTTAAATGGAATAATCTTTTGTTATTTTAATGCTACAATATGTGCACTTTGACCCTTTACTTGAATTATTCAACGTGGAATAGCTATGGGTATATTTTCTGATGTTGTCCCTCTATTTAGTCGTCTGTTTTCCAGTATTTCTCTTATCCTCTATGTTCCAATTTAGCATTTTCTCTCGTCAGCTTCTTTAATACGTTCACCTTCCGTTTGGATTACTTGTAAGACCTCTGTGATGGTAATTCTACCTATCCAGGATCTTTTCAGCATTTTTTGTAAAGCCACGTTTCGAATTTTTCATAGTGCCCGTGTTTCCGCGTAAAGCTAAACTAATTATACCTAGCACTTCAATATTTTAACCCTTATACCACTATCAGACTTTTCCAAACTCCGCCTTTGCCGGTTCCAAGCCCGGATGAAAAAGGAGGAGGGCGAGCAGTAACAAGCTCGCTAAAAAACCTGGGTTCAGCTGGCCCGGCTGATAGTACCTTGTAAGGGCTCCTAATCAAGGGATACAGGATGAGCAGCGTTTGTACTCCGCTAGCCGAATGACCCGGGCAACGCCCGTGTTTTACCCGATTGAATGTTTTGATTCAAATACTATTTGTTACAATTATAAATTGGCGCCTTAAATAAATGCATATATTAGTTAATAACTATAGCCTATGTGCTTTATCTGTCTATGTACTGTTGGCTTCCGTAGGCGTCTCTTACTGGGAAAAAGAAAGAGAGGATTCCATTTAGTTATTAACAAATATATGCATTTTTTTAAGGAGCGACCCGCTCCAACACAATAGTTACAAAAACCAAAAAGCGAGTGGGGGGGGGGGGCAAAGTCAAAAACAAAGTGTCTCGCGTAGTGGCGGCGCCATCGTAGCCACGTGATCGTAGCCAACCAATAGGAGAGCGCCATTCCAAAGAAAAAGCAAACGGTGACAGAGATGACGCATGACGCTCGTAACTGTATATAGAATGTTAGGAGCGGCTGCACATGGCGTCTGTTCCACATGTCAGAGGCGGCCATTTCTTTTGGAGCTAAGTCGGCCTGCCACTGAGTAGTGCTCTCAGTCTTAATGACAAAGGCAGACGCATTCTACTTCACCCAGTCATGATGGTTGTCAAAGCTTGATACCCTAATATGATTGAGTGGAGATAAGAAAGAAGAAGAGTTTTTCTGCATAAATAGTTGTACCCTCCAGGATTCCGGGTTACGCGTTTGTTAATATTGGTTACCACATTTCATAAATGTTTTAAATACAACAAATCAACAGACTCCCATATTCTCTTTATTAAGCTTGTATGTAGCAAGCTTTCAGGGGATTCCTTCAGGACAAAATATACGACAATATGAAAAGGAAATGCCATAATTCTAAATTAATTCTGAATATTTTCATAACTCGAATATTTACTTATGAATGGAGTTTAAAAAATAGGCAAGCTTATTTATTTGTGAAGAAAAACAAATAGTACAAAAGTGAAATTGAACTGGGATCAGGTAATAAAGGCATTCCTCGATCGTACATCTAAAATTTACTGCTAGCTCGCACCATCTGTCGGAATAAATATCAGTTAATTGTTGATTTTAAATTTTTCCAGAATCACTTGAATTCCCTTTTTTGATTAATCAACAATTAGTTGATATTTTAGTTTCAATTAGGTGTTGTTCTTTACAGGAAAGTGTGTTGTTGATATTATTGTTGTCGTGTCCAATGAAAAGCTTCAGATGTCTCCATGCATCTCTATCACAGAAGCAGCAATGTCCACTATCTTGGGTATGTAAAGCTGCTGCTCTTGGTCTATGTCAATTTTCTGCAAGGCTGCCGCCATTGCTGGACATGAGAATATGTGAGTAGGTGTTAGTTCCACACCAGGACAGTTGTTGCATGTCCTATAGGTTCTTGTGCTATCTGGATGTATTGTCATTCCTTTATAGTGTTTAGGAAAGTGTGTTCTACTGTGTATATATTACTATAGCTTCCTAGAGAGACTTACTATAAATATAATACACTCCACCATTGCCATCCCTGATAAAATATAAGGAGGAAAGAGAGCAGTAAAAAGAAACGACTTGTTAATTTGTAGTTTAAGCTTATAGATTTAAATATTCAGTAATTTGTTTGATTAAATTATTTGATTGATTGAATCAGTGCTTTTTTAAAGCTTATAGAGTATATTTTGCATTTGATTTGTTTTTCCGACTTCTTCTTTCATGTTTGTGTTAAGATTTCTCACTCCTATATCCAGATTGTTACTAAATATAATGTTTTAACGTCACACATACTGCGTGGTGTATTTATTAAGGATTTTTGATACTCTGTTAGTATCTGAGAACTGTGAGCAACCTATCTATGGATATCAAAATTGGAAACTATTATAGACGCGTATGATTCTTTTTAAAATAAACAATTTCTACTACCCTTACTGCAATGGAAATGCATCATAATATGATTGTTATAATAAAAGATACAAATTGATGTTTGCGGATGAGCGACTGCTCGAAGCATATTATATATTTATAATTGCATGTAATTCTTCTGTCATCAAAGCTTATGTTCATAGTTCTTCTAAAATACCCATTCCAAGAGTCTAGCATCAGTATCACTATAAAAGGAAGATCGAAAAATGCAATATAACAGCGGGGTATGGTAAATTAAACTGGCGAAACCGCTGGGAGGGTTCACCACTTATGAGCAAGGCCCTCCCATTAATTTTTACATTGCAGTAAGGGCAGTAGAATTTTTTTTTTTTTTTAATAATCATACGCGTCTATAATAGTTTCCGATTTTGATAACAGATGGCGCGCTAATGCATAATTGATATATTCTATTATCTCGATTCTATATTGGAATTGTATAGGTTATTCATGAATAAAATATTGTAAGTTCTCTCCAGACCGGAGCTTATCAAGATAATAAATTAGATAAATGATACCGGTGATACCTTTCTAAACAACCATAATAGAAAAGATTTATTTATCCTTTCATAAAGTGGACTAACCTTCGAAGAAAATTTAAAAAAGAGGAAAGAATGCGTATACCAAATGATAAATTTAAGAAGAACGAAGAATATCGAGATATAATAGGTGATATTTTGGAATTGTTTGATATTGAGATCCCATGAACGCTCTTTCTCTCTATATATATGTTATGAATATTTTGTTTTGTTGTTGAAAAAGATAGAATTGGAGGTGCAGTCGTGAAAATAGGAAATAAATTATTTACCCATCAAGTAGTTTTTATTTTGAATCACTTGAAGCAAATTACACATAAAATTATTTATCATAGTAATATAGAATTTACAAAATGAATTCTATATTCGTGATTTAAAAAAAAATAGGTAGGTTCAACTATACACATACCTACAACAAATATTCAAAGTGTTATCTTCTAAATCTATGGTCAAAAATAAACTAATAGTCAATGATGAAAATAAAATACATGTTTTAAAAAAATAATATATTAGCATTTTAGATTATATAATATACATATATCAAGAAAATGGGTTAGCAAAACATCAGGGAAAAGATTAAATTAATGTTTAGTTGATTTCTGTTCCACTAGATGGCGCTCTGCCATCTAAAAAACTTATGTCAGTGGTCAGGATATGCCTCTTTTGTTTTTTTAATATTAACACCTGACCTTTTTTATTTATTTATTTTTTCACATATATATACCACATTATTGATCTAACTGGCATTTGACATACCATCACTCACCCTGTTGTTTGTATTTTATATATAGTATAATTATAAAAAGCGTTTTATCCTTTCCTTATTAATACCATCGTATATTCAGATTTCTTTAGCCTATTTACTAAAATGTTTTTTCCTTATTTCCCTGTAGTATAGTTATAAAATGAAAGGATTTAAAAGCACGAATGTTTCTTTTATACATAATACAAACTTCTACTGTCCTTACTGTGATGAAAAAAATATATTGGGAGGGCTTGGCTCATCAGTGGTGAACCCTCCCAGAGGTTTCGCCAATTTTTAATCTACCAGACCGCTTCTTAGAGCTCTAAGACGCTATGTCCCCCCAGGGACACTTGCGCCAAATGTACATACAAATATAACAAAGAAAATATTCAACATGGAAAGATACACAGAAAGCGCCTTTGAAAGATTCAAAAATGTTATTTACATATAGAGATATTCTTTGAATTTTATTTACAGTTACATCATTAAATTTAAAATATATATATACACACACATATACACGCATACACCTATATATTGTTTACAACCATATAATATGTCCAATATTTCCTTGAGATCGTTACATCAAAGACCATTTTTCTTAATGAAATCCAAAATATATTTACAATGGAAATTGAATTTTATATATGTGTCCTTACTTGAAATTAAATCACTAGGACCTAAAGCAATTAAACCGTTGTTGACTCTGTAATCTTGAAAGACAGGGCACTCCAACAAGAGATGTATTGAAGTTTGTTCCCCCAACCCACAGAAACATGTCGAACTTGCACAGCCTGAATTTTCTTAAGAAAAAACCTGAAATTTCCATGATCTGTGATAAATTGTGAATTATAATAGTTTGGTCGAAAATATTTCGGAATATTATATGGAAAGAAACTTTGAAATGTTTGATTAGTATTCTTTTTCAGTAAATTAATCCTTGATATAATGAAATCTTTGAGTATACCTGGAATATACAAATCATAAAATTGTTTATCTTCTGTTGATAAAAATTATTCAACTCATATATATATATATATATATATATATATATATATATATATATATATATGTCATAATTTGTATATAATTAAATGCAACCCCGACCCACTATGTATGTACCATGTATGATTTTCAAAGACTTAATAAAGAACAAGGTAACTGGAGGAAAGAAAGTAACAAAAGATATAGGAAGTAAGACTAAAGCTGGCACGACTATTTTGGCACCCCTGTGTCAACATTGCAGGGGCAGAGACCGGTCGTCTCTAGTGACCGCAGAAGTTATATTAGACAAGAAGCACTCGACACTTCCTGGAAAAACAGGATGTATTCGGTGACCAGAAGTTATAAATATTAAGCTAACGCCCAACATTTCCGGCAAAGATAGGACGTATTTGATAACACGGAAGTAAATAAAGTCAAAATGGCACTCGACACTTCCTATCAAAGCAGATCATATCTTTCACCAAAGGAAACCGCCGGCCTATCAGAAGATAGCACCTTAAGTAGGTCAACCAATAGGGAAAGATCATGTGAGATCTCTCAACCAATCAGAGAGAAACTGACTCGTGGTGTTAAATCGAAAGACAAGAATAGTTAGTTACGCTTTGGCTCCCACGGAGGTGACATCGGCTTTAGACCTCTCTCCCTCGGCTCATCCCACAGCTAAGTACAATCACCGCCATGTGATCAGTTAATTAACAATCAAAATCGCTCCGCCTTCTCAAGCTTTCTTCCCTCCAATCCAGTTGCCTTTTATTTTCAAACCTCACCATGTGTCCTGATTATTCCTAACTGTGTGCTTCACTTACCACTCAACGACTGCGCTTCAATCAAATATCACCATTCGCATCCAACAACAAGAAACCCCACAACGATATTGCCACAGAACGGTTAAGTCGACAGGATAAAGATTATGGAACTTAATCAGGATGAAGATGGAAATTAACCCAGGCGCCAGCACAACAAAAGGCAATGACAACCCAAGAGAGAAGAAACTGACAACGAACGAAGCGACAAGATATACCCTGGCGACGGTAATTTTAGAACTGACCGCCGCGCTACAAGGGGCAACCGCCGCCCGCACCGCCGGTACGTGTCCGAACAACCTGACGCCCACCGAGTTATCGCCACCCGCCATGCCGTACCAGTACACACGGAAGCAACCCACGCGACACGGACCCAGTGTACCGACAACGCGTTCCACTCGAATGGAAGCAGTACAAATGACTAGATTTCCCTTTCAATCGCGCGGACAGTGCAAAAGGTCCCGATCCGGTTCAACAGATATTCCAAGCCAGCCACACCAAGCCGAAGACGCCACAATGGAGACTTTTCGAGACTAAGGTAGGCCATCCACCCAATGACACCATCAAATTAACTTTGGACTTGTATCTGACCCAGGACCTACCATGTACCTTTCTCATTGAACCAGACGCAGGTTCGAACATATTGCCGTATCATTTATACAATAGATTAAAAGCACAACTTCCCAACTTAAGTATTAAAAAACCTTCCCTTGATCTATCCACCCTAAATAGTTTTACGAAAATAATAGGACATTTAACTTTCCCTCTGACAATAGGCCAAATAACCCGTAGAGAGAACTTCCACGTGGTAAATGCATCCTTGCCATTTGGAATTCTTACCTTAGAAACCCTTTATCAATATAAATTAAAACTAAATTATAATCGCGGCACTATTTTCCAACTTGGCGTCCCATTGTCTAATACTATCTACCACTTTAAACATGTGTCAAATGAATGCAAGCACGGGCTAGGCCAAAACCTGTCCCAAAGGACTCGCACAGCACCCAAAGCTTTCACACGTGGAAACCCTTGCCTGCATTCATTGCCCAAACCCCAAATATTTACATGCCACCATTATAATCTCACACCACACAACTTTTCACTCAACCCAATTACCAGTACTATATGCCCACAACATGTAAAGCCACCACGACTCCAACCTACAATTCCAATAATGCCCAAAAAAGTGTCCGTACACCGACACAGCTCACCCACTTACCACACAAAATCCACACATAACCATACTTCGCAACGCCAGAAACACGCAAATGTACCTCACAACACACGCAACACGCACGCCAAAAGACAACAACAACGACAAACAAGCGCATGCACAACCATTAAGAATAATACGATCATTCCGTCTACACAAAACATAGAAAAAATTCACGCCACCAAACAACCACACAATCGAAAAACCTTGCGATCTTTCCTAAAAGCCGTGAACGCCTATAAAGAGTTCATTCCGGACCACGCCCGCTTGCGGACGCCACTTATCAACCTTCTAAAAAAGGATGTCGTGTGGGTTTGGGATGACGAATGCCAGAAAGCGTTCACTAACCTGAAAGAAAACCTTACCACACACCCCACATTACACCTTTACCAGGAAGGTCTGCCATGCCAGGTGTACTGTAACACCTCAACATCCAGCATTACAGGCGTTCTTAAACAAGTCTACCCTGATGGGAAGACATACACCGTTCAACAGTTCAGCCGATCTCTGCGTAGTCACGAGCGAAATTATTCAGACTTGGAACTACAATGCCTAGCCATTGTGGAAAGTGTGGATAATTTCCGCACCTGTCTAACGGACAGAAAGTTTACGATACTTTCTGACCATCCTGCATTGCAGTGGTTGAAAGAGATCAAAGCCCCGTCAGGCAAATTGTTTCGATGGAGGTTAAGACTGTCAAGATACGAATATGAGGTCCGTAGCATAAATGGAGTACAACAATATGAAACGGGCGTTGTAACTCGTATCCCATTTTGTGGCTTTCTAGATGCGCCGCTCATAAAGAGCCAACAGTCTTCTCCACCGGGAAAATCCCGCGTGACTATGGATCCCAATAAACTGCGCACCGTCTCCCGAAAAGGAGTACTTAAAATTATAGTCCCAAATTCATTTACAACCAGACTTCTTAAGTCCGTACACACACAACACCACCACCCAAACATCTCCAAGATGACGAGACTCATCTCAGCACAATATTATTGGCAGAATATGACACAAGACATCGCAAAACAGGTAAAAACCTGCCCCACCTGCCGATTCGCTAGAAGAATCGATGAATACAAACAACCTGCACGTAAAAATACCGACACAGGTACCCAAACAAAACAAAATTCGTACATAAAGCACAACGTACTCACAACACAAACAATGCCAAAATTACCACATCCACGTCAGAGAAAAGATCACACATTTCAACCTAAACCAATTACCGCCGACATATCTCTAATAAAACCATTGACGATCAAACAGGAGAACTGTAAACCTGACAACCAGCTCAATCATATCACAACACTCCCTAAAGATATCAAACAGGAAAACTGCGAACCTACCAATCATTCAAATTCTACAACTCACAAGGTTCAAGCAAATATTTCAGAGTCCCCAGTTACAAAAATGTGGACGAACATGGGACAATATCCTATCTTTCATCTGATTTTTATCCTTTGTTTATTAGTTCTACCGTACAACTGTATTCCAATTTTATTCATTAAGTACTTGTTTATCTATGCTATGCCCGATCAGAAAATTTTCGAACTACAAGAGGTAGTTTTTAATTTAGGACAAGCAATTTTTCATTTAGGACAAGCAATTTTTCATTGTGGACAAGTATTTATAAAACTTCTCATAATTTTAGGAACCATCTTCGCAGAAAATCTAAATAAACTCCGAAGAGATAACAGTAGCTGAAAAGATGACCAAACAATGTCGGAGAAACCACCCTCCAAAAACAAGCCCCGCACGCCTCGTTTCCGACTCCAATTACGCAAACAGGGGGTGGATAAATTTAGACCGGACCTCGCGTCCCCGAGTCCCGCTTCCGGCGTCTCATTACAAAGCCCCGCTCATCCAATTTAGGTCACCGCTCTCCCCAAGCACAGATTTCTCCTCTATGCCACCAATTTTGAATTCCAATTCAAACCTGCGCATCAACTTTTACAAACCGATTTCTAACATTTTTTTCACAACACACACAAAGACAAAAAGTTACACATAATTGAGCAAGTAAAACATTTATAGGGCAAAATGGAACAATCAATACATTTAGATCAGGGCATGTAGATACCAAAGGGTTCCAACCAATACATCTTATCTTTCATATCAATCATTTTTATTATTTTCTCTCAATTAAAAGTTAAATATTTAATCAATTTATCAAATTATTCAACTTATTACCACTTTTTATCATTAATTATCATTTTTTTTTTCCAATTAATTTATATTATCATTTTTATTTATCAATTATCATTCTATTTACCACTTGACTTATATTGTCACAACTCAATTATCAACGAAAACACTGGTTTTCGATTAAACTAAAAACATTAAATCACCCTTTATTGTTGAAATCTTTTTATTTTTCATTTTTCTTTTTTTCCAAGCACTCAACTTTGATTTCGTTCAAAAACTTTTATTTTATTTTTATTTTTGATTTCTCAAAAGACCTAATAGAATTCCCTCGGTCTCCATTCCCAATTCCGAGCTAGAATATAATTAGGCATTTTTTCTTTTTTTCTCACCACGCACCAAGCATTCACTTTGATTTCGTTCAACTCTTATTTTTATTTTTATTTTGATTTCTCAAAAGACCTAATGAAAACCCCTTCGATTTCATTCCCAATCTCAAGTAGGATAGTAATTAGGCAATTCTTTTTTTTTCACCAACGCAACAAAGCATTTTCTTTTTTTTCATACAACAAGGCTTTTTCCTTTTTTTGTGCAACCAAGCCTTCACTTTGATTTCATTCAACTTTTATTTTATCTTATTTTATGTTGATTTCTCAAAAGCCCTAATAGAATTCCTTCGATTTCATTCCCAATTTCGAACTAAAATATGGTTAGGCATTTTTCTTTTTTTTCCTCACCATTCAACCAAACACATTCAATTTTGATTTCATTCAACTATTCTTATTTCATTTTGTTTTGATTTCAAAGCACCTTATGAAATTTCCTCGATTCCTTTTTCTCAGAATTCGAGCAAAAAAGTAACTAAGCAGTTGTCTTTGTCACCATGCAACAAAATATTTTTCTTTTTCAGCCAAACACATTCAATTTTGATTTCATTCAACTATTTTTATATTATTTTTATTTGATTTCAAAAGCCTTAATAAAATCCCCTCGGTTTCCATTCCCAATCCCGAGCGAAAATATGGTTAGGCATTTTTCTTTTTTTCTCACCATTCAACCAAACACATTCAATTTTGATTTCATTCAACTATTTTATATTATTTTTATTTGATTTCAAAAGCCTTAATAGAACTCCCTCGAATTCATTTCTTAACTCGAGAAGAATTCGTTTAGGCGCATTTTCCTTTTTTTGCCCACTATGTACCATAACATTCATTGATTTCTTACAATTAAAAAATTTTTGATTTCTATTAATTATACTCAACCTATATCATCAACACCATTCTATTTTACTTTTATATTACCAGCAATGTTTGTATATAGCCCCTCCATACCCACAACTAATTTTCCCACAAAATTATTTTTCACTTTACAGAATTCTCTCAGGCTAACCCCTTCTTGAATTCTTCACATGTAGGGGGCGCATCTGTCATAATTTGTATATAATTAAATGCAACCCCGACCCACTATGTATGTACCATGTATGATTTTCAAAGACTTAATAAAGAACAAGGTAACTGGAGGAAAGAAAGTAACAAAAGATATAGGAAGTAAGACTAAAGCTGGCACGACTATTTTGGCACCCCTGTGTCAACATTGCAGGGGCAGAGACCGGTCGTCTCTAGTGACCGCAGAAGTTATATTAGACAAGAAGCACTCGACACTTCCTGGAAAAACAGGATGTATTCGGTGACCAGAAGTTATAAATATTAAGCTAACGCCCAACATTTCCGGCAAAGATAGGACGTATTTGATAACACGGAAGTAAATAAAGTCAAAATGGCACTCGACACTTCCTATCAAAGCAGATCATATCTTTCACCAAAGGAAACCGCCGGCCTATCAGAAGATAGCACCTTAAGTAGGTCAACCAATAGGGAAAGATCATGTGAGATCTCTCAACCAATCAGAGAGAAACTGACTCGTGGTGTTAAATCGAAAGACAAGAATAGTTAGTTACGCTTTGGCTCCCACGGAGGTGACATCGGCTTTAGACCTCTCTCCCTCGGCTCATCCCACAGCTAAGTACAATCACCGCCATGTGATCAGTTAATTAACAATCAAAATCGCTCCGCCTTCTCAAGCTTTCTTCCCTCCAATCCAGTTGCCTTTTATTTTCAAACCTCACCATGTGTCCTGATTATTCCTAACTGTGTGCTTCACTTACCACTCAACGACTGCGCTTCAATCAAATATCACCATTCGCATCCAACAACAAGAAACCCCACAACGATATTGCCACATATATATATATATATATAACCTATAATTCTAGATTCCATATAATCGGTGAACAAAGGAATATTGGCTAAGGTGTGAACACAGTTATAACTGGTTGTTTTATATGTTTGGGTACACCATAGCAGAATTTGATATTGCATTGAGTTCAGTTTGTACATATATTTTTTGCTAATAAATTCGAACCATATTTCTGTTCCGTAAGTTAACGTTGGTCTTATTATAGATTTATAAAGTGTAAGCCTTTTTTGGGTGCTAAGACCCCAATATTTTCCACATACGAGTATTGAAAAAAGAATATTTTTAATCTTTGAGTTTTGTTTAGTATAATGTTAAGGTGAGGGCCAAAATTCAATTTGTTTTTCCTTCTATGATTCGCAATCGTAATTCCAAGAATTTTAATTTCTTCTACGGGCACAATAATATTGTCTCTAAAATTAATTGAAATTTTGTCTTTATTGTGCAAGTGTAAAATACTAGTTTTATCAAGATTGATATTTAGCTTATTATCATTACACCATTGATCTATCTTTTCCAAATTAAACTCAATCGACTTTTTTAGATTTGTTAACTCATTATTCCAACATATAATTGTTACATCATCAGCATAGCAAATGATTTCAGAGTTTGGATCATTTATAACTCTCAAGTCAAAGAGAAAACTTAAAAAGGGTCCTTTGCCTGTGAAGAACAAAGTAGTGGAACGCTTCACGATTTTGCGTTTCATCCTTGCGCAGGGGCCATGCTAATCTTCTCTGTATCGTTCCAATTTTAGTATATGTACCGCCGAACAAGCGTGTAGTGTATTTATCAGGAGTAATGAAGCTTGGTACATCTCTCGGAAAAAATTTCTTGAACGTTGGATTAGTTTGAGAATATGAAAAACCATCCAAAATTATTAATACTTCTGATTACTTCTGGAAATGTTTCTACATTAAGTATTTGAATAGACAGCTAAAATCTCATGAGTGGCTGTATAAACGATAACCCATGAAAAAAAAATCAAAATGCCATTTCAAGGAGATATCAGGATTATTGTGTTTGGACCGTTTCTGATGGTAGGTTCTTGGGTTGAAGGCATTTATTATCAATTCTTGATGAAAAAGTATTTAGCAAAATATATTTTTAAAATTTTGATTAATAATAAACACGCTCAATATAAATTGTCATTATAAAATATATTGACCATCTTAAATAATGTGTAAAAACATTTTTTTTAAAGTCTGTGAAGAATCTATGTAATATAAGGCTGTTCCAAAATGTTGTGTTTTTCTTAAAATGTTGTTTTTCTTATTACTTGGTGAATAATATTATTACGGCGAATATATAATAATACATAATACAATTACTTTATACATAATACAAATACATTATACATAACAGCGTATAATATTGGTATTTCAATTTTTGCAAGTATTTACGAACTTTTGGGACAACCTTGTAATATAAAAAGTTTAATCAGAAGAAAAAACATAACAAAATGGCGGAATAAGGACAAATTCCAGACGACTATAGGCTGGATGAGTCATTCCGAAATGTCAACAGAAGTGTGGCGGGTCGATTGGCTGCTTAGGAGATGACGTCATCCTTATCAAAGTCACGTGATGTGGAAAGAGTGGTAAACTGGCTGTTCATTTATTCTCACACCAATATTTTTTCCTTGATGCTATTGTGGCAGAGTATTTCAAAATTAATCAACAGATTTTAGATAGTTTATGTTACTTGGCATCTTTCTCTGATTGCTTCTCTGTTCTTTCATGGAAATAAGTTTGTAATTTGAGTTAAATAGCGATCTCTCCATTGAATAGAATTGTGTATGTCTTGGGTTTTATAATCACCTGGAGAAAGTTCATAAAAAAGGGCGAAATCATAAGACGAAATGTTTCTTTTAAAGTTTTTATTATTTTGTCGAGTTTCAAGCATTTCTGCCCTTGCACAGGAGACCGATAGTGGAAGGGCAGTAATGCTCGAAAAAGTTCGGCAAAATAATAAAAACTTTAAAAGAAACCTTTTTTAACTTAATTATTCAATTGTTTATGTAATATAGTCTCTGAATTTAGTATTGTTTCTTGACGCAAGAGAGCATCCTTTGTGGGGATATCGCGTCTTATTTGATAATAAATTAAAAAAAAAAAAATAAACCTTTCGCTTTATGATTTCACGCTTTATATGAATAATTGTACATATTAAAAAGACGTGCCTAGATCTGTAAAGAAATTTTTTCTAAATTTTTCAGGTGATTGGTTTTTTTCCTTTATAAATATTTTGCACAAAAACTTGTGAAAGTTACTAAAGTGTACCCATTAATTTGACCAAAATCTTTGTCATCCTTAAATTGTATTCTCTCATTTTTCTACGTGACAAAATCTGGATATTACAACTTCGCTGATAAATTTGATAGCTATCGTTATTTTGAATAATATTTTTATGGAGTATGTTTTTATAGAAAATATATTTATACTTTAAAAGGAGTAATAATAAGAACACACAAATTACATACACACGTCTTCTTCCTTATCTCCACTCAATCATATTAGGAGATCAAGTTGTGACCCTTAATGGTGTCTGTTTGACAACGATTATGACTGGGTGAAGTAGAATGCGTCTGCCTTTGTCATTAAGACTGGGAGCACTACTCAGTAGCAGGCCGCTGACTTAGCTCCAAAAGAAATGGCCGCCTCTGACATGAGGAACAGACACCATGTGCAGCTGCTCCTAACATGGAGTACAAACGCTGCTCATCCTGCATCCCTGGATCAGGAGCCCTTACAGGGTACTGTACCCAGGGTTTTTAACGAGCTTGTTACTGCTCCCCTTCCTCCTTTTTCACCCGGGCTTGGGACCGGTAAAGGCGGAGTTACATACACACGTTCGTTATCTGTATTGTTATTATCATCAGAATATTTACTAGAACTAGATGACTAATCTACATACCTTTTGAATTAACTACTTGGATTTATGTCTTGATGCATCTTAAAGTTTGTTAAATTCTCAAAAACATTGAATAAAAATAGATAGGATCCACACACACACACACGCTAATTCAATAAATAAAAAGTTTTATATATGTTTTATTTACCAGTTGCAAACAAGACACGCTATATCCGATCTGGATAATTGCGCGTGAAACTATTTACAATAATTCATATTGTAGTAAAGTAGGTAACAGAATTATCAAAAAGAAAATAAACAATTAAGAAAAAGAGCATTAAATGAACATATACACTAAAAATAAGCAACAACATAAGCAGATAGAAGAAATCGCAAGGTAGTTATTTACAATATGTTAAGCAATGATTGGAAGTTGATTTAGTGAAGTTATCTGTAATAATTAGTATCGTGGAGAGAGAAAGTTGATCAAGTTGAGCTATTTACAATGAGTTATGTTCTAAAGTAACTTATTAATTATTTTACATTGATGTAAATCAAGTCGCATAGTAGTGTAGTTCCTCAAGCTGCATTAAGCTGTCTATTTATAATAAAAAGTCTGCAGTTTATATATAAGTTGAATAATCACATGGAATTTTATCAAAAAAGAATAAAATCATAAAGTGAAGAGACTCTTCACTTGTTCAAATGTTTCGTTTGGTCATTTTGTTTGTATAGATTTGAAGTTTGTGGACAATGATCAAAGCACTGCATAAGAAATAATTAAACTTATTAGACATTAGATGTGAATAAGAATCCTCAATATTAAATGTACGCAGATAAGGTAACAAACAAAGAAAAAATCGGAGAATATACCTTTCTAAATTAAGTTATCAAAAGGAAATGGAAATTTGAAGAACATGTATTCCAAAAGTTATTGGGAGGCTTCTATTGACCATATACTAGATGGATACACTTTGAAGAATGAAGGAAAAGGTAAACAATGAGGGAAAAGACTGGTTTGATAATAGAAGAGAATGGTAACTGGACGATACGAAGAAATGAGGAAGTTATTGGAGGGATACACTTTGAAGAATGAAGGAAAAGGTAAACAATGGTGGGAAAGAGTGGTTTGATAATAGAAGAGAATGGTAACTGGAATCAAACGAAGAAATAAAGAAGTTATTGGAGGGATACACTTTGAAGAATGAAGGAAAAGGTAAACAATGGTGGGAAAGAGTGGTTTGATAATAGAAGAGAATGGTAACTGGAATCAAACGAAGAAATAAAGAAGTTATTGGATGGATACACTTTGAAGAATGAAGGAAAAGGTAAACAATGGGGGAAAAGAGTGGTTTGATAATAGAAGAGAATGGTAACTGGATGATACGAAGAAATAAGGAAGTTATTGGATGGATACATTTTGAAGAATGAAGGAAAAGGTAAACAATGGTGGGAAAGAGTGGTTTGATAATAGAAGAGAATGGTAACTGGAATCAAACAATACGAAGAAATAAAGAAGTTATTGGATGGATACACTTTGAAGAATGAAGGAAAGGGTAAACAAAGGGGGAAATTGTGGTTTGATAATAGAAGAGAATGGTAACTGTAATCAAACAATACGAAGAAATAAAGAAGTTATTGGATGGATACACTTTGAAGAATGAAGGAAAAGGTAAACAATGGCGGGAAAGAGTGGTTTGATAATAGAATAGAATGGTAACTGGACGATACGAAGAAATAAAGAAGTTAATGGATGGATACACTTTGAAGAATGAAGGAAAAGGTAAACAAAGGGGGAAAAGTGGTTTGATAATACAAGTAGAAGAGAATGGTAACTGGAAGAGTGGTTTGATAATAGAAGAGAATGGTAACTGGACGATACGAAGAAATAAAGAAGTTATATTTATAAACGATGGGTCTATATGGAAAGGGTTTTCTATACACAAAGAGATAAAAAAAGAACCTTAGTATTAATATCTACCATCATTCACAGCCACAACCAGAACAACAAACCAAACTCGCTGTTCAAATATGTTTTATCCAAATTCCTCTATTACTCTCTCATAAGATGTTATTACATTACTCGAGGTGTATCTTGGATTTTCAGAAATAACTTTTAGCACCTCCGATTTATCAGAAGCCTAGTTTTCTCAAGGCTGTCTGTGACTTCAACTTACGTTTTTAAGCAGAGACCTAAGGTTACGAATACTCGTATATATAATGGGCTGTATCCAGGAGAAACGAAGAATAGTTTGTTGCTTTTTAAGCCGATAGATGGCGTTATTCCCAAAAATATCTATAGTAATCTAGTAACCTAATGACCCTTAAATTTTCCATGGGCAGAGGAGGGGTAATGGTAAATATTTACAGACGATTGCGGTATTGACAAACACCTCTGGACGGCTTAGGTTTAGACTCAATGTTCCTTTAGAGAATCCTAGCAGAGAATTCTTCTATAACCACCAATATAGTTACTATATAGAATTTTATAGGTTCTGATTGCCCTAAAAATGTAAAAATAGACATATTCCATATCATTGTTAAATTACATTTCAATTTTAAAATTCCAGTTGTATATATCCACTCTGCGCGCGTATGTATTTGTAAATATTTCTTGTAAGATATAGTCGATATTTTTTCATTAAACCCGTTGAGGAGCGATTATCGCTTGAAAGCTAACATTTTAAAATCAAAGAAGCTCATTGTGAGAACATATTTTTGTATTTTTAAACTATATAATTCATAGGATTGTTTTATTTTTCTTTTGATTCAATTATTAAATGGTTTTCACACACACACGAGTTGCGTTCTTATTTATCTTTATTTACTAAGAGAAAAAAAATCGCCCACACGTTTTTATTCAATAACCTTATTTTCCCCTGACTTTATTCACACGTTGATTTAATTTAACTGATTTTATTTGATCAACCGAATTTATTTTTATTTTCAATGAATAAAACATCCTATTTTGTTAGTAGAAGATAGTTACTAGAAGTAAAAGTGTGTTTGGTCACCTTCGGTAACTCTCTCTAAAAAATAATAATATTTTTATAAGTACTACTTAGTGTAAAATAGTAATCTAGGATACCTACAGTTAAGCTCCAGGAGCCTGGATTACCCATATATATGTGGTAACCGAGAGGGTCAAACCTGTAGTAACCGAGAGGGACAGTCAGGGTGTGGAGAGTTTTCCAGTACCCCTCTGCACCTTGGAAGACCTTTATCAGTTCTCACAGAGTACAGGCAGCCGTGGTCGAGGCGGAGTGGAAGACTTGGGATTTTCCACACAAAACGAAGGGACACAGTTGTACTAGGAATGTTCCGTGAACAGATAGAAGTTGAGCTAGGAGCGAAAGATGGAGATAGAAGAGTTCTTACTGGTCTACATGGTGGATGAGGTGGACCTGGGACACAACCGACGAGGGCTTCCGCTGATGGTGAAGTGACTATCAAGTGACTATTTTTGGCTAGGACGGAGCTAGCAGCAAAAGATGGAGAAAGTTAAGATTTCTTACTGTTCTACGGCGGCATGACCAAGCATCAAAAGATGAAGGGACGAGGGCTCCCGCGGATGGTGAAGGGACTATACATTTCCGGCCTGGCGGAGGTTTATATACTTTGCGATGAGGAAGTACTGGGTCTTCAGCGGATGCAATAAGGGCGTGGATTACGGAAGAGATGTCATTGTACACTCTTAACGACTTCCTGACATCTTCTAAGCCTCGTTCTTAAACGTTGTTGGGCTACTGTATCTCAATCTCTTTGCTATGTAGCTCAACTCTCAATCTATTACAGAGTTTCATTTTATTATTCTCAGTTTGCACAGAGTACATTACACACACACACACAAAGCCTTTATTAAGACGTTAGTCTTATACAGATTCTCCTTACAAGGTGCAATAACAGGAAAAGAGCAGCACAGGAAACCATTAGTTCCGCAACTATATACAATTATTAGTAATAAGGAAAAGTAAGATTTAATATGAGAGGTCGACGCCATCGCCCCAAGTCTTCAATTTCATAAGCGCGGAGCAGAAATAGGGACTAAGTTATTTATTTCGCCATAAATATAGCATCCAGACACAAAAAGAAGGTCTACTCCAGCACAGCCATCCATATCACCAGCTCCGCAATCTCATCGTCGACCAACACGATGGCCCCTCGATGTTTCGTCATCATTCTGAGGTGTAAGAACAATAGCTTCCAAGTTCTCTTTTCTCCCTCTTTACACCTACTGCCTTGTAAAAATTATATAGGGCCTGAGCAACTAGTCTACTTGTTTGGGCACTGGTTAACATCGTTTGGATTAACCTAAGTGAGTACATTACATATTGCAATGCAATTTTGTTTTTTTGCTTATCCCTAGTACTCATGGTACAGGTCATGATAATCATGTTTTATCAATTCCATAGCCCATTTCTACAGGAAAAGAGACTGGAAATTTACGAAATTTCGTGGCTAACTCGCTATAATGAACAACATGTATATAAAAATTTTACTACTCTCCTGCTGGATAAAACATTTGTTTATAAATATTTAAAAATTTCCAAGGTGATCGATAAAATAAGGGAAGAAGTTCTAAACTCCACAGACAACGGCTGATTCCTCCCCCCTCCCCTCTAAATTGCTTTTCCTCCTCACTCATGTACATATATAACCTTTTAGGGGAATCCTCTTGTAAGAGAATAGCATCTTAATAAAGGTTTTGTTGTTGTTGTTGTTGATAATCATCATGGGTAGAAGTAGGCGACTGCTTATACTGTAAGTGCACCACATGTCTTCACATGTGAAAAGCAGTTTGACTTTGCAATTACAAATGTGCCAGAGCCCCGTTTGATTACTTGCACTCGCTGGTGGGTTGGACTTTTTCAAGTAAAGGAGGCCATCGGAGCATTTTTTAAATCCGAAAAGAGTGCCCATGTCGGGAATTGAACCCGGGTCGTAGCGGTCGAAAAACCAACGGTTTAGACCGTCCTTCCACCGACCCCCTTGCAATGCAATGACCTACTTGTATGTCTATCATGCGTATAATTATTCACAGAGGTTTCTATTATACAACACGACAATCTTGGTATATTATACAAAAATAGTGAATTGTTTGTTCAAATATTACCATATATATGTGATATAAATAGCCCCAGACATAGGTTTTCAAATATAAAATCGAACGGTTGTTTCTTCACAAGGTAGATTCTTGCCATACTTGTCTGTTACTATACATGTGGCTTACTTACAATACAATCAGTCAAAATTTTATAATCACCATGGCCTGGTACTACATGTATCGACATGTGTACATACCTATGTATGGGTGTTTATCCACTATGGCATGGTACTATGTGTACCTATGTGATGTACCTACGATACAAGCAGTCACAACAATCTATCCACCATGGCCTGATACTACGTCTATGTATATGTGGTTTACTTACAGTACAATTAGCCATAACCCTCTCTACCCACCATTATTAGCATTACTTGAAAAGTGTATTTTTGGGATAATAAAATATAGAAAAATCAAACCTAGATATAAAAATACATTTAGATTATTATCTTCAAATTAAAGATACTTCGGCCAGTAAATCTTTTTTATTGCTTCGACGTTTCGACAAAAATCGTTTGTCCTCGTCAGGAGCGAACAAAAATTAAAACATTTGGCAAAGCGTCCTGATGAGGACAAAATATTTTTGTCGAAACGTCGAGACAATAAAAAAGATTTACTGGCCGAAGTATCTTTAATATGAAGAACTATGAATTCCGGCCAGGCAGCCTCTATCTTTACGATAGATTATCAGTTTAAAATGTTCGTTATTTCTGTATAGAATGGTTAACGTTTTCAACTGGAAGTGTGAAGGAATGAATAAAGCTGATCCTTGGTAAGATATAGAGATGACAGTAAGAAAACAACTACGATCGTAGACGGTAGACGCCACCGTGGCTAGTTAAGGTGACGTAACGTGATGTAACAGCGTAATTTCTTGAAGACTATGGCGTCTACAGCAATCAATATGTTTCTTTTTCTCGTTAATACGGTCGTCGATGGCATTGATCGCTAGTTGTCGCCTTGATGTCGTCAAACATTGTTATCTACATCGATGACACCAACATTAATGTTAAGAAAAGCTTTCACAACCAACTTTGTCGAATAATCAGAATTCCTGAAACATCAGACCAGGCTTTATTCTGAAGTCAAAAATCCTATCTGAGTTTTTACTTCTGAAGTCATTCCGTATCGAAGAAACGGATTTCATTTCATTAGAATTTGACCATCTAATTTCTTTATATGTACTCTGAAGAGTTCCCCATATATAAAGTGAAGTCACTTCAGAAATATCAGCGTTTAAATCTTTTATCAGATCTTCTTGATAAATACATTGGTTTAAGAAAAAGACATCTCCTTATCGTGCAACTGAAAGTTGCTGATGGCTTGAGCCATCTAAAAATAATAATAATAAACAGATGACGCAAACCATCAGCAACTTTCAGTTGCAAGATAAGGAGATGCCTTTTTCTGAATTTATTCACCTTATCCCAGTACAATTTCACATTTTTACTATTTTTCAAATACATTGGTGTCCAAAATAAGCTGAATTGTATTCAAATTTATACGGGTATACACTTCATGTCTCATCTGGATTTAATACATCTCTGAAAAAAAAGTAATACATTATGCTGTTGTTTGCACGATCGTATGATAGTTAATTACCAATACATATATTGAATATAATTCAGCAGTATAGATATTATGATGCATTATCGCGCCATCTGTTATCAAAATTCAAAACTATTATAGACGTGTATGATTCTTTTTAAAATAAAACAAATTCTACTGTCCTTACTGCAATGGAAAAATTAATGGGAGGGCCTGGCTCATCAGTGGTGAACCCTCCTAGCAGTTTCGCCATTTTAATCTACCATACCGCTGTTATATTGCATTTTTGGAACTTCCTTTTATAGTGATACTGATGCTAGACTTTTGGAATGGGTATTTTAGAAGAACTATGGATATAAGCTTTGAGGACATCAGAATTACATATAATTATAAATATATAATATGCTTCGAGCAATCGCTCTGCCGCAAAAAAATATATCCATCTCTCTAACCTATTAATAACTTTAAATGACATTTGAGTATACTAAATTTGTGTTAGTGTGTGCTATTAAATTTTATAAAAGTAAATGTCAAATTTACTGCTCTCTCTTATTTTTTGGGCATGAGTATATATATGAATTGATGTATTAGAAGGTATGATACTGTAAAATAAGCAAAGAAGGAAAAAATGAGTATCCAGATAATTGATATGATCATAAATTACATAGACCACCCCAACTGGTCAATAGTCAAATAGAATAGAGCGAATATTTCTATTATTCATAGAACACGCAGTTCACTAGAATACTCGATAAACTATTATGATTCTTTGAAATACGTCTAAGATATCTAATTTCCAATGCACACGCGATTATTCGTTTTCCCATTCTCTAAATATCAATGCTACAATATATTTTGATTAGCTGCTTAAACCACTTAAACCTCCTCACAACAAACAAATAGAGCTAACTCTATGAGTATACAGAGTATCATGAACTAATGGATCTTGGTTGATGTATTTCTTAACTGAGTAATCTTTGTGATAGCAATTTTTTTTATATAATATTGCTTCAATTACTTCAAATTCATGCATATACCTAACCCCAAATGTGAGTGTAAATTTCCAAAATGGTCATGGCACATTATAATCTCAAAGTTGAATTGTTTTTACATGTATTATATCTACAGTACAAGCAATCACAATTCTCAACTTTCTGTGGTCTGATACTATACTAGCGGATGTACCCGGCTTCGCCCAGGTTTTTCTCGAGGGAATGTTTGTAGTCTAGTAATAAGAAAATATACTACACCTAAAAACTATCAGAGAAAAGAGAAACCACGGAAGGTGAACAGAAAAATGCTTACAATGGATGTTATGTTTACGATATCAAGTTAAATAAAAACAAAGATAAAAAATGCATATGTTGGTCACTATGAATTTGTATATTTGTTAGGCGAAATTAGAAACATGATAAAACAATTGGGTATTTAAAAACAAATGTAGAAATAAAGGTTGAAGTATAATAAACAATGTTAAAGATTAGTTTTAATTATTAATCAAGATTGTGTGTGAATATGTGAGAAAGATGTAATATCGTTGTTGTTTTCTTGGCCGACTGTTTTACATATGGTGTTATCTTAAAATTGCTTGTTTTGAATATTTTTTAGATTGAGATTATTAGCTAGTATGTAAAAAAATTAACTCTGTTGAAATTTAATTTTGTATTTATATATAAATAAAATTAACTCTGTTGATTTTTTTTTTTGTATTTAATCGATAACAGCGAAGTTACGCATGTTAATGTTAGGAAATATATTTTGATGTTAAGCAAAACCTGCTCCATCTCGTTTTACATAAATGTTGAAAATTTGGTTGAAATTGATGCATTGTAACGAAAGTTTTTAGTGATGTCCAATTATGAAATTTCCATTTTATTAATATAGATATGAAGATAGAAAGCCTCTAAGAACAAATTTTGGTCGTTGAGGTACAGATTGCACTACGCTAACGAGGGCCAACAGCCTGAAACGCGTTCCTGGTTGGCTTTTTTTGCTTTATCAAGAAATGGATTGGCCAAATATTATGGAACAAGTCTAAATCAACGTTTAGTTGATTTCTGTTCCACTAGATGGCGTTCTGCCATCTAAAAAGTTCATGTGAGCGGTCAGGATATGCCTATTTTGTTTTTAATGTCAACATTTGACTTTTTTTTTTTTCTTTTTTTCATATGTAGACACGGCGTCTAGTTACAGTTCATGCAGTCCTAATCTAACTCACAATGGCCTGGTACTACCTGTGTATACAAGGTGTATATCTTCACTGTACCAGTATCAACAGTCCTCTACCATTCATGGCCTGGTAATTGATATATATATTAGTATAATATATGTTATAACAAAATAATTTTGCTGCTATTATCGAGAGAAATATGGATCACTTTGCTATATAAATAACTTTACACTTCCCATAGATCTTCCTTTCCTTAATTTAGCAAACATTCTTTTTCGGCCTTTACTCTATTTTTAGAGAGGACACACTAAATCTATTCAAGATCAATAAAAATCTTTACAGCCCGCGGTTAATCTTTTGGAATACTTTTTCTTCAAATTTATGCATTTTTATTTTACCAAGAGATTTTCAAAAATACTATAGAATAGTAATTTACTATATGAATATATTTTATATAATATCTTTCTTATTTAATTCTGCCTTTAATTACTAAATAAGGTTCAGAAAATCTATATATAGAATGATATTGTCCCGTGATTTTCGCTATTTTAAATTTATACTCATAGACAAAACTTAAGGAAGTTGTACCTTTTAGCAAGTATATCGGGATTCAGACAATAACTCTGAAAGATACACTCATGGACAAAACTTAAGGAAGTTTTACCTTTTAGCATGTATATCGGGATTCAGACAATAACACTGAAATATATTTGATACACAGTGACCTTTGTTGAAGACACACAAGATAACCAAGTGTGAACAAAATTGCCTCTGTCTCTTTAAAAAAAAAAAAAAAAAAGACTTTCCATTTCCTTAAGTTTTGTTCATGCGTGTATTAAAAAGCTGGCAAAAGATCCCTCTAGGCTTATAATTAATTCATAAATGTTTGCTATTTATATTTCACAGACACACTAAGAATATAATAAAATTATTTTAGTTTAAAATATTTTACAGTAAACAGCACATCTCAATTTATTATCTATTTATTTAGCTTCAAAATATCTATACACTCCTCACTTAGAATCAAACTTTATTTGCAGAGTTTTAAAATATAAGCAAACAAACGGTAGATTTTCGCGAAATATTTAAGTGCTTTTAGGTAGTCGGTAATTTATAGGAAAACAATATTTTTTTCGAAATATTTCAAAACTCTTTTTGAATACAAAAAAAAAAAAAAAAACTTTTGAAAACTGAAAGTTTACAAAATCACGTTTTTGATAGCCATATAGAAAAGCGTTGCGCTCTTTCTTTTAATATTTTTTGGTTATTTTTGTTGTTGAAGGAATGTCCTTTGAAAATCTATCAAACAGACGAAATTAGTGTTATTCAGCAACACATATATTGAAAATACAATGTGACTTATAATAAATTTGTCGGGAAAATATTATAATCTTTTGGCATATTGATATTTATTTTTTAAGAGTTTAAAACAAATATTAATATAATCAAAGAATATAATAAGAAATTTGAACTATTTTTGACCCCTATAATTCTTTTTAAAATAAAACAATTTTCTACTGCCCTTACTGCAATGATAAAATAAGGGAAGTAGAAATTTGATTTATTTTAAAAAGTATCATACACGTGTCAAAAATATTTCAAAATTTTCATAACAGATGGCGCGCTAATACATCATTTTAATAAAGTATATAATATCAAAATATTTGTATTTTCGGCGCGAATAAATAATATAAGGGTTTTAGTAGGTTCTCTATTAAAATGTAATTCTAAAAAATTAAACTTTAAAAAATCTTTTGTCTAGAACTGTAAAAAGTCAAAACTATAGAACGGAAATCCTAAAGGAAAAGGTCATTTATATCAAACATCTTAAAACAGGAAACTGGAGGGGAAAGTTATTTATCTAAATCACGCAGAATAGGAAATTTTAGGGAAAATACAAAATTCGATAATCCAAACGAGAGACACTACTTTTATCTCAAAATATAAATAATGGAACTTTTTATCGGGCTTTTTTATTCTTTTTATAAAAAAATATTTTAGTGAGACGAAAGACAAAATAATATTTTGTGCATTTTAAAGAAAATAATAAATAGTATGTATAAATGTGCAATTTTTTTAAATTGGTAACTGAAAAGATCTTTAATTTTTTCTTTTATTTTTAAATAATATTATACTTGATTTTTCATTTATATAAATGAAAGGAAGGAAATGACATTTTGCAATTAATTAATATAAAGATAAGTTTTAAAATTGATTTTTTTTTTTTTAATTTCATGACATACTTTTAATAGAATAAATGTTTCAACTTTAAAATGAGTCAGTTATTTCGTATTTATACATTACATTAATGCGCGCAACACAGAAATTCTTTAATCAATATCTAGTGATTTTATTTATGAATACCCCATCACACAGATATATATATAACAAATATTTTAATAACTGAAATCTTGTGTGTGTGTTAGGAAAAATGAAATTAATATAAAAATGCTTTCAAACATACTTTTAAAAATAGATATTATTAAGAAATAAACTATAAGTGTGAAATTATTAACCATTATAAGAGAAATAGGGTTTTAAATATTACGTTTAGATATGTTCATAAATTAGATTAACCTAGGTTTCTGTATAGTACAATAATATATAACTGCTTGCATTTAATGGAATCCGATATATGAGCATGTTTCAATTTCAATTTGCTAACAGTACCAGATCAAAAGATTATTTTGGTGAATATTTGGCACGACTCATATACAATCTTCCATCTAAAAAAGTTCATGTGAACAGTCAGGATATGCTTATTTTGTTTTTAATATCAACACCTGACCTTTTTCTGTTTTTAAAATATTTTTTTCACATTATTAAAAATGTAAA
Organism: Cordylochernes scorpioides; assembly: GCA_030710605.1. NCBI lineage: Eukaryota > Metazoa > Arthropoda > Arachnida > Pseudoscorpiones > Chernetidae > Cordylochernes > Cordylochernes scorpioides. Next base: position 50,912,400 of record CP092868.1, read on the forward strand.
TACAAGTAATTAAATTTAAATAATTGTATATACTCGTATGTACTCCGCAAAATGTTTCTTCACATTAAATCAATGTTTAGTTGGTTTTTGCTCCACTAGATGGCGCTTTGCCATCTAAAAATTCTCATGTAAGCGGTCAGGATATGTCTTTGTTGTTTTTAATATTAACACTTTACCATTTTTCTATTTTTTGTACATATAATAATGTATTATTTATTTATAATGCTTTTTTGTGACGAATATTGAATCAATTGACTAAATCAAGGGAATACAATATTGAATTGAAATTGAATCCAATAGTTCAACATCATCATGGTTTAACTATAATGGAAAAACCTTCAAATTCCTAATATAAATATATATATAAACTTTTTTCATTTATATAGGTGTGTATGATATCTTAAATACAATAGATTTAAAATATAGATAATATAGATAAATATATTTAGAATTCGGTATTTAAAAAAAAAACTTACTATTAAATTCCGATTGGTTTTCAAATTTCCGGCTCATAAGTAATATTATTAGGTGTTTCTTAAAAATAAATATATAAATTAAGAACAAACCTAGAAAGAAGTGAAAAAAAGAAAGTAAAAACAAGTGGTCAGAACAAAATAAACTAGGAAAACAGCCCATTTCACAGAAGAAAGAATATCCCAAAACCCACAAGATCCCATACCACAAGGCCCAACCTTGTAAATTATGTGAATGCACTGTAAATGTGAAAAACCTGTACATATTATTTATTGGAAATAACATAATATAGGTTGCTCTTTTTGAGCGGCACCAAATAAAATTACTTTTGACCAGGAACTGGAGCCCCTCAAAAATAATAAATAAAAACATATATTTACAATAATGATTTAGGTACATGACTTCGTTACTTATACAGAAATATTAGAAAATGAATATATTTTAGTTTAGTATATTTTACTCTCTCTATTATTGATATATTTATCATTATATAATCATATTTATTCATATTTATACTTATTCTGTATTTAACCTTTTATAATCTTATATGGACTTTGAAATAAGGTAGTTTCAATCTCAATCTCTCTCTGATCCTTGTGTGTATTATTTATTCTTTCAGAGGTCTTTCAAACGTGTTTATTGCCATTTTTGGTTGGAGTTCTTCAAGAGTTTGATATCTTAAGGAGTAGGCCAGTGCTCGCTGCCCCGTCGCTGTAACCAGCCACACGGAGCGGATCCACAACTTGTGCATCACCTCTAGGGACTCAGCTGCCCAACTTGCTGAAAGTGAGGCTCATCTCCATATAAAATAGCCATGATCCTTGTGTGTAGAAGTCTTATTCTTTTGATTTTTGGGGGATTTAATGTTGAAATGTAATGGGGGGGGAGGGGCTTATATTTCTTATTTATTTTCTTATACAGTAAAACCTCCGTGTAAAGGACACCTAATTGTAGAGCTAAAGTGTCCTTTAGGGAGAGGTGTCCTCTTACCGGAGAGTTGCTAAATAGTAAAAATGGTAATTTTTGCAAATGAAAACTGTCTTATAGCCCAAATTATAGCCCAAAAACATATATTTTATAAAATTTTCCTGGAAGTAATCTCTTCATTAGAAGTTAGGTATGTAGTATATATTTTTACGTTATTGATTTTTCATCAAAATATCTCAAGCTATAGAGAAAATGCTAGACAATATTGATAAATATTAAATAAGATTTCGTTGAGTTTTTCGTTATAAAGATTTTTATAGAGTTTCCCCTTGAATCAAAATAAATATATTTTAATATAAATAGATACTTTCTTACATAAATATTAAAGCGTCGTTAGTTAGACTATACAATTTTTTAAATTTCAAATTTGATTAACAAATACATATATCCTGAAGATAGAGGTTGTCTGGCCGGTAATCATATTTCTGTGAAAAATAGACACTTCGGCCAGTAAGTTTTTTTTTTCTCAACGTTTCAGCAAAAATTCTTTGTCTTCGTTAGGAGAAATAAATAAAAATAAAGCATTTGGCAAGGCGTTAAAAATTGTCCTGAGGGAACGAAGACAAAGAATTTTTGCTGAAACTTAAGAAAAAAAAAAACTCTAACTGGCCGAAGTGTCTATTGTCACAGAAATACATATATGACTGCATGGGCATATATTAGATGAAAATTAAAAGATTTTTTTCTCCTTATAGTTCAATATTATGCTAAACTATTTGCTTAGACCTCTTCCTTAGGGATGCCTTTTATTTTGCAAAGTACTTTTTCAAATAAATAAATTAAAGAAATCCCACCAGAAGATCAGCTAACAGCTTAACGAAATATATGACTGTAAAAGAATGCATTTTTAAAAATTTTTGATTCAATATATGCTCATGCAATCATGATTTTAAATAGATTATTTACTGTTAACAAAGATAAATATATATCACCGTATTTATTTAAGAAAAAGATGAAAAGAAATAGAATTTGATTAAGAATGTAGTAAAAGGATATTAGATATAGACAGAAATTATATCTACCATTCTTTTTACAGTTCAAATACTGTTTCTTTTCATCTCTTAATAGTTATTATTTATTTTTGATTAGAAATAGCAATATATATTTAGATTTTTGTGAATAATGAGCAATCTATTTGAAATTATCATTGAATAATAGTGAGTAGATATATATGGGATGAGAATGATGGAGATATAATTTCTGTCAAGTCCTAGACAGAGAATCTGCAGACGGGACAAAAGGCTAACGATCGTCTAAGGTCTTTAGCCTTAGAGAACTGCGTAGATAGGTACTGTACTTAGTCAGGTGTATAGGGACTTACCGATAGTTGAAATGTAGGTATCATAGTAGCGTTCGTCACAGAATCGGTGGACAATACATGTTTTCCCGACGTTACTATCTCCCAGGACCAGGATTTTATACGTTGAGGCAAATTCTGCGGCCATGATGCCTCATTGATCGCTCGCGGGGGGCGATGGGAAACTGTGACGTCACACCGTCGCTGGGGGGAGTGTTGTTGATATGGTGTTAGGTAGGCTAGGGGTTGTTGGGTGATGTGTCATCGGTGAATATGAGTATTGTGTGTCCCCTGTGTAGTGTACTTCAATCTAATATTAGTTCTGCAGATATTTGATTTGATAGATTTTATAAAAGAAAGTATTTACAAAATTGGGTGCATAGAAATGTTTTTAGCAGATACAGTGGATTATCGATTTAAGAATAAACATATTAAGACTGATATGCTCCAGTTACAAAGTTTCTAAATACAATTCTAGTATAATAACTATAATATGACCTATAGCTCTTCATTGGAGAAGAACTGCATTCTACAATGGATTCCTGCTCATGTTGGGATCGAGGGTAATGAGATGGCAGATGAATTAGCAAAGGAAGCCAGAAAGTTATGCCAAAGGAAAGAACAAATGTCAATATATGATGCTGATGCTTTGGCAAAATACAAGATAATTCAACAAAAGAGAAGAAAAGATCAAATAATAGAAATAAACTCTGAGAGAAGAATTACAAAAACAATAAGAAGACTCAGAACGAAAAACTATAAAGGAATGACAATACATCCAGATAGCACAAGAATCTACAGGACATGCAACAACTGTCCTGGTGTAGAACTAACACCTACTCACATATTCTCATGCCCAGCAATGGCCGCAGCCTTGCAGAAAATTGACATGAACCCAGAGCAGCAGCTTTACACATCCAAGATAGAGGACATTGCTACTGCTGTGATAGAGATGCATGGAGATATCTGAGACTCTTCATTAGATACGACAACAACAACAACAGGTCCTATAGTATCCGAGACCAAATCGGATTCAAAACCAGGATTTTATGACCTCAAACTCAATTTTTGCATTCCTTTTCAAAAATTGACTCTATTTAAAACTAAAATGTGTGTTTTCCTAAAAAACCTAGCTTTATATGTAGATTATTTACGAGATACTAACATCAAAAGTGGGTAAAAATTAAGTATAAATAAGTAAACGCATATATATATTTCTAGTTTCTCAGGAAGGCTCTCCAAATTTTTAGTTGTTGAGGTACAGTCTACACCAGGATGACAAGGGCTAACAGCCCGAAACGAGTAGTTAGTTTTTCTTGATTTATCAAGAAAATGGGTTGGCCAAATATCACAGAACAGATTTTAAATCAACGTTTACTTTATTTTTGTTCCACTAGATGCCATCTAAAATGCCCATGAGAACAGTCAGGATATGCTTTTTTTTTTTTAATATCAACACCTGACCTTTTTTTCTTCTTTTTTTTCCCCCATACATCTTGTCACACACACCTTGTCTTTTATTAGGATAATCGAAGAGAAATTCTTGGCTGACTAGATGGGATGTATCTCAGCGAAGAAAAGATATGAGTCATATAATTTTCAAAAGCATTAAAATTTTGGTTGGTAAAAAAAAGATATTTTTGCATACCTTGTAGGTGAATCTATTAAAGTAAAGGAATGAAGGATTCCAGAGAGCTGTTAACGATGGGCCCCGTAGAAGCAGGGTTCGGCAAACTTTTGATTCGGAAGAGTCAAAAATTACAATTTACAAAATTTCAAAGTTTTTAAAGAGCTACAAAATTTTGTTCTTGTCAACAATAAATAATACTCGCATAAATAATATTTACGTATGGAACTATATAAAGAGCTTCACATCCAAAGAGCCGCATGTGGCTCGCAGTTTGCCGACCTCTGGGTAGGGGGATAGTACAGACACTGTGTGGGGAAGAGTCGGTGGACGAGTGGGTAACACCCTCGATTCCCGACAGCCATGAACCGGGATTGAATCCCGCGTTAACATTTTGTTTAATATGTGAATAACCTTCACATATTATTCATTTTGAAAATGGAGCAATCCATATTTAATTCATTAGATAATAAAAAGGCATATATTGGATTTAATAAAATATTTATTTTTGCCAATATTTCGGCTGGCTGAACGCCAACCTTTATCGAGGCATTACATTTTTGTATACACAATTTTATAACACTATGCGGCGCTGAGTTTGTGTATACAAAAATGTAATGCCTCAATAAAGGTTGGCGTTCAACCAGCCGAAATATTGGCAAAATAAATATTTTATTAAATCCAAAATATGCCTTTTTATTATCTAATATTATTCATTGTTGCAAATATCATAAACTAGGTTGTTCTTTTTGAGTGGTGCCTAATAAAGTAATTTTGGAACAAGAACAAACAGTGTGTGTGACGTCGATGGTACCAAGAGAAGAAGCAGGAGATTCCAATAGCAGTAAGTCTATCAAACTCAATACCAAAGAACTCAGAATGAAAAACGTTAATTTCTTCAGAAAAGATACTCACCTTCCTTCTTAAGAAGTATGTGAAGCCTTCAATTATATAAGGTTGACCCAAAAGTTCGTGTTTTTTTCTTAAAACGTTGTTTTTCTTATTACTTGGCGAATAATCTTGTAACAAATTATTTATTAATTTTATTATTTTTATTAACAGAGTGGTCATTTTTATGTTTATATTTTGCTACTCTGTAATTTTCCCTCGTGGCTTATCTTTTGTTTTACCATTCATAGTTTGTTCTTGCCTGAAATAAATTGTTGTCTCATCCCGAAGTTGATCTTCCCTAATTTTCCACGTGGCAATATCATTACGGAAAATACATGATAACACATAATACAATTACGTTATACATAATACAAATACATTATACATAACGGCGAATAATTTTAATGTTTCAATTTTTGCAAGTGCTTACGAACTTTTGGGACCACTTGTAGAATGGTGGATCCATTTAACACTTCCATTCTCTTTTCTTAAAATGATCACTATAAGTCGTCTGCGTTTATATCTTATATTGTGTTCTCAGAATCTATCTAGTTAAAGATTAAACTCTGTCGCTTATATAGAGGAGTGAAATACAGTATTTGCTTGTCTAGCTCACTTCATAATGATAGCACATTTACCTCTTTTGTTGATAAATTGAGAAATTTGTGTCAAATATGCGGTAAATAACGCGTCTGTTGGTAGCCTAGGTAAATTGGTCTTTAAAATGAGGCTTTATCAACCGACCCGAGGCCGCTAAATTCCGGAGACGGATAGCGCTTAGTTTTAATGTTTATTTTGACGGGAGATTTATGATGCATTAGCTGCCATCTGTTATGAAAATTCGAAACTATTATAAAGCGTATGATTCTTTTAAAAATTAAACAATTTCTAATGCTCTTACTGCAATGGAAAAATTAATGGGAGGCCTGGATCATCAGTGGTGAACCCTCCCAGCGGTTTTGCCTCAACGTATCTGGTCCTGGGAGATAGTAACGTCGGGAAAACATGTATTGTCCACCGATTCTGTGACGAACGCTACTATGATACCTACATTTCAACTATCGGTAATCATAGGGGGATTCGCCACTGATGAGCCACTCCCTCCAATTAATTTTTTCATTTCAGTAAGGGCAGTAGTAATTTTTTAATTTTGTATGAATCATACGCGTCTTTAATAGTTTCGAATTTTATTTTTATTGATCACTAGCCGAATGACCCGGGCAACGCCCAGGTTTTACCCGATTAAATGTTTTTATTCAAATACTATTCGTTACAATTATAAATTGGCGCCGTGGATGTCACTCTTGTGAAACGCCCCGCTCCAAACTTTGTGTCTGAGAAGCGATATTTTTATAGAAAGATGATCTGGCTTTTGTTTTCTGCTCGAATGAATGTTTTTCTGTTAGAATTTTGTTCCTGCGTACAAAAAAAAATGAACTGGTTTCACCCGTGGTCTCTGCTTTTTGGAATTTTTCCCGATATAATTTTGTATCTGATAACAAACATAATACAGAAATATTGTCATCATCATTTTCTGACTAAAAAAAACAACTATTTTTGCCCAGAACCTGTCAATTTTATTTTTTATTGGCTAAAAATCCGATAAATATATTTTCCAGATTTTTCTCTATGTCCTGTCAAAACACGTTTTACATGTACAATAGGTCAGCTGATATTACCTCCCATCTTCACCGCTAGAGGCGCTGCTTGCGAGCGAAAAGGCAAATTTGCAACGCAATTTGCAAATAACTCGAAGAATATTCGGGATAGAGACCTGAAATTTTCACTATAAGTTTTTTCAGATTCTACTCTATATACTGTTAAAATTTCAGTCAGATTAGTTACGTATTGTGGACGTGTATAGCCGACATAGATACCCACATACATACATACACTGACTTTTATATATATAGGGATTATCCTCTCCGGAAAAAAATTCCATCCATATTTAGGTAAATTGGTGAATGGTTTAGGTAAATGTGGTAAATTACTATATAATGGTATGAACTTTAGGTTAGAATGTTTATATAGTTGTCAATCTATATGCTGATACTCTCTCAGTCTATTGAAGAGTTCTTCTGTTTATAGAATCTTATATTGATGGTTAGATGATATGGAATCATTGTTTGGGTTCCTCAATATTTGGCTGTTTTGGGAGGTTTTGATGTTATTCTTAAAGAACAGTTTTTTAAGATGCCATCTTCTTAATTGTGAGTTCATCGTACTCTCTCTTCTCTTCTCTTATATATATGTAGTATATTTATTCTATATACAGTTACGAGCGTCATCAATTCTTCATCTCTTAATCATTCACCTCTGTCACCGTTTGCTTTTTTTTTTTTTTGGAATGGCGCCCTCCTATTGGTTGGCTACGATCACGCCACCATAATTTTCCCTGTATATAAATATCATATTACCATTAAGTTCTATCACTGTTTTTCCTGTATGTATCCTACATTTCTGCTTGGAGAATCTGTATAAAACTAAAAGGTCTTAATAAAGCTTTGTTGTTGTTGTCTTATATGAACAATATAATAAAGCAGTTTCGATCAATCTCTTTTCTCTTCAGGTAATATTATTCTATAGCCCCGGACTTTGCTTCTTTTGCCAAGTTGTAATTCGTGTTCTATATTGCACTAGCCGAATGGCCCAGGCAACGCCCGGGTTTTACCCGAGTGCGTATATATTTTAAAAGCGTTTTATTTCAAATACTATTCGTTACAATTATAAATTGGCGCCATGGATGTCACTCTTGTGAAACGTCCCGTTCCAAACTGTGTGTTTTAAAAATGTTTTAATTAAAATACTATTCGTTACAATTATAAATTGGCGCCGTGCAAAACGGTATAATACACTGCGTGACATTGAAAATGGAACACCAAGAAATAGTGGCCAGAAAGTGATGAAACTCGGCAGACAGAGAGAGACAGGGACGAACAATAAGTGATCTTTATTTCAAAATGATAGTCATAATACAGAGCGAGAACGACGTCGGCTTAGTAGCAAGTAGGACCACCGCGGACGGCGATGCACGCAGCAACACGTCTAGGTAGAGAGTCAATCAGAGTACGGATGGCGTCCTGAGGGATGGCTCTCCATTCCCTCTCAACCATTTGACACAGTTCGTCTTCTGAACGCGGCTGTGGCAAGGCATGCAAACGGCGCCCAATGATGTCCCAGACGTGCTCGATTGGTGAGAGATCAGGAGAGTACGGTGGCCAGGTAAGCATCTGTACATCTTGCAGAGCTTGTTGGCTAATGCGAGCAGTGTGCGGTCGGGCGTTATCCTGCTGATAAAGGGCATTGGGTACCCCCTGAAGGTAGGGGAGTGTCACCGGTCGCAGCACATCATCAACGTATCATTGGGCCGTCATAGTGCCCTGAATACGAAGTAAAGGTGACCTGGAATCATACGCGATTGCGCCCCAAACCATGATTCCACGTTGTCGCACGGTGGGGCGTTCCACAATTGCTGCCGGATTGGACCTTTCTCCACGTCGACGCCACACGCGTACACGGCGACTATCACTGGACAAGCAGAAACGCGACTCATCTGAGAACACGACCCTGTGCCACTCCGTCATCCACGTCGATCTAGCCCGGCACCATTCCAAACGTTGGCGCCTATTCGGTGGGGTCAATGGCAGTCTTCTTAGCGGACGGCATGAGTGCAAGCCATTAGCAACCAATCGACGGGAAATGGTTCTAGTCGAGATGGAATGATCTAGGGTGTCTTGCACATGTTGCAGGATGGCGGTACAAGTGGCTTGTGGGGCCGCCACTGCTTGTCGAAGGATACGCCGATCTACACGTGCTGACGTCACTCTGGTTGCACCGACATTCCTATAAATTGCCACATTTCCTTGTTCCAACCATCTTCTCCACAGTCGGTGCACCGTGGACGCACCAAGGTGTGTATCAGCTGCGATTTGACGTATGGACCAACCTGCCCTTTTCAGTCCGATCACCATGCCCCTCGTAAAAGCGTCTGTCTGCTTGAACTGCCTCCGTTTACGATGACCTGGCATTCTCTGTTATTACACGTGTCTTTTGACACAAGAACAAAATTTCTACAATGATTTTCCTTGAAGAAATAACGACACGAATACTGTCCTTTCTGCAAGTTCCTTCCCTTATATCTTACTCCATGTGCGCACGAGAGCTGCGCATTTTACATCATTTGCATAACTCGGTATTGTTATTTATTTTAAAAGATTAAGTAATTGTGCAAAACGATAATTGCCTTAAAAAGAAATTGCCTTAAAAAAAAAAGAAACATTCGGGGTGATTTTGTCTTGCATTCGTTTATACAATTATTATATATATTGGCATCATATATTAACTTTATGAACGGAAAAATAGGTCCAGGGTAGCCTAGTGGTCATGGCATCTGCCCGGTAAGCGGAAGGTCGTGGGTTCGATTCCCATCCCTTGACACTTTTTTTATTTTATCCATTCTGACCAAAATCTATCCGTGAACTTCACACAGACAGAATAAGGCAATTATATAAGTAGATTATTCATTCGCCTAAATTCTATTAAACCGTTCCTTTTCTTTCCAGATAGTAAGATATGAGAAAATACACTTTGAATTGACAATTCAATATATTGTATTGACCCTCTTAGTTAATTATTAAAAGAATCAAAGATAAATTAAACAAAGATAAATGTGATTAATTACAATTTGATGATTAAAATATATTTAAAAACTGTTCTCAGGAAAACATACCCTTTGAATTGAAATAATAGAAATAGTTAATAGCAGTCAATTGGAATTTTTTTATCATCTCATTGTGTAAATATTTGGTTCTGTTGTATATATATATAGTTTAGTTTTTACAACTATCCTTTGCCTGTAGAAGGACGTCTAGTCCGAAAGCTTGCAGAATAAAATTTTGAAAGAAGCTCCTCTTAGTCTTTTTATGCTTATTCCTTTAACCAAATTTTAAGAGTTCCTATCGTTTAATATATATTTTAAGTTTAATTTATTAATTGTTCCCACAGAGTATAAGATCACAAGTAAATAGGCGCTAACCGTAAGAAGATAATATCTTTGTTTACCATGTTATAAGTTTTATTCTCTCTCTTGTAAATTAATAATGTTTAATTAAAATAAGAACATTAAGCCTCCAGGGAAAAGTTTCTTTTAAAAATATTTTTTATTTTAAAATCTCTCAAGCTTTCGGTGTTGATTCTGCATTGAAACAAATGTAAACAACAAAAGCACTTTATTTTAATTTTAAATCTTATTTTATTGGCGTTTTAATGATGTAAGATATTTTCTCCCGTAGAAGGGCTTTCTTGCCCGAAAGCTTGAGAGATTTTTAAATAAAAAATATAAAAAAAACTTTTCCCTGGAGGCTTAATGTTCTTGTTTTAATATTGATTCAAAGGATTATTTTATTAATAAACTTGGAATCAGCTTCTAGCAAAGTCTACAAGATCACTCTCAGTAAAAGCAATCGCTAACCATGGTTCTTATGGTTTTTACTACGTGTATTAGGTAATTTTTTTTATTGGCTGTGTTTTTATTCACATTTATATAACGGAAATATTTAGCAAGATTAGCGATTAAATATTGTACCCAGGTTTATCGCATAGGGGGTCGGTTGGAAGGATAGTCTAAACCGTTGGTTTTCGACCGCTACGACCCGGGTTCGATTCCCGCATTGGGCACTTTTTTTTCTGATAAAAAAAAAGCTTCAATGTCCCCCGATTATTGCAAAAGTTCAACCCCACCAGCGAGTGCACGTAAACAAACAGGACTCTGGTACATTTGTAAGTGCAAAGTCGAACTGCTTTTCACATGTGTAGACATGTGGTGCACTTACAGTAAAAGCAGTCGCTTACTTCTAACCACAATGATTATGATGGCCTGTACCACGTGTACTAAGGATAAGCAAAAAATAAAGGTTTTTCGCGTGGCTAAGGGAAACCAATTAGAACATGCTAAAAGATTACAAATATTACAATAGATGGCTTGTGTATGTGCACAATTAATGCTGAGAACTGGGGGAGGCCATGAGACCGGGATGTAAATACTATGAGAATTCCTAGGATAGATACCCCTAGGTTAGTTTTTACAACTATCCTTTGCCTGTAGAAGGACGTCTAGTCCGAAAGCTTGCAGAATAAAATTTTGAAAGAAGCTCCTCTTAGTCTTTTTATGCTTATTCCTTTAACCAAATTTTAAGAGTTCTTATCGTTTAATAGATACCCCTATGTCCATTTTTTCTAGAACCCATACTGAATTTAGCTCTACATTTTGATACTGATATTAAAAATAAAACGTGTACCTAAGGACAAGATTCCTTTTTGATCTTTATTTGTTTAGAATGAAGAGAGAAAGAATTAGAATATGAAGAAGTAAGTGTGAAATCTTGAACTGACTGAAATAATTATAGTCTCATAGAATATTTGAATATTTTAAAATACGACTGTTTACATCTTTAACGGGTGCAAATGGAGAACTCTGGACTAAGACCACCATAGTGATCTCAACAATGGGTCGAACTGTGAAAGCTCAGTAGGCTGATGGGGTATGTTATCATCAGACATCCTCAGTCTTCTAGCCGCCGTGCTACAGTCCCATCGGACCTTTAGGTCTCCTGGCAGATGCTACTTAGGACTGTGGAGTCCAATACCCAGCGAAAAGCCTCTTGTCCCTCACCTCCTGTGATTTTCAGCTGGCAGTATCACATCCAGGTACAGGTCCGCCACTCCTGTGTACATTATGTCATATATAGCAACAAAGGAGTTCGTCTGATTGTGATATCACCGACTGGGATAGCACGGGAGTGGCGGACCTATGTTTGGATGTGACATCACCGACTGGGATATCACGGGAGTGGCGGACCTATGTTTGGATGTGATATCACCGACTGGGATAGCACGGGAGTGGCGGACCTATGTCTGGATGTGACATCACCGACTGGGATAGAACGGGAGTGGTGGACCTATGTCTGGATGTGACATTACCGACTGGGATAGCACGGGAGTGGCGGACCTATGTTTGGATGTGACATCACCGACAGGGATATCACGGGAGTGGCGGACCTATGTTTGGATGTGACATCACCGACTGGGATAGCACGGGAGTGGCGGACCTATGTCTGGATGTGACATCACCGACTGGGATAGAACGGGAGTGGTGGACCTATGTCTGGATGTGACATTACCGACTGGGATAGCACGGGAGTGGCGGACCTATGTTTGGATGTGACGTTACCGACTGGAATAGCACGGGAGTGGCGGACCTGTGTCTGGATGTGACAATACCGACTGGAATAGCACGGGAGTGGCGGGCCTGTGTCTGGATGTGACAATACCGACTGGAATAGCACGGGAGTGGCGGGCCTGTGTCTGGATGAGACATTACCGACTGCGATAGCACGGGAGTGGCGGGCCTGTGTCTGGATGAGACATTACCGACTGGAATAGCACGGGAGTGGCGGACCTGTGTCTGGATGTGACAATACCGACTGGAATAGCACGGGAGTGGCGGGCCTGTGTCTGGATGAGACATTACCGACTGGAATAGCACGGGAGTGGCGGACCTGTGTCTGGATGTGACGTTACCGACGGGAATAGCACGGGAGTTGCGGACCTGCGTCTGGATGTGACATTACCGACTGGAATAGCACGGGAGTGGCGGGCCTGTGTCTGGATGAGACATTACCGACTGGAATAGCACGGGAGTGGCGGACCTGTGTCTGGATGTGACGTTACCGACGGGAATAGCACGGGAGTGGCGGACCTGTGTCTGAATGTGACATTACCGACTGGAATAGCACGGGAGTGGCGGGCCTGTGTCTGGATGAGACATTACCGACTGGAATAGCACGGGAGTGGCGGACCTGTGTCTGGATGTGACGTTACCAACGGGAATAGCACGGGAGTTGCGGACCTGCGTCTGGATGTGACATTACCGACTGGAATAGCACGGGAGTGGCGGGCCTGTGTCTGGATGAGACATTACCGACTGGAATAGCACGGGAGTGGCGGACCTGTGTCTGGATGTGACGTTACCGACGGGAATAGCACGGGAGTGGCGGACCTGTGTCTGAATGTGACGTTACCGACGGGAATAGCACGGGAGTGGCGGACCTGTGTCTGAATGTGACATTACCGACTGGAATAGCACGGGAGTGGCGGGCCTGTGTCTGGATGAGACATTACCGACTGGAATAGCACGGGAGTGGCGGACCTGTGTCTGGATGTGACGTTACCGACTGGAATAGCACGGCAGTGGCGGACCTGTGTCTTGATGTGAGATTACTGACTGGGATAGCACGGGAGTGGCGGACCTATGTCTGGATGTGAGATTACCGACTGGGATAGCACGGCAGTGGCGGACCTGTGTCTGGATGTGAGATTACCGACTGGGATAGCACGGGAGTGGCGGACCTATGTCTGGATGTGGCATTACCGACTGGGATAGCACGGGAGTGGCGGACCTGTGTCTGGATGTGAGATTATCGACTGGGATAGCACGGGTGTTAAAAGTCATGACATATAGTATGTAAATATATTTTTTAAATGTATGACTAGGAATGTAGATTTCTATTGAAAGTGTAAATTATTATGTAAATTTCCCTTTGAATGTATATAACTTAGCCGTGTTGTTTAAATAAAGAGTTTCTTTTAGTAGAGCGAGAGCCTTACAGGCGTAGCCGCTGGTTTTGTCTTCCTTATTTTCTTTCTTGCTTGATCACCCGAGGCAGCCTAAACAATATCAAGACTTTGGGTAAAAGTTTTACTTGTTAAAGGAGGTTTCTTTAATTTGACCTCTCATACCTTAACATTTGTGGCGTCCCCGGGTGGGCTGCGTTGGCTGGTCAAGCAGAGGAAGTATTAGCCTGCCGAGTAGCAGAGGAAGTATTAGCCTGCCGAGTAGCAGAGGAAGTATTAGCCTGCCGAGTAGCAGAGGAAGTATTAGCCTGCCGAGTATCAGAGGAAGTATTAGCCTGCCGAGTAGCAGAGGAAGTATTAGCCTGACGAGTAGCAGAGGAAGTATTGGCCTGCCGAGTAGCAGAGGAAGTATTGGCCTGCCGAGTAGCAGAGGAAGTATTGGCCTGCCGAGTAGCAGAGGAAGTATTGGCCTGCCGAGTAGCAGAGGAAGTATTGGCCTGCCGAGTAGCAGAGGAAGTATTAGCCTGCCGAGTAGCAGAGGAAGCATTAGCCTGCCGAGTAGCAGAGGAAGTATTGGCCTGCCGAGTAGCAGAGGAAGTATTGGAGCCTGCCGAGTAGCAGAGGAAGTATTGGAGCCTGCCGAGTAGCAGAGGAAGTATTGGCCTGCCGAGTAGCAGAGGAAGTATTGGCCTGCCGACTAGCAGAGGAAGTATTAGCCTGCCGAGTAGCAGAGGAAGCATTAGCCTGCCGAGTAGCAGAGGAAGTATTGGCCTGCCGAGTAGCAGAGGAAGTATTGGAGCCTGCCGAGTAGCAGAGGAAGTATTGGAGCCTGCCGAGTAGCAGAGGAAGTATTAGAGCCTGCCGAGTAGCAGAGGAAGTATTGGAGCCTGCCGAGTAGCAGAGGAAGTATTAGAGCCTGCCGAGTAGCAGAGGAAGTAGGAGAGCCTGCCGAGTAGCAGAGGGAGAGTGAGAATCTGCGGAGCTCAAGGGAAAAGTGAAGCTCAAGGTTTGAAGGAGCTCAAAAAGCCCTTTGTTAAAGGTTAAAAGGAGCTCAAAGGAAAAGTGAAGCTCAAGGTTTAAAGGAGCTCAAAAAGCCCTTTGTTAAAGGTTAAAAGGAGCTCAAAGGAAAAGTGAAGCTCAAGGTTTAAAGGAGCTCAAAAAGCCCTTTGTTAAAGGTTAAAAGGAGCTCAAAGGAAAAGTGAAGCTCAAGGTTTAAAGGAGCTCAAAAAGCCCTTTGTTAAAGGTTAAAGGGAGCTCAAGGGAAAAGTGAAGCTCAAGTAAGGATAAAGAAGTTGAAGAGGCTCAAGTAAGGATAAAGAAGTTGAAGGAGCTCGAGGGCAGAGAAGTTGAAGAAGCTCAAGGGAAAAGAAGTTGAAGAAGCTAAAGACAAATCTAGGAAGACAAGACTAAAGCTAGCGAGGTGGAATGGAGGAGGTGAACAAGAGACGTCGTAGGGCGGTGATAGGTAACTTTACAAAATTAATTAATGATTTAAATATCGAACTGAAAGAGCCTTCAATTGATAGTATAAGGGTGGATGCAAAATTCGATAGGATAGAGGTTCTCTATGTAGAACTTACGAATCTAGACGAGCTATGCCAGTCAGTCATATTAGCCAAAGATGAGGCTACTGACGAAGAGGTCGATAGGGAATTTGAGGAGTGTGAAATTTACATAATGGAAAGATTTTATTTAAAGGCTAGAATTCGCGTTATGCGTGAGCGGGAAAGGGATGCTCAGGCCAAGACTTCTCAAATTCCACCAGGGGCGTCTAGTGCCTCTCCGAATTCAGATACCGATAATCAGAAAGTTATCAAACTTCAGACTACTTCTACGTCTCTATCGAAAAGCCCGGAAGAGTCTATGAAAGATGAAATTGAAGGTGTGGAAAAAGAGGATTCTGTAAAAACTGCTAGAGCTACGGATGTGAAGCCTGCTCTAGCTAAAGCTAGAATGCTAAAGGAAGCTTGTTCTGCTCCCTCTATAATAGATATCCAATATGAGGGCAAAAAAGGTGCTGTGAGTGCTATTAAAGAAAAGGAATTGAATGCGGCAGTTGAAGGCGGTGAAGGGAAGGAAACAGAAGCGGCAGTTAAATGCAATGAAGTGAAGGATTCTGAAACTGCAGTTGATAGCTTTGTAGGTGTGAAGGAAGCTGAGGCTAAAGACAAAGCAAAGGAAGCGGAAGCAAAACCCGATAAAGTGAATTCTAAAGACGGAGATAAGGGAGATGAAGTAAAAGAATCTGAAGGTCAAAAAGCAGGAGATGAAGGCGACGGAAAAAAGGATTCTGAAGCGGTGCCTAAGGGAGAAGGCGTAAAGGATTCTGAAGCGAAGCCTAAGGGCGATGGAGTGAAGGATTCTGGAACGGCAATTAAAGGTTATGAACCGGTGAACAATTCTAGAGCAGCAGCTGAAGGCGCTGATCAAGTGAAGATTTCAGATGATGAAACTGAATCGATTGATGATAATGAGGAAAATGAGGAAAGAGTTGTCAAAGTTCCAGCATCGAGGAAATTGGTGAAAGCAAGACTAACTGGAGATACGGAATTTAAGATAAAGGAAAGCGCAAGGTCTCTTACGAAGGAGGAAACTGCTAATGAAAAATGTGAAGATGCAAATTTAAAGAATAAGGAAGATTCTGAAGCTGAGTCCAAAGGCGATAGAATAGGGGATTCGGAAGCTGAAACCAAGGGTAATGGAGTAAGGGATTCTGGAACAGCAATTAAAGGTTATGAATCGGTGAACAATTCTAAAGCAGTAGCTCAGGGTACTGATTTAAAGGCGGAAGAAAAGCTAGATGCAGAACAGGGTACTGATTCAAAGGTGGAAGAAAAGCTAGATGTAGAACAGGGTACTGATTCAAAGGTGGAAGAAAAGCTAGATGTAGAACAGGGTACTGATTTAAAGGTGGAAGAAAAGCTAGATGCAGAACAGGGTACTGATTCAAAGGTGGAAGAAAAGCTAGATGTAGAACAGGGTACTGATTCAAAGGTGGAAGAAAAGCTAGATGTAGAACAGGGTACTGATTTAAAGGTGGAAGAAAAGCTAGATGCAGAACAGGGTACTGATTCAAAGGTGGAAGAAAAAATTATTGATCCAAAAGATTGGTTGAGTGAGGGGTTCATTGAAGGAGTCAATGAAAATCCACCTGAGGTGGAAGGACACTATTTGCCCCGTCACCTTTTGTTTAAGAGTGAGTCCAAAACGACGCCTATACGGCCAGTATTTGACGACGCTTCCAGTCGAAGACACAACGGACTCTCCTTGAGACGATATTTAAAAAAGATACCCAATCTACTGAGGAGAATTCCTGAGATAGGGATAAAACTTCGGGAAAATAAGTTCGGAGTTTTGGCCGACATGAGGAGATATTTCCAGGTGATGGCCATCAAGGAAAATGATTGGGACTACCTCCGATTCCTTTGGAAGAAGAAGATGGACGCTTATGGGGTAATCTCCGGTGGTGTGTATGGAGAGGGTGCCGCAGTGTGCCGAGGAGAAGATGGTTTTCCTGGATAAGAGCCTGGGCTCCCTGCAACGGTGTCCCACCTTCCAGGATCCCCCCATCACGGTGGAACGGATTTTTTCTTTCTTGTTTTACAAAAAAGAAAGGTGGGGGTATGTTAAAAGTCATGACATATAGTATGTAAATATATTTTTTAAATGTATGACTAGGAATGTAGATTTCTATTGAATGTATAAATTATTATGTAAATTTCCCTTTGAATGTATATAACTTAGCCGTGTTGTTTAAATAAAGAGTTTCTTTTAGTAGAGCAGAAGAGCTTTACAGGTGTAGCCGCTGGTTTTGTCTTCCTTATTTTCTTTCTTGCTTGATCACCCGAGGCAGCCCAAACAATATCAAGACTTTGGGTAAAAGTTTTACTTGTTAAAGGAGGTTTCTTTAATTTGACCTCTCATACCTTAACAACGGGAGTGGCGGACCTATGTTTGGATGTGACATCACCGACTGGGATAGCACGGGAGTGGCGGACCTATGTCTGGATGTGACATTACCGACTGGGATAGCACGGGAGTGGCGGACCTATGTCTGGATGTGACATCACCGACTGGGATAGCACGGGAGTGGCGGACCTATGTTTGGATGTGACATCACCGACTGGGATAGCACGGGAGTGGCGGACTTATGTTTGGATGTGACATCACCGACTGCGATAGCACGGGAGTGGCGGATCTGTGCCTGGATGTGGCATTACCGACTGGGATAGCACGGGAGTGGCGGACCTGTGTCTGGATGTGAGATTACCGACGGGAATAGCACGGGAGTGGCGGACCTATGCCTGGATGTGACAATACCGACGGGAATAGCACGGGAGTGGGGGACCTGTGTCTGGATGTGACATTACCGACTGGAATAGCACGGGAGTGGCGGGCCTGTGTCTGGATGTGACGTTACCGACTGGAATAGCACGGGAGTGGCGGACCTGTGTCTGGATGTGACATTACCGACTGGAATAGCACGGGAGTGGCGGGCCTGTGTCTGGATGAGACATTACCGACTGGAATAGCACGGGAGTGGCGGACCTGTGTCTGGATGTGACATTACCGACTGGAATAGCACGGGAGTGGCGGACCTGTGTCTGGATGTGACGTTACCGACTGGAATAGCACGGCAGTGGCGGACCTGTGTCTTGATGTGACATTACCGACTGGAATAGCACGGGAGTGGCGGACCTGTGTCTGGATGTGACATTGCCGACTGGAATAGCACGGGAGTGGCGGACCTGTGTCTGGATGTGACATTACCGACTGGAATAGCACGGGAGTGGCGGACCTGTGTCTGGATGTGACAATACCGACTGGAATAGCACGGGAGTGGCGGACCTGTGTCTGGATGTGACATTACTGACTTGACAGCAGAGAAGCAGGGTCCTACACTATCGATTGGAACAAAGAGATGCGGCAGCGTGAAGACAACAGCAAGATAATAATCTACACCGTCAAGAGGGTCGGAGTGATCCTTATAGAATTTCTATCCCACTCCACTATCTCAAGGACCTAGGCCATCCATTCGATGGCCAGGCACCTCCTGGAGAAACTTACGTCCCAGCAATCTCGAGCTGCACCAGTCAACATCGTGGGACGGCCACATCGAGCCTGCACCCAGCCTTCCTCCACTCCCGGACGTGGAGTCCCCACCTTCCTGGAGTAAAAGACATCAAACAGCGAGTCCCAAGCCACCCCCTTCCTTCTGAATATTTCTGAAATCCCTTCGCAATTTTTGGAAGGTTCTTTTAATTTTTTCTTATTTTTACAGCCTTAGTGATGAGAATAAAATTTAATATTTACGCTTTCATTTTTTAAACTACACTACACTGTAGTTGAAGTAGAGGGCTATGATATTACGAGAGAAAAGGTCTTCATTTCTTTCTCAATACAGATTGAACTGAATTTAAACAAAATGGGTCAGGCAAAAAAATCAAATCAACTCCAAATGTTGTTGAATTTCACAAGCTCGATCATTTCTCCAGGATTTCAATAATTACTATGGACCTAAAAACAAATATTTGAATCCTGTGGAACATTAGTCTATATACATTTCTGAATTCTTTTAAATTATGTTCATTTGAAGTGAATATAGCTAAATTATTTTTATCTATCCATATAGGTGTATTTAATAGTATGCATAGTATTCTCCAGGATTTCAATAAATACTATGGACCTAAAAACAAATATTTGAATCCTGTGGAACATTAGTCTATATACATTTATGAATTCTTTTAAATGATGTTCATTTGAAGTGAATATAGCTAAATTATTTTTATCTATCCATATAGGTGTATTTAATAGTATGCATGGGATTCGATTCATAGATATCTTATTTGAAATATCGGTTAAATATAGATATATATACATTCTGGTTAAAATATATAAATTTCTTATAAGAAAATATTCTGTGAAATGTGTGTTTAAAAATGTATTCAAACTATCAAATATTTATAAATTTATGAAATTATTCAAAATTTTGATCGTTCCTAAATTTGCATTCTAAGACACATTTAAAATTATAAATTTATATTGAAATTTTGCATTGTGTTATATAATGTTATAACATATTTTGAATGAACAAATTCCTCTAAATGAGAAGAATATAAATTACATTTTATTTAGATTATTAACATGAGCACTCACTGACAATTCAATTTCCGCATAAAGAAAGAAACATTGGATCAAAATAAAAGGTATACATTATTCCATTTAAAGAAACACATTTTTATGCACCCTTGTACATTCCATAGTTGTCAGACGATCTTTTCCTGCGATTGTCTGCATCGATTAGGTCATGCAGCGAATCAATGTTACATCTGATGTCCTGTGGGAGATGTGTTTACATTTCTTGGATGGTCGCTTCTATATCTAGAATATAATGACACTGCAGCAACTGGTGTTTCATCTGGTCCCATCATACTCTTCGGATAACAAATCAGGGGATTTGTAAGGCTTTGGAAGAGTTTGTACAACGTGTGAAAAGTTCAGAGTAATACTTATAGTATGCAACCAGGCATTATTTTTCTGGAAAAGAGCTCTAGGAATCTTAGACAGGAAGATGGAAAGACAGGATATATAACATATCCACGTAGCGCTGGCCCGTTTTAATGCTAAGTTAGACAACAAGATGCGTACAGTAGCCTATATGATGACACCCCATAACTTGATTCCTGCAGTGTTCAACATTTGGAACTATGGCAATTACCTTGTGTCTCCAAATTGGGATACAGTTATCCCAAATATTATGAATATTTTAATAGTAAAAAGTATTTAGTTTTAGTTTAAGAACATTCAATAACTTAGATTTTAAGGAAAGTTTAGTGTGAGTTAGTTGGAGATTAACTAAATATAAACTCGGCAAAATGAAGTACATGGATCTAAAAAAATATGATATCATTAAAACTATTTTGATTTATAACACTCATTTTTTCTCTTATAATTCGTAAAAAGTGCGTTTAAGCAGGGCGTTAATTAGGATTTTTTAAAATACACCCATTTCCCCCCAAATATTTTGATTTCAAATAGCTACAAATTTTAGAACGTTTAAACTTTTATACATGTGCATATAAATATACCCTATAAGATATCTCAAATGAACTTTAATTATAGCAATTTTTAAAATTAATATTAACGACATTTAAAAAAAAACTATTTTTGCTATGATCTATAGATTTCAAACCAATTTATTCATAAAAGAAGTTTAGTCACGCTGTTTTAAGTTTGTTTACAAGCATAACTTTTAATTAAGACTAATTTAAATACGCCGCATTAGTTTCATCTTACCTCGTACAACGAAATTGAATATTCAAGCATCTCCATAAAAATAACCTTTTTTTAACCTTTCTAACTGCATCTTTAATCTAGGCCTAATTGCTAAAAGCTTTATAATAAGCTTTAAGGGCGTGTCCACTATTGACAATCAACTTTTTTTTAGTCTTCTGTCTGGTTTAAGTATAAGCTCTATTGCAAAAGCAGATGTACCAAACGTTAAAGGGAGTATTAAATTATGAATCCACTACTACGCATTCAAAGACCAACGATTTGACAAGTTTGCTTCAGTGAATAATTAAAGATGGGTTTCGGTACAAATTTGCAAGGTAATATATCACATTTAGCATTTTTAGAGCTTTTAGAAGGTGAATGCAAGTTATTGGACAATTTTAAAACTTTCATATCCCAACGGGCTAAATGTGAAGAAGAATTTGCAGATAAACTTAATTATTTATCAGATTGGCTACTCAAAGCTCAAACATCACAAACTCATTATGGCCATGTTGCAAAGGTAAGTTCTATTTATTGTATTTATTTAAATGGTTATTAAATCTTTGAAACTTTACAAGGAAATCTAACAGCTCCACTTATAGATACTTTAATTTGGCAATCCAAAAATAAATTGAATATTAAGAAAATATCATTTTCATCTAAATTCAAATTAGTGCTATATATAATGAACCTATTTAAAACATCATTTGAAAGCAAATTTGTGAAACAGAAACTGACTCAATGTAATTCTAGCCTGCTAAAATTTGTCTATATAGAAGTGATTCATTTATTTGGATATAAATTACTGTTAGAACATGCCTTAAGTAATCTCGTCTGGTGGAACATTATACTGAGACACTTGTTTACATCACTGACTGGCAGCCATTACTCTGGTGGTTGTTGTTGTTGTGTCCAATGAAGAGCCTCAGATGTCTCCATGCATTTCTATCACAGCAGTGTTCTCTATCTTGGGTGTGTAAAGCTGCTGTTCTGGGTCATGTCAATTTTCTGTTGTTGTTGTTGTGTCCAATGAAGAGTCTCAGATGTCTCCATACATCTCTATCACAGCAGTGTTCCCTATCTTGGGTGTGTAAAGCTGCTGTTCTGGGTCATGTCAATTTTCTGTTGTTGTCGTGTCCAATGAAGAGTCTCAGATGTCTCCATGCATCTCTATCACAGCAGCCGCAATGTCCTCTATCTTGGGTGTGTAAAGCTGCTGCTCTGGGTCCATGTCAATTTTCTGTTGTTGTTGCCGTGTCCAATGAAGAGCCTCAGATGTCTCCATGCATCTCTATCACAGCAGCAGCAATATCCACTATCTTGGGTGTGTAAAGCTGCTGTTCTGGGTCCATGTCAATTTTCTGTTGTTGTTGTGTCCAATGAAGAGTCTCAGATGTCTCCATACATCTCTATCACAGCAGTGTTCCCTATCTTGGGTGTGTAAAGCTGCTGTTCTGGGTCATGTCAATTTTCTGTTGTTGTCGTGTCCAATGAAGAGTCTCAGATGTCTCCATGCATCTCTATCACAGCAGCAGCAATATCCACTATCTTGGGTGTGTAGAGCTGCTGTTCTGGGTCCATGTCAATTTTCTGTTGTTGTTGTTGTGTCCAATGAAGAGCCTCAGATGTCCCCATACATCTCTATCACAGCAGCAGCAATGTCCACTATCTTGGGTGTGTAAAGCTGCTGTTCTGGGTCCATGTCAATTTTCTGTTGTTGTTGTGTCCAATGAAGAGCCTCAGATGTCTCCATACATCTCTATCACAGCAGTGTTCCCTATCTTGGGTGTGTAAAGCTGCTGTTCTGGGTCCATGTCAATTTTCTGTTGTTGTTGTCGTGTCCAATGAAGAGCCTCAGATGTCTACATGCATCTCTATCACAGCGGTCGCAATGTCCACTATCTTGGGTGTGTAAAGCTGCTGTTCTGGGTTCATGTCAATTTTCTGTTGTTGTTGTCGTGTCCAATGAAGAGCCTCAGATGTCTACATGCATCTCTATCACAGCGGTCGCAATGTCCACTATCTTGGGTGTGTAAAGCTGCTGTTCTGGGTTCATGTCAATTTTCTGTTGTTGTTGTCGTGTCCAATGAAGAGCCTCAGATGTCTCCATACATCTCTATCACAGCAGTGTTCTCTATCTTGGGTGTGTAGAGCTGCTGTTCTGGGTCCATGTCAATTTTCTGTCACCTTTTTTTTTTATATATAAAATTCAAAATAGTTTTTTCAATTCTCAACTAAATTAGGTACTTTGATTTAGCAGGAAGCATATATCCCCTGGGATGTTGGTAGAAGGAAGTTTGGCTATATTAAGAACTGAATGATTAAGAAAGAAAAGCAAAAGCCAAAGTTTGATGTTTTACAAAATTGATAAGGCACAATTTGGATTATAGATTATAAACACAAGGTAATAAGACCAAATCCAAATAAATCTCCGGAGTGTAACAATTGACTGAGTTGTCAATAAATGTGTTTTTAATTGTCAAAATTGTCAAATAAATAAATAGTGTGTGACGTTTCGGTAACAGCGTTGTTACCGAAACGTCACACACTATTTATTTATTTGGATTTGATCTTATTACCTTGTGTTTATGTTTTACAAAATTTAACAAGAAATGATAACAGAATCAAAACTACTTTGTTAGGTTAATAAGGTAACAATTCCAAATCACTAAATTGTGTATGATGTTTCGGTAAAAGCATCATTACCCTCTTCAGGCAAACTTCAACTCTCTAATCTCAATCTTCTCTCTGTAAGGTGGATTATTATACTAGCAACCGGCACAAACTATTGGGACCATATAACCTATCCCTTACTGTGGCCGCTGACTGAGCATCAGTCGCCATTGTGTAGGTGGTAGAAGTCATCTGATATACAGTTAAACCTGTCTATAGCGCCCTCTCTAAATAGCTCCTCCCTCTCTATAGCGCCCCCTCTAAATAGTGCCTTCTTCTCTATAGTGCCCCCTCTAAATAGCACCTCCCTCTCTATAGCGCCCCCTCTAAATAGTGCCTTCTTCTCTATAGTGCCCCCTCTAAATAGCACCTCCCTCTCTATAGTGCCCCCTCTGAATAGCGCCTCCCTCTCTATAGCGCCTGATTTTAAATACGTAGTATGATACGATTTACATTAAAAGTGACCTGTCTATAGCACCCCCTCTCTATACCACCCATTTTGTTGAGTCCCAAGAGGGGGCGCTATAGACAGTTTTAACTGTATTAAGAAAAAGGCATCTCTTTATCTTGCAACTGAAAGTTGCTGATGGCTTGCTCAATCTGCTGGAATCAACTATACTGTTGATTTTCAATCATCCCAGAATTGGCCAAATACCCTTTCTTGATTAATCAATAAAAACTAACCATGTACACATTTCGGGCTATTGGCCCTCGTCAGCGTGGTGCAAGCTGTACCTCAATGACCAAAAAATAGTTGCAAGATAACGAGATGCCTTTTTCTTAATTTATCCACCTTATCCCAGTACAGTTTCACAATTATGCTTTTTTTTTTTTCATCTGATATAGTATAAAATAAATTAGGAAAAATAAGCCTTTTTACCAAGATGGAGAGAAAGAAATAAGGTAGGACTATTTTTCAATGGGATTCTTACTCTTTCATTATTTTCAGTAATAAAGTAATCATAATAGGAAATTTTCCTTAATACAGTCTTTCAACTTCTTTAATTCAATACCCCACACAAGGGATTAGAATTTTCATTGAATTAAAGTGGGTGTTGAATTTTAGCCGGGTAAATATTTAAAAAAAAAACAAAAATCCTTACGTTATGTTTATAAGCCTTATTGGGATTTAATTTTTTTTAAATTGATTGTTGTTGTTGTTACTTATTCCTTAAGTCATTTAACCCTCGAGCGCGCGCGCTAAAAATGTAACGTACTTGCGCGCGCTGGGTGAAATATACCCGATATTATAATTATGTAATTTGAACATAAATATTTTCTGAGGAAAAACAAAACCTTTTCTATTTCAAAGTAACAACATTTTAATTTTTTAAAAAGGTAATTCTTATTAAAATATTTTTATTTTTTACACAGATTAAACATTTTAAAAACTATTCTTGAATAATGCTCAAAATTGACAGTGGTATATAAAATAAGAATTTATCGCTCCTTTCCAATATTAAAAATATAAAATTCCACGAGGACAATTAAATCAAACTATATAGAATCATTGCAAACTGCAATTGTATGTCCTTCACAAATTGGCTTTGTACATTGATGGCACAAAGTCGTCGGGGTCTTCCAGTCCCTACTGGAGGGACACTCTACATCTGGTAGAAAGCTTTATCTTGCGGTTCCTGACCTTCTTGATGGCTTGTAGTGACTTCTAAAAATGAATTGAAATAAATATTTAGAGCATACATCTATGATTTCAATTAACTTATCTGTAAAAAAATGATTTTTTTATACTTAGTCCTCTAGGCAGTGAAGAAATGTTTTTTCTTTGATTTAGTTACTCTTTGATGAGTTCAAGGGCCAACATTTCAACAATTTTCTTCTAAAGAGCTTCTAAAGGTGTATTTTAATTTTTTGCTTCTTCACCTTTCATGCCTAGTAAATGTGTAATGACATATGCGCTCTTGTCCTTACTGTTTGTGAAGGACAAATTTTGGACCATTTGGTTTTCGAAGCTCTCCCTATATAAAAAGGTGTTTTTGGGATAATTCCCTTATCCCACAAAATTCCTATATCAGAATATATTCCAGTGTCACTTCCTGAAAAATGTTCACTTAGATGATCTTCTTCAATATCACTTTCTACAATAATCTCTTTTTGATCAACTAAATATGGCCTTCTTCCCTCCATTTTATATAGAATTATAGGCTGATAAATATATCAACCTATTATAGTTATTTTTCAAATTATTAATTCGAATTATTTCTCTCTCTAAAAATAATTTATCAAATAAAAAGGCGACAAAAAAACTTACGCGAGTGCGCGCACCGGGTGATTTTTACCCGACAGTGCCAATATATGGAATTTCAGTGGCAGCTTTCAAAATGTGAAACCAAAACTTTAGACTAGATGATGAGTCAGGAAGCTAAACGAAACCACATCTCCGCCAGCCGATTTTTCATTGGTTAATTTTCCACTTGAATGTTGCCATGGGTAATTTTCACCCGGCGCGCGCAATGCCGGGTTAAACAATCTCCATTAGGTTCCATTGTCTCAGCTTTTATATTATAGTCCTGGGGTTTTTTCCCAGAGGTCTTTTTTGGAGGATTTGATACAATTCAATAGATGTTCAGGACTGGCTGGTTGGGAATCACATTTAGGGCATTTGGGAATGTTTTGATTTTTCCATTAAATTTGAGCATTCTAAGATGTCCTGTTCGTAATCTTGAAATCGGCGTTTGTCCTTCCCTAGTAAGGGTGTGGAAAGAAGATTCGTTAGGAATTGGGGTGTACCAGGGGTCGTTTAGGGTGGATTTCCAGAGAGAGGTTATTTTTTTGTTTGTGGATGGAAGAAATTTCAGAATAGGTGAGTTGGAAGTTTTCAGGCTGACCCTTACAGCCTTCTTCAGCCAACTGGTCAGCCATCTTGTTGCCGTCTATGTCTAATCTATGTTAAAAAATTGATTGAATTAGAGTAAGTGTTGAATTATAGTCGGTTTTTTAAAGAGAGGATATACTGTGTATATTTTATTATCACTCATTTTCAAATTCTGCATAATACCCCGAGACAATTTTGCATATCTCCCATGTCAAAGCTATGACAGTGAATTTTCGGTTGAATTAGAGTCTGTATTGAATTATAGTCGGGTAAATTAGAGAAAATAGCTTTTTTGGGATTTGAAAAAAAAATTGGTTTGAATTAAAGTTAAGTGTTGAATTAAAGTTGGTTAAAGAGAGGATATGCTATGTATATATTATTATCACTCATTTTCAATTACAAATTCTGTATAATAACCTGAGACAATTTTGCATATCTCCCACGTCAAAACTATGACAGTGAATATATTCGGTTGAATTAGAGTCAGTATTAAATTATAGTTGGGTAAATTAAATAAAATAGCCTTATGGGGATTTATAAGTGTTGAATTAAAGTCAGTTTTTTATAGAAGATATATTATTATCACCCTTTTTTTCAACTACAAATTCTGCATAATAACCTGAGACAATTTTGCATATCTCCCATGTCAAAACTATGACAGTGACTCCTTCCAGACTATGTAACTCTTTATTCTGTAGAAGTTTCTCCCTGATAGACTTCAGGTAAACTATTGTGGAACATTTCAAGTTTATTTAGAGAGACAAAGAGTAGAATGCTAGAGGAATTCATTAACCCTCTTCAGTCCCCTACAGTAAGATAGAGAATTGATAAACATCCCAGCGCAGTAGTTTTCCAATCTCAAGTTATCTTACTCTTCATTCAATGCCATTCTTTCTTTGTGATTTTGTTGTTCTGTAGTGGGTGATCATATTTCAGATGAAAGGGCAAGTTTTCCCCATTCAGCTCTAGTTTCACTCTGTCTGACCTTTTATCAGATGATTGCTCCCTAGGTTTACTCATCATTCCCCATGGTCCACTTCAGCTGCCGCAGTTTCTGATTTGCAATCCTCCAACGCTGTAGTTTATTGGGATTCTCATAAAGGACAAATAGTTTGTCCATCAAAGTGAAGACCACTATCCAGTCTTCTTGTTTAACATCTCATAGAAATATCTTGATACGCACAAATTATATACAGTAGAACCTGCATGATAGGACACTCGTGCTAGAGGACACCTCTCTACAAAGGACACTTTTCATTGTCTACCATCACAAACTATATATTTATTTTTTTGGGGAGAGGTGTTCTCTTACTGGAGTTGCTAAACAGTAATTATATGAAGGTCATCAGTCTTTGATGATGGTAACAATACTGTAGCATCACACACACAGTTTTGAAGATGATTTGTTGGTTGGTAGTTGGTTTGAATAAAACACAGCCACATCAACCAACTACCAACCAACAAATCATCTTCAAAACTGTGTGTGTGATGTTACAGTATTGTTACCATCATCAAAGACTGATGACCTTCATATAATTACTGTTTAGCAACTCCAGTAAGAGAACACCTCTCCCCAAATAAATAAATAAATAGTTTGTGATGGTAGACAATGATCATCCAACACTGAATCATTCAGTCTTGGATATAGTCAATCTAATCTATAATCCAAATTGTGCCTTATCATAGAAAGCAGAATGTTCTAAATGGAAAGACAAGCAGAAAATTACTCCTGCAACCTTATTTTTATTCCACTGAATTGGAAACAATGAAAGCTGGAGGAAAAGAAGAATTGATGAAACTAAAAGCTCTCTTATTGAATATGCAAATATAACTTGTATAAATAAAACCACCCTATGAAAAAATAATACAAAAGTGAAGGGGATCAGGTTGATAAATTAAGAGAAAGACATCCCCTGATCGTGAAACTAAAAATTCCTGATGGCTTGCGCCATCTGTCGGAATAAATATCAGGGATTAGTTAACATTTATTCCAACAGATGGTACAAGCCATCTGAAATTTCTAGTTGCACGATCAGATGTCTTGAGAACACCATGTTTCACCATGTGTAGATTCAATGAAAAAAAGAAGTTATAAGTGGCGGAGTGTTTTTGTTTTATGAGGGAGAAGGGGGCTGTGGAGGTGTTGTGAAATTTCTTACTTTATAGCTAAACCTTTCTGTTGGATCCTGTTATTGCTAAATTTGTCTAAATCCAATCTTTATCTCCATGCAAAATAATTCTAAATACAGTTAAACCTGTCTATAGCACCCCCTCTTGGGACTCACCAAAATAGGGTGCTATAGACAGGTCACTTTTTAATGTAAAATGTTTACATTTTAATGTTTAAAATCGGGCGCTATAGAGAGGAAGGCGCTATTTAGAAGAGACGCTAAAGACAGGTTTAACTGTATCTCTAAATTCATGATAAGGCACAATGTATAGATTAGAACTACAAAGTAAAACCAAATACATAAATAGTGTTTAGATAAAATATATTCTTCTTTTTCTTTCTTATCTCCACACAGGGTGAAGTAGAATGCGTCTGCCTTTGTCATTAAGACTGGAAGCACTACTCAGTGGCAGGCCGACTTAGCTCCAAAAGAAATGGCTGCCTCTGACATGAGGAACAGACGCAATGTGCAGCTGCTCCTAACATGGAGTACAGACACTGCTCATCCTGTATCCCTGAATTAGGAGCCCTTACAGGGTACTATCAGCCGGGCCAGCTGTGCCCAGGTTTTTTTAGTGAGCTTGTTACTGCTCCCCCTCTTCCTTTTACAACTGGGCTTGGGACTGGCAAAGGCGGAGTAAGATAAAATATAGTTACATCAATAAATAACTTAGTTAATTCTCCAGGTTAGTGACTCAGGGGGATTTCCCCTGAGGAGAATAGCAGTGAGTCACTGAAGGGTTGGAAATGGAATAAACTATTGGTTGATTTGGCTGTGTTTAATTCAACTACCAACCAACAAATGATCTTCAAAACTGTGTGTGTGATGTTACAGTATTGTTACCATCATCAAATAAAAGACTGATGATATTCATAC
The DNA here is from genome assembly GCA_030710605.1 of Cordylochernes scorpioides. Classification (NCBI taxonomy): domain Eukaryota; kingdom Metazoa; phylum Arthropoda; class Arachnida; order Pseudoscorpiones; family Chernetidae; genus Cordylochernes; species Cordylochernes scorpioides. Next base: position 50,942,135 of record CP092868.1, read on the forward strand.
AAAAAAAAAAATAGCACACAAGTGAAATTGTACTGTGATCAGGTGGATAAATTAAGAGAAAGCCATCTTCTGATCATGTAACTAAAAGTTGCTGATGGCTTGTACCATCTATCGGAATAAATATCAACTAATTGTTGCCTTTTGTAATTATTCCAGAATTGACCAAATACCCATTCTTGATTAATCAATCAATTAATACAGTAGAACCTCTCCATGAGAGGACACTTCTCTATATAAAGGACAGTTTTAATTTACAAAATTACCATTTTCAAACACCAGGTATTAAGATCAAATCCAAATAAATAAATAGTGTGTGGCATTTCGGTAACAGCGTTGTTATCATCTTCAAACAAAATTCCCATCATTCAGTACTTTTGTCTAGAGATGGTAACAATGCTGTTACCGAAACGTCACACACTATTTATTTATTTGGATTTGGTCTTATTACCTTGTGTTTATAATCTATAATCCAAATTGTGCCTTATCATTATTGCCATTTTTAATATTTAGCAACTCTCCGATTAGAGGACACCTCTCCCTAAAGGACACCTTGGCTCTGCAATTAGGTGTCTTTTACAGGGAGGTTCTACTATACTTGAAAAAGTTTGAAAATACATCATCGACCCATGCCAATTACCAAGTGATTTTAGCAAAAGAACTGTAAGAGAAACGTGGAAGTGTCAATTTGGAGGCAGCTGAGATCCACATCATCAAGTTTGGAATGTTCTGGTGTGTGCCTACATTGATTGTTGACAGGGAAATTACAGGGCAAAGTTTGCTCCTCCAAGGTGATGGGTCAAAAACAACATTTTTGTGTGTGTTTTTGTATGAAACCTGCAGTAACAGTCACCTCTGCATATATGAGAATGTTGATATGAATATATATACCACACTACAGAGAAACTTAATATTTTCTTGTAAATTATAGTAGCCTTTTTTTATAATACAGTAGAACCTCCCTGTGAATAAAAGAAATGAATTCTGCGGCAGACATTCACCATCATCTCCAAAGAACTGGGGGAGCTGGGAGAGGTCCTGCGTACCAAGGCAGACCACCTGACTTGTCACACCCTAGCGGCCATTGAACATCTCCTCGGGGAGAAGAGAGCGAATCTGTCACTCTACTCTGAGAAACACTGCCAGCTATTGGACCATCTACAAGATGTAAGTGTTCTGTACTCTCTTCCTCTCCTTACCACATCTACCTGTAGTTACCATGTAGATGGTAGACCCTCCTCTTTGACCCCCTTAACTTCCCTTAACCCCCTTAACATCAGCCACCAATGGCAAACACCTAATGATCATCAATATTAGATTATAAACACAAGGTAATAAGACCAAATCCAAATAAATAAATAGTGTGTGACGTTTCGGTTAACAGCGTTGTTACCATCTTCAGACAAAAGTATTGAATGATTCAGATAATACAATAGATTCAGTACTTTTGTCTGAAGAAGGTAAAAACGCTGTTACTGAAATGTCACACACTATTTATTTGGATTTGGTCTTATTACCTTGTGTTTATAATCTATAATCCAAATTGTGCCTTATCAATATTAGATTTGTTTTACAATGAGCATCTGATAAAGCACAATTTAGATTATAGATCATAGCTACAAGAAGAAGCTATAATACCTAATCCAATGTAGCTATAATCTATAATCCAAATTGTGCTTTATCATTTTAGATAGACTTCAATGGACCTAAGAAATTTACAAGGTAATAAGACCAAATCCAAATAAATAAATAGTGTGTGACGCTTCAGTAACAGCGTTGTTACCATCTTCAGACAAAATCTTTAGCACTTTTGTCTGAAGATGGTAACAACGCTGTTACTGAAGCGTCACACACTATTTATTTATTTGGATTTGGTGTTATTACCTTGTGTTTATAATATATAATCCAAATTGTGTCTCATCATGACCTAAGAAATTATTCTTCCTATGAGCTGAGGAATTCCAAAGTGAATATCAATGTTGATGCCATCACTTGAAGATTCTATTTTAAAGAGTTCAGGATCTGAAGCTCTCCTCTATTTCAAGAAGTTGAGAAAACACAACACAATGAGCACCTTTTTTTTTTTTTTTTTTTTTTGCGATTTAGAAACAAAAGGGTTAATAAGACCAAATTCAAATAAATAGTGTGTGATGTTTCTGTAACAACTTTGTTACCATCAACAAAGGTATCAAGTAATTCCTAATGTATTTCTCATTATAAATAGGTAAAATTTTTGGTACTTTTGTCTGATTATGATAACAACTTTGTTACCAAAACGTGATACACTATTAATTTGGATTTGGTCTTATTACCTTGTGTTTATAGGGGGTCGGTGGAAAAATGGTCTAAACCATTGGTTTTTGACCGCTACAACCCGGGTTCGATTCCTGCATTGGGCACTTTTTTCAGTATTTAAAAAAAATGCTCCAATGACACCCAGTTCTTGCAAAAGTCCAACCCCACCAGCAAGTGCAAGTAACCAAATGAGGCTCTGGCACATTTATAAGTGCAAAAGTCGAACTTCTTTTCACATGTGTAGACATGTGGTGCACTTACAGTAAAAGCAGTCGCAACTTCTACCCACCATGATTATCATGGCCTGTACCACATGTACTAGGGATAAGCAAAAAAAATAAGTACTATTTAAGAACATGCTGTGATTATTTTTCTCATTTAATATTTTGTCTGATGCTGTTATCAAAACCTCACACCCTATTAATTTATATGGATTTGGTCTTATTACCTTGTAGTTTTAGCTCTATCTGTTTATTGTGTTTTGATGGCACCATACAGACTGTTGGATCGTTTTTGAAGACAACTCTTAGATTTATAAAATTAATTTATTAAACTTTAAACATTTTTAGATATAGAGATAGAAGAGTTGATTACCTCGTATTTAAGGCAACAAAATTATCTACAACATCGTTTAACCAGATTAAACTTATGCCAAAAAGACCACAAAGAAAAATAAACAAATCAACGGTAGAGGGTAAGTTCCTATTTTTTACAAGCTTTCACACTCAAAGAATAATCATTTAATTGCTTCACAGACAAACACTGGGTACATTTAGAAACAAATCAATCCTATTAAAAAAAAATCCCTTCTATCAATAATGAGTACAAATATCAGACCTCCAGGGAAAAGTATCTTTTCAAAAACTTTGTAATCTCCGAGCACGAACACCCTTCTACAAGATGAAACACAGTATAAAAGCGTTTGTGCCCGAAAGTTAGAAATTAAAAAGTTTTTGAAAAGAGATATTTTTCACTGGAGACCTGGTATTTGTACTCAAACTGATCCAATTTTCTGGCCTCACAGAGAATGGAATGTGACACCAGGTTGGAGAGACAACTTGTTAGTCACAACTTGGCAGCTGTCCCAATTAGTTAATAACACTCTGATCAATCCTTGTTCCGTCTGTCCTTCCTTCCTCACAGTCTCCATTGTCCTACATACCTGTCTATTGTTTTGTTTCTTTTCTTAGAGAGGTCATATCTTAAAAGTTCTTGCAAAAGTCCAACCCCACCAGCGAGTGCAAGTAACCAAACAGGCTCTGGCACATTTATAAGTGCAAAAGTCGAACTGCTTTTCTCATGTGCAGATATGTGGTGCACTTACAGTAAAAGCAGTCGCCAACTTCTACCCACCATGATTATCATGTCCTGTACCATATGTACTAGGGATAAGCCAAAAAAAAATATTTTTAAAGTTCCAAGCCTAAGTTGATTAATATGTATAACAACAACAAAAAGCTTTATTAAGAACTTTTAGTCTTATACAGATTCTCCAAGCAGAAATGTAGGATACATACAGGAAAAAAGTAATAGTACCTTAATGGTAATATGATATTTATATACAGGAAAAATTATATAAAGACAATCAAGCTAATAAATATATTAGTTGATTAATATGTATACAGTTAAACCTGTCTATAGCGCCCCCTCTAAATAGTGCCTTCCTCTCTATAGCGCCCGATTTTAAATACGTAGTACGATGCGATTTACATTAAAAGTGACCTGTCCATACCACCCTATTTTGGTGAGTCCCAAGAGGGGGCGCTATAGACAGGTTTACCTGTATATATTTTATTATTATTATTATTATAAACCTTTTCAGCATTTCTTACTATTTTTTAAAATGCAAAAGGTTTATTATTTCAGACTAATCGACCTCTAGACTGGTGTGCTTTCTCAATAAGGCTTCTCTAAGGTGGTCGATTCATAGTCATAGTCTGGTTGTAAGACATTGCCTTGGTGTATTCACTGAGGATTTCCCCATAGCCATTTTAAAATTATTCCTTAAAATTACACATGGTGTTGTTGTTGTTTCTTATCCCCTTGTGTAAAGATTACACGAATTCCATGAGTTCATGCTCCTCGAGCTGTTTTATGATGAGCAGCGGCCTCTCCCAAAGGTCCTGTTTAGTGCATCTAATGCAAGCCAAAATGTGTTCTGGAGCTGCAGGTGCCAAGCTACATTTATTCATGGAATGGGGTGTAGGGGTGCAGCTTTCGTTGATCATGGCACCATGATCCAGGCACACTTTGGTGAAAGTCTGACTTTGCCTATTACACATGGTAATCATGGTAGGTAGATACCGACTGCTTTTACTGTAAATGCACCACATAGCTACACAGGTAGAAAGCCGTTTGACTTTTACCCTTACAAATGTTCCAGTGTCCTTTTGATTAGTTGAACTCATTGATGGGGTTGAGCTTTTTACAAGTATCAGGGGTCATTGAAGCATTCTTCAGAAAAAAAAGTGTCCAATTCAAGATTCAATCTCCAGCCATGGCTGTCAAAACTTTACTGCTGATAACACTCCTTTACCTTATTCATTAAATTGGAAACACTTCTTCACTTTGTTTCAATCAAAGTTGCAAAAAATATATTTTGTCTTTCCTTAATCCAGGTACTATTTACTAATTGTTTGGTGATGTGAATTCAATCAGAAGTATATTGTACTGTAAATAATATTTATTTTATATTTTACATTAAAATTTGTAACAAATAAATTTACTGGCAATGTGTTTCTTTACAATAATATCATCAAATATTATCTCTACAGACCTTACTGAAAAAAAAATTACCGATAGATTGCAACTGAATTTATACATATTTTAAACTCCACCTTTGCCGGTTCCAAGCCCGGATGAAAAAGGAGGGGGAACAGTAACAAGCTCGCTAAAAAACCTGGGCTCAGCTGGCCCGGCTGATAGTACCCTGTAAGGGCTCCTGATCCAGGTATACAGGATGAGCAGCGTTTGTACTCCATGTTAGGAGCGGCTGTGCACATAGTGTCTGTTCCTCATGTCAGAGCTGGCCATTTCTTTTGGAGCTAAGTCGGCCTGCCACTGAATAGTGCTCCCAGTCTTAATGACAAAGGCATTCTACTTCACCCAGTGTGGAGATAAGAAAGAAGAAGAAGAATACACATATTTTACTTTGGTTTAAATTTCTTCATGACTCTCTAATATGATATAAAGAAGCTCTTCAAGAAATCCATCATGTATACATTTACATTCACGTATACATTGGACTTGAGGGAATTAAGATTTCTCTTCCCGCTTTCTCCCTCAAAGATCCCAGCCTGGCTAAGTTCTGAGAAATCCTGTGCCAAGATACTGTCTAATCCATGACTTCCTGTATCAGGAAAGGAAATGACTCATCCTTAGCAAGTTCCCTTGGTTTTCCTTCCGCATTGTGCAGCTCGTAGGAAATTCCATGAACTTGGGTTATCTCTTACCATGGAGAGTTGTTCTTGTGGTGAAAGGAATCAATATAACTCATATTATATAGCCCCCTCTCTCTCTATCAAAGTTTTCTCTTTTTATTTTTATTGATAAATATAGAGACCTATGATGAAGTTGACTGTACTTGAAAGTGAGATACAGCCAAACCTCTTTAGTCATCAAATAGGAGTGTTGATTGTAGTTGGCCATTTTGTAGAAAATATTTAATCAATATAATATTATAAAAGAGAGACCAACCTCTTACAATAAGTTCCATCATCTTGTGGAATACAGTAGAACCTCCCTGTAAAAGACACCTAATTGTAGAGTCAAAGTGTCCTTTAGGGAGAGGTGTCTTCTTACCAGAGAGCTACTTAATAGTAAAAATGGTATTTTTGCAAATGAAAACTGTCATTTATAGAGAGGTGTCCTCTAGCGGGAGTATCCTCTCATAGAGGTTCTACTGTATTACAAAAATATGTCGCTCTCTTTTAGTGCAATTTTGCCCTTTGAAGAGCAAAAACTTGGAAGCTCACATTTTTGTTAATAAAAAAACTTATTGTGGTGGTGGTGCTTATCTCTATTACTGCAGATATAGAGATATACTGCAGAGTTTCTTGACAACAGACCAGACATCCTGTTTTTTTACTCCTTCAGGGATAGGCTTGAAGATATTTCACGGCATTATAGTGGTGCTTATCTCCATGGTTAAACCAATTCCTGAAGTCCACTCCTCTCCAATTTTGTGATGGTAGTTATAGGCCTGGAAAATAGGTGCTCTATTGTCAGTTCTGAGCATGATATGTTCTGGAGAAGCTTCCGCACTATTGCATATTGTAAAAATGTTATTAATTGCTTTGATATAAGAATATAATACAAATACAGTGGTTATTAATTTTATTATTTTGTTACATTACACATTTCTCTCCTTGCCTCTCTCTCTGTTATTTAATCTCTGTTGGTTTAATTTTCTTCATGGCCCTAATATGATAAGAGAAGCTCTTTAGGAAAGCCATCTTAAGTAAATTTACACTCATGGGCAAAACTTAGGAAAGTCTTTGATGTTGCGGGTTGTCTATTTTTATTTTAAGGAGACAGTCGAATTTGTTCACACTTGGTTATCTCTTGAGTCTTCAATAAAGGTCACTGTGTAGCAGAGTTATTATTTGATACAACTTCCACAAGTTTTGTCCAGGATTGTATTCCAAACTTCAATGAACCTCCAGTTGAGACCAGATTTCATAGCAGTCTCTCATTAAAGCGTCTACACCTACCACTGAGTTAGGAATGCTGTAATCTCTCATCCCCATCTCATGTTGAAGTATCTTGATTTGCAGAGCAGAGAGGGGAATACTGGTTAAGTCTTGTACATTATTATTATTGTTTATAAATGTTTATATATTTTGTATGAGAACATCCTGACAAGGACACACAACCTAATAAATCTACAACACAACAATGGTTGGAAATGGAATTAAAATATTTACATAAAACCATCTACATATTTACATAAAAGCATCTACATATTTACATAAAACCATCTACATATTTACATAAAACCATCTACATATTTACATAAAAGCATCTGTTCCTTTCTGCTGTTTTCTCCCCGCATTGCTTGCCTTTAGTTGACATATGTGATGATGGGTGGAATTCATTGGTTTAGCAATGTTAGAGGTTCTACTGTCCCACCTCTACTTATAACACCACATCTAGGTGTGTATCTATCTTCATATGAGGAATGTGTGTTGATC
>CP092868.1:50949718-50993812 GCA_030710605.1 Cordylochernes scorpioides
AACCGTAAGAAAAAGTTTCTCTTTGTTTACAATATTATAAGTTTCTATTTTATATTTTGTTCTCTCTCTTGTAAATCAATAAATATATATTAATACATAGCAATAACACGCCACCTATATAATACAAATAAAAACACCAAAACGCGAATGTTTCTTTTCACAAATAAATCAAACTTCTTCTGTCCTTACTGCGATGAAAAAATATATTTGTAAAAAGAGAAACATTCGCGTTTTGGTGTTTTCATTTGTATAATAAATATAATGTTTGATTAATATTTTTGGAATCAGTTTCATTAAAAATTCTAAGCAAAGTCAACAGTATTGTTTGGTGTTTTCACATATTTATACAAGATTAGTGCTTTGTGCTGAAGAATCCTAGGTTATACAAGGTTGTCCCAAAAGTTTGTAAACACTTGCAAAAAATTGAAATACCAATATTATTCGCCGTTATGTATAATGTCTTTGTATTATGTATAAAGTAATTGTATTATGTATTATTATGTATTCGCCGTAATAATATTATTCGCCAAGAAATAAGAAAAACAACGTTTAAAGAAAAAGACGAACTTTTGGGACAACTTTATAAATGTCCATTAGTCTAAATTGGACTGGTTTTCCCCATCTATTTTGTTTTGAGCACAATTTTTCTTTCGTTTATTTCCATTTATCTTCGTTTTGTCATAGTTGATAAAATCAACAATAAATAATTATTAATCATATTTTATCTCTTAAATGTTTGTGTGTTGTGTGTTATAATATTTGGTTATAAAATTTGATAGGCTTTTTATTTCCTATTAGTTTTCATACTAGATTTGTATTTATGATTCGAGAGAGACAGGAAAAATATGTTCTTAATCTCGATATGGCCTTAAATCCTATAGGTCTGATATCAAGAATCGATTGAAAACATCTATTTCCCAAACCTTTTTTTGCGATCGAATTAATTAACCAATAAATTAATTATTTATTAGCGTCCTGAAAAAAATATATACAATATATAGAGACCAAATATAAGGTTATTCCAAAAGTTCCTGTTTTTCTTACAATGTTGTTTTTTTCTATTATTTGGCGAATAATATTATTACGGCGAATACATAATACAATTATATTATACATAATACAAAGACATTATACATAACGGCAAATAATATTATGGTAAATAATATTGGTGTTTCAATTTTTTTGCAAGTTTTTACCAACTTTTGGGACAACCTTGTACTAATATATTCTGTTTTTAATAAACGAAGGCAAACACAAAGGTAAAGTTTATATTGGTGTTAATCAGCGATAATTAACATTATAAATTAAACGTATTTGCATAAAATGTTTATTGAACCACCTTCGTCTGTCGGGAAATCAAAAAGTTATTCACAACGCCATTAGTCAGATTGTCGAATTTCAAACGCCGTTACCATGGAAACCAATTTATTAATCAGCAGGTGAGGGGAGGAGCTGTTGTTCCAGACGAAACTTGATTTGACTGACAATGAGGGGCTTTCAAAATGGCCGCCGCACACGCTGATGATATCATCAAATTGATAATACAGACGATATAATAACCACAACATCTGTTCCCCTAAAGGGAATAAGATGCGCTTTATATCTTCTGTTATTTTGGTGATCTATAAATACACCCTCTAGGTCTATTTTATTATTATTATTATTATTTTATTGAGCTTTCTAGTAATTCACTTTATCTACCGAGGCCAAAGATATTAGATGGCCATTCTTCTAGGATTTACAATAAATAAATTTGCGTGTTGCTACTTTATTTATTTCAACACACAAAACGCGATATCTCGGCTAGGGATAATTGATTTACATTTTTTAAACAGAAGCAGTTATAAACATATTATACAAAAGAATAAATAAAAGAGAAACAATAAGATATATTAGGAACTTGACTAAATTGGTGTCACTTAATACCTTGGACTTCCACCGTCATTGCTCATAAAACCAAAAAGGCTTAACTGTCAAGGACAACTTGGGTAGTTAGCGGCTTCTTATGTACACTCTAGAAGTCTGGGTTAATCTACACTCCTTTTCAAAAATTAACCCCAAACCAAAAATTTCAATATTTTATTAAGAAACTTATTTAGTTCAAATCACTTAGAATGAGATAAAACTCCGCCCCTGCCAGTCCCAAGCCCGGATGAAAAAGGAGGAGGGGGAGTAGTAACAAACTCACTAAAAAAACCTGGTCTCAGTTGGCCCGGCTGATAGTACCCTGTAAGGTCTGATCCAGGGATACAGGATGAGCAGTGTTTGTACTCCATGTTAAGAGTGGCTGCACATGTGTCTGTTCCTCATGTCAGAGGCGGCCATTTCTTTTGGAGCTAAGTCGGCCTGCCACTGAGTAGTGCTCCCAGTCTTAATGACAAAGGCAGACGCATTCTACTTCATCCATTCTAAAGCGCTAAAAACTTGATACCCTAATATGATTGCGTGGATATAAGGAGGAAGAAGAATAAAAAGCTATATAAATATAGTAGACTTTATACAAACAAACAAAAATACTAACCAGCACACATTTTAATATGCAAATTAAAAATTGGAAGTGTTTTCACAAATATCTTTTTTATTATTATTATTATTTTGTATGTTAGGTTTCGTACTTTAATTATTAGAGGAAAGTATAAATACAGTAAAACCTGTTTTGGGAGTTTCCATTTGGTTCCTAACAAAAATGCATTCGCTGAAGCATAGGCAGTTCTTTTAGACATGTTGAATAAAATTGGTTATAATTAAACCTAAAACTATTCTGCATATGCAAATATGTTATCACTCTTAATATAGGATAATTAATACATTTAGTCATTTAGGGGTTGAAATATTAGGCGTAACACGATAGATAGTGTTAAACTCTTAGAAAACTGGTTTAAGAAAAAACGAATGATTTCCACTAAAAACGACTCCTATAAATATATTTTTATTGACGATCGAACGTTGTGACCCACTGTATGTATTATATCCCAAACACGATGCGACACCAACCATCTCTGTCTTGAGCTCAATGTTCCATCTCGGTGACCGTCAAGCCAGTGAGTTCCTTCAATTGGTCCACGAAGCGTATCGACTTCCTAAGACAGGGAAATACCCAAGACAGTAGGCTCCTAAGGTAGATTTTGCGGCATGCATATATTAATCCTTTTAAAAAAATGTATCGGTGATGAACCCTCCAAGTGGTTTCGCCAGTTTAATCTACCATACAGCTGTTATATTGCATTTTTCGATCTTTCTTTTATAGTGATACTGATGCTAGACTTTTGGAATGGGTATTTTAAATGAACTATGGGCATAAGCATTTAAGAACAGCAGAATTACATACAATTATAAATATATAATATGCTTCGAGCAATCGCTCTTCCGCAAACATCAAATTGATTATTTTATTAAAAAATTATATTATGATGCATTAGCGCGCCATCTGTTATGAAAATTCGAAACTATTATAGACGCGTATGATTCTTTTAAAAATTAAAAAAACTGGCGACACCGCTGGGAGGGTTCACCACTGATGAGACACAGCCCCCCATTAATTTTTCCACTGCAGTAAGGGCAGTAGAAATTGTTTAATTTTTAAAAGAATCATACGCGTCTATAATAGTTTCGAAAATTAATATTCATTATAATTTGCGCAATGTATTGTGATTAAAGCTTCAATTTTTTTTTCTGTTAGATGCAACATCTATGAAATATGAATGATCTTGTTTAGCGTTTACGGCAGATGTGAATATTTATAATTACCATCACTTTTTAAAACTTGCATTTGCTCTATTTATTTCACAATAGGAGCAGCAATGAATTAGAGTTATAAAATAGAGTTATCTCAATATTTACTTATCTAACCTTGTAGCATGGTTGAAACATGTTCTGACATGTTTGAGAAGAAAATCAAGGCTGAAGAATCTGACAAGCGGCAATCTGGTGCAACAATATATATATATATATATATGTTATATATATATTTTTTAAATTTTAAATATATAAATTATAGAACAAATTACTCTATTTAAATCGACCGCCAGACATCGCCGCTTTCCCTATGTAAACCTATTGTTTTTGTTTCCCGTTGGCCGGCTCAAATATTTTGTACATAAGTAAATAAGTCTCTTGTTTTCTTTATTCTTACGCCTTAAATCGGGCAATACTTTCTCAAATTTTGTATTTTATATTCTTCGTTAGCACAATTAAAGCTAATTCTGATCTAACTATTTTTATTATTTCTACCACGACTGCAATATCAAATGCACAATGCATCTAAAAATAATCAGCAAGTAATAATTCTATAACTCTAATTCCAAAATCAACAGCAGAATTTTTTTTGTAATATATATATAGCCTTATTAAAGTTTAATAGTTATTATATCATATCATATCTGCTAAATAATCAAAGGCAGAAGTGTAAAACTGTTATATAAAAGAATCTTCCCTTTTTAATCACATACATCTCTATGACAAAAAGGATAAACAGATAATTGATTATGAAAATACTTTAATAATATAACTACATATTAATTATAGTTTTAATAAAATTTCTATCATAATTTATGCGCCCAATTTTTATTAAAGCTATATTATTTCCTCATTTTTATATTATCATTATAATATTAGCTGCGCTATTCTCTCAAGAAAGATAGAGAAATTAAGTTGAATATAGTTTAAAACAAAAAAAAAATTGTTAACTTTCTTCAAAGAACAATAATTAAATCAGCTATTTCTCTTTATAAATAAATAACTACTTTTGGCGCCAAGAGGCCGCCATCTTTGAGTCATAAAATTACCAAACGATTGCAGACTATGGACATGCGCCATAGAAAGGAATCTATGAGGCTTATTGAAGGCATTCCGGATAAATTAGGAATTTTTTCTCTTTCTTTAGAAGGAAATTCTTTTACTAGAGAAAAAGAGAGCACCTATTGTTATTCAGTGATAAATTTACTCTGTTTAATTTATTCTTCTCTGTATGTATTTAAAGTTCTAAGCTATTTTTCAAATATAAAATATAAGTATATATAAAGCGTCATCTGAAAATTTAAATTTTTTGAAAGTATATAGAACGAATTTTCCTTTTTACAAATTAGTAAGTTGCTTTATTTGTAAAAAGAAAAAACAGGGCTAATAATAAGTCACAAAATTAACAATATATTCTTTACAGTAAGTTAAATGTTTATAATTATTATTATTATTTCTGAATAAAACAAACGAATATATAGAATTTTGGATTATTTTTAAAGATATGATATTTAAATGTTTTTAAATAAAATTGTGTGGTTGGAATTATAACTTACTAAGTTTAGTAATATAATCAATGAATAATTTATTTGCAGCTATTTTTTTTTCATCTAAAATTCATTTAAACAATTTCTAATTACGTTTCAGCATCAGTTTCAGGAAAAAAGAATTCAAAACGACAAATAAATTAGATTCCAAGCGAATATTTCAGCTTTTGTTATCTTCTGACTGGAAAAAAAAAGGTTTCTCCACCCTTGCCGACTACCAAGGAACCCGTGATCACCAGGAGTGGAAGAGTCGTCAAGCCATCATCAAGATATAAAGACATGATTCCTTTCATCTAAAGGAAGGAGGGAATGTAGTATTCTGTGTTTTTAATATAGAATAGATCATCATCATAAACAATAATAATATACGATGTATAATGTAAACAACGTGTTGATGTAAAAATATAAATATAAAGTGTAATAAATAATTTGTAATAATAATTTCATCTGGTGAGTAATGATTAAATAATAACTATACAACAGACATAATTTAACTTATAAATATAAAAAGAGAGAGATAGATAGACAGAGTCATTCCAGTTCTATAAATAAATCTAGAACAACAGATAGTCCTATATACATATAGTATATTTTAAACTGTATGACATTTTTAGTATATGTCACATATCTTCCAATTAGTTAAAGCCGATACCTTAAAATATCCTACCCTTCTATTAAAATGTACACTATTTCTATTTACTACCACCCCATATTTTGTATATAAATTATTTGTATTTAAACCCCCTATTTGTATGTAAAACTAAAAATGTTGACGTCAAAATAAAGATCCAAAGAGAGAGCGGTCAGCTGGTGGCAGGGACAGAGGGGAGGGAAAAAGCCAACGCCCAGCCCATGTGGGGCCCCCAGGGACTCTTTATTGACGACTCCTGTAAACAGGACAGTTTTTGGCAGGGGGTCAGCATATGGTTCTAGGGTGTGTTGCTCGACAGACGGCTTCTGTCTCTTGCAAACTCTCGCCCTCCATGTCTCGGTGATAAGCATCCAAGTTTGTGTCATGGCCTCTACCTCTGTCCCGTGGGGCTGTCCCCGATCACTCTATGTGCTAACATCTAGCCCTGCCTCTGCTTCTTGTTGTCCGCGTGTGGGAAGAACATCAACACTCGCCTCACGTACACGACTGCCAGTTCATCCATTCGTCGGCACATTTGCAACAATATTACATATATATATATAGATTTTATACTGATTAAACTAACTATTGGGGTAAATTGATATTGAATTGATAATATGCAGTCAGTATAGCAAGCTATTACCGAACTATAAATTAACACAGTAATATCTATTATTTTACATATATAGAGGATATGTAGGTTATCTCTAGAAATATATATTTAATTATTTATATACACTGCGTGACATTGAAAATGGAACACCAAGAAATAGTGGCCAGAAAATTATGCAAATTTCAGGGTAGACGCGCCTAATGAGTTATGCAAATGATGTAAAATGCGCAGCTCTCGTGCGCACATGGAGTAAGATATAAGGGAAGGAACTTGCAGAAAGGACAGTATTCGTGTCGTTATTTCTTCAAGGAAAATCATTGTAGAAAATTTGTTCTTGTGTCAAAAGACACGTGTAATAACAGAGAATGCCAGGTCATCGTAAACGGAGGCAGTTCAAGCAGACAAACGCTTTTACGAGGGGCATGGTGATCGGACTGAAAAGGGCAGGTTGGTCCATACGTCAAATCGCAGCTGATACACACCTTGGTGCGTCCACGGTGCACCGACTGTGGAGAAGATGGTTGGAACAAGGAAATGTGGCAATTTATAGGAATGTCGGTGCAACCAGAGTGACGTCAGCGCGTGTGGATCGGCGTATCCTTCGACAAGCAGTGGCGGCCCCACAAGCCACTTGTTCCGCCATCCTGCAACATGTGCAAGACACCCTAGATCATTCCATCTCGACCAGAACCATTTCCCGTCGATTGGTTGCTAATGGCTTGCACTCATGCCGTCCGCTAAGAAGACTGCCATTGACCCCACCGAATAGGCGCCAACGTTTGGAATGGTGCCGGGCTAGATCGACGTGGATGACGGAATGGCACAGGGTCGTGTTCTCAGATGAGTCGCGTTTCTGCTTGTCCAGTGATAGTCGCCGTGTACGCGTGTGGCGTCGACGTGGAGAAAGGTCCATTCCGGCAACAATTGTGGAACGCCCCACCGTGCGACAACGTGGAATCATGGTTTGGGGCGCAATCGCGTATGATTCCAGGTCACCTTTACTTCGTATTCAGGGCACTATGACGGCCCAACGATACGTTGATGATGTGCTGCGACCGGTGACACTCCCCTACCTTCAGGGGGTACCCAATGCCCTTTATCAGCAGGATAACACCGACCGCACACTGCTCGCATTAGCCAACAAGCTCTGCAAGATGTACAGATGCTTCCCTGGCCACCGTACTCTCCTGATCTCTCACCAATCGTGCACGTCTGGGACATCATTGGACGCCGTTTGCATGCCTTGCCACAGCCGCGTTCAGAAGACGAACTGTGGCAAATGGTTGAGAGGGAATGGAGAGCCATCCCTCAGGACGCCATCCGTACTCTGATTGACTCTCTACCTAGACGTGTTGCTGCGTGCATCGCCGTCCGCGGTGGTCCTACTTGCTACTAAGCCGACGCCGTTCTCGCTCTGTATTATGACTATCATTTTGAAATAAAGATCACTTATTGTTCGTCCCTGTCTCTCTCTGTCTGCCGAGTTTCATCACTTTCTGGCCACTATTTCTTGGTGTTCCATTTTCAATGTCACGCAGTGTATATATTTAATATACATATTTAATAATATATATAATATATTTTATTATATATATAGCATTTTTAAAGTTTAATAAGTATTTTATCATATTATCTGCTAAAGAATCACAGACAGAAGTATAAAACTGTTATATAAAAGGATATGCCATTTTTAATCACACGTCTCTGACAAATAGGATAATTGATTATTAATAATATAACTACATATTAATAAGGGTTTTAATAAAATTGCTCTCATAATTTAGGCACCCAATTTTTATTAAAGCTATATTATTTACTCATTTTTATAATATTAGCTGCGCTATTTTCTCAAGAAAGATAGATAAATTAAGTTATATAGTTTAAAACAAAAATTTTGTTATCTTTCTTCAAAGAACAATAATTAAATCAGCTATTTCTCTTTATAAATAAAGAACTACTTTTGGCGCCAAGAGGCCGCCATCTTTGAGTCATAAAATTACCAAACGATTGCAGACTATGGACATGCGCCATAGTTAGCCCATAGAAAGGAATCTATGAGGCTTATTGAAGGCATGCCGGATAAATTAGGAATTTTTTTCTCTTTCTTTAGAAGGAAATTCTTTTACTAGAGAAAAAGAGAGCACCTATTATTATTCAGTGATAAATTTACTCTGTTTAATTTATTCTTCTCTGTATATATTTAAAGTTCTAAGCTATTTTTCAAAAATAAAATTAAAAGTATATATAGAGCGTCATCTGAAAATTTAAATTTTTTGAAAGTATATAGAACGAATTTTCCTTTTTACAAATTAGTAAGTTGCTTTATTTGTAAAAAGAAAAAACAGGGCTAATAATAAGTCACAAAATTAACAATATATTCTTTATAGTAAGTTAAATGTTTATAATTATTATTATTATTTATGAATAAAACAAACGAATATATAGAATTTTGGATTATTTTTAAAGATATGATATTTAAATGTTTTTAAATAAAATTGTGTGGTTGGAATTATAACTTACTAAGTTTAGTAATATAATCAATGAATAATTTATTTGCAACTATTTTTTCATCTAAAATTCATTTAAACAATTTCTAATTACGTTTCACCATCAGTTTTTTAGGAAAAAGGAATTCAAAACGACAAAGAAAAATAGATTCTAAGCGAATGTTTCAGCATTTGTTATCTTCTGACTGGAAAAAAAAAAAGTTAATTAAAGGACGCCACCCAACATTTACCCTAAGATGATATGAAAAACTTCTTTTTTTTTCAAAAATGGAACTATTTCTCGTTTTAAAACAATGTTTTCTTATATATGGTTGTCCCAAAATTTCGTAAACATTTGTAAAAAATTGAAATACCAATATTATTCGCCGTTATGTATAATGTCTTTGTATTATGTATAAATTAATTGTATTATGTATTATTATTTATTCGCCGTAATAATATTATTCGCCAAGTAATAAGAAAAACACGAACTTTTGGAACAACCTTATAAATACTACGACAATATCCTTCTTTTAATATGTCATTAAATGGAATAATCTTTTGATATTTTAATGCTACAATAAGTGCACTTTGACCCTTTACTTCAATTCTTCAACGTGGAATAGCTATGAGTATATTTTCTGATATTGTCCCTCTATTTAGTTGTCTGTTTTCCAGGATTTTTCTTATCCTCTATGTTCCATTTTAGCATTTTTTCTCGTCACCTTCTTTAATACGTTCACCTTCCGTTTGGATTACTTATAAGACCTCTGTGATGGTAATTCTACTTACCAGGGTCTTTTCAGCATTTTTTGTAAAGCCACGTTTCGAATTTGTCATAGTGCCCTGTTTCCGCGTAAAATAAAAGTGATCATACCTAGCACTTCAATATTTTAACCCTTATACCACCATCAGACTTTTCCAAACTCCGCCTTTGCCGATCCCAAGCCCGGATGAAAAAGGAGGAGGGGGAGCAGTAACAAGCTTACTAAAAAACCTGGGTTCAGCTGGCCCGGCTGATAGTACCTTGTAAGGGCTCCTAATCCAGGGATACAGGATGAGCAGCGTTTGTACTCCATGTTAGGAGCGGCTGCACATGGCGTCTGTTCCACATGTCAGAGGCGGCCATTTCTTTTGGAGCTAAGTCGGCCTGCCGCTGAGTAGTGCTCTCAGTCTTAATGACAAAGGCAGACGCATTCTACTTCACCCAGTCATGATGGTTGTCAAAGCTTGATACCCTAATATGATTGAGTGGAGATAAGAAAGAAGACTTTTTCTACATAAATAGTTGTACGCTCCAGGATTCCGGGTTACGCGTTTGTTAATATTGGTTACCACATTTCATAAATGTTTTAAATACAACAAATCTCCCATATTCTCTCCATTAAGCTTGTATGTAGCAAGCTTTCAGGGGATTCCTTCAGGACAAAATATACGACAATATGAAATGCGACAATTCTAAATTAATTCTGAATATTTTCATAACTCGAATATTTACTTATGAATGGAGTTTAAAAATTAGGCAAGCTTATTTATTTGTGAAGAAAAAACAAATAGTACAAAAGTGAACTGGGATCAGGTAATAAAGGCATTCCTCGATCGTACATCTAAAAGTTACTGCTAGCTCGCACCATCTGTCGGAATAAATATCAGTTAATTGTTGATTTTAAATTTTTCTAGAATCACTTGAATACCCTTTTTTGATTAATCAACAATTAGTTGATATTTTAGTTTCAATTAGGTGTTGTTCTTTACAGGAAAGTGTGTTGTTGTTGTTGTCATGTCCAATGAAAAGCTTCAGATGTCTCTATGCATCTCTATCACAGCAGCAGCAATGTCCACTATCTTGGGTGTGTAAAGCTGCTGCTCTTGGTCTATGTCAATTTTCTGCAAGACTGCGGCCATTGCTGGACATGAGAATATGTGAGTAGGTGTTAGTTCCACACCAGGACAGTTGTTACATGTCCTATAGGTTCTTGTGCCATCTGGATGTATTGTCATTCCTTTATAGTGTTTAGGAAAGTGTGTTCTACTGTGTATATATTACTATATCTTCCTAGAGAGACTTACTATAAATATAATACACTCCACCATTGCCATCCCTGATAAAAAAAAAGGAGGAAAGAGAGCAGTAAAAAGAAACGACTTATTAATTTGTAGTTATTTAGCTTATAGATTTAAATGATTCAGTAATTTGTTTGATTAAATTATTTGATTGATTGAATCAGTGATTTTTAAAAGCTTATAGAGTATATTTTGTATTTGATTTGTTTTTCCGACTTCTTCTTTCATGTTTGTGTTAAGATTTCTCACTCCTATATCCAGATTGTTACTAAATATATTGTTTTAACGTCACACATACTGCGTGTATTTATTAAGGATTTTTGATACTCTGTTAGTATCTGAGAACTGTGAGCAACCTATCTATGGATATCAAAATTCGAAACTATTATAGACGCGTATGTTTCTTTTTAAAATAAACAATTTCTACTGTCCTTACTGCAATGGAAATGCATCATAATATGATTGTTATAATAAAAGATACAAATTGATGTTTGCGGATGAGCGACTGCTCGAAGCATATTATATATTTATAATTGCATATAATTCTTCTGTCCTCAAAGCTTATGTTCATAGTTCTTCTAAAATACCCATTCCAAGAGTCTAGCATCAGTATCACTATAAAAGGAATATCGAAAAATGCATTATAACAGCGGTATGGTAGATTAAACTGGCGAAACCGCTGGGAGGGTTCACCACTGATGAGCCAGGCCCTCCCATTAATTTTTACATTGCAGTAAGGGCAGTAGAAATAGTTTTTTTTTTTTTTTAATAATCATACGCGTCTATAATAGTTTCCGATTTTGATAACAGATGGCGCGCTAATGCATAATTGGATATATTCTATTATCTCGATTCTATATTGGAATTGTATAGGTTATTCATGAATAAAATATTGTAAGTTCTCTCCAGACCGGAGCTTATCAAGATAATAAATTAGATAAATGATACCGGTGATACCTTTCTAAACAACCATAATAGAAAAGACTTATTTCTCCTTTCATAAAGTGGACTAACCTTCGAAGAAAGTTTAAAAAAGAGGAAAAAATGCGTATACCAAATGATAAATTTAAGAAGAACGAAGAATATCGAGATATAATAGGTGGTATTTTGGAATTGTTTGATATTGAGATCCCATGAACGCTCTTTCTCTCTATATATATGTTATGAATATTTTGTTTTGTTGTTGAAAAAGATAGAATTGGAGGTGCAGTCGTGAAAATAGGAAATAAATTATTTACCCATCAAGTAGTTTTTATTTTGAATCAAATTACACATAAAATTATTTATCATAGTAATATAGAATTTACAAAATGAATTCTATATTCGTGATTTAAAAAAAAATAGGTAGGTTCAACTATACATACCTACAACAAATATTCAAAGTGTTATCTTCTAAATCTATGGTCAAAAATAAAATAATAGTCAATGATGAAAATAAAATACATGTTTTAAAAAAATAAAATATTAGCATTTTAGATTATATAATATACATATATCAAGAAAATGGGTTAGCAAAACATCAGGGAAAAGGTTAAATTAATGTTTAGTTGATTTCTGTTCCACTAGATGGCGCTCTGCCATCTAAAAAACTTATGTGAGCGGTCAGGATATGCCTCTTTTGTTTTTTTAATATTAACACCTGACCTTTTTTATTTATTTATTTTTTCACATATATATACCTATGAACAACATTTCATTATTGATCTAACTGGCATTTGACATACTGAGTGATCACTAGAGTGATGACTCACCCTGTTGTTTGTATTTTATATATAGTATAATTATAAAAAGCGTTTTATCCTTTCGTTATTAATACCATCGTATATCCAGATTTCTTTAGCCTATTTACTAGAATGTTTTTTTCCTTATTTCCCTGTAGTATAGTTATAAAATGAAAGGATTTAAAAGCACGAATGTTTCTTTTATTTATAATACAAACTTCTACTGCCCATACTGCGATGAAAAAAATATATATTGGGAGGGCTTGGCTCATTAGTGGTGAACCCTCCCAGCGGTTTCGCCGATTTAATCCACCAGACTGCTTCTTAGAGCTCTAATACTGTATTAGACGATTCTGCTTATATACGCAGCACTGAAGGGTGGAATCTCAGAAATGGTTTTCAAGAAAACTATGGACATAAGCTTATAGGACAGTAGAATTGCATTCAAATATTTTCATTGAGCAATGCTCTTCCGCAAACATTCGTGCTTTTAAATCCTTTCATTTTATATGTATAGATGGCGCGTTATTGCTCTGTAGCATAGCCTTGAAATGGATAAAAATTCTCTTCCTCGAACTGCTTATCAAAGGAACTTGGAAAACGGCTACTAAACTGATTTTTTAAATAACTTTATTAGGTACCGCTCAAAAAGAGCAACCTAGCTTATGTTATTTATAATAAATAATATGAACAAGTTCTTCAATAGTATTTTTAAAAAGTGTCCAATGCGGGTTTCAATCCCGGTTCATATCTGTCGAAAATCGACGGTTTGTATTACTCGTCCACCAACTGCTTTTCTCTTTTTTTTACTAAAATTATGTAGTATGACGTAGTATTGTCCTTCTTCCATGATTATTTAGTGTTGTATCTTGTGTTTTTATTACATATTCTTAATAATTCATATATTCAATATAATGTATTTATTTGGTTGGTTGTTTCTAGGTAGGGTGTGGAATCAAGCATGATTTTAATGTCATTTATTTTTTAAACTTCTACTCAAATCTTGTAATTCCCCAATTGTTATTATGTAAAATAGTTCTCTGAATTTAGTGTTGTTGCTTGACTCGAGCATCCCTTGTTGGGATATCGCGTCTGATTTGATGATAATAAAAATAATAAAATCTGTAAAAATTAAATTTACTGGAAATATGTTTCTGTTCATTAATATTGTGTGGCGAAGAAATAATTTATTATTTAATTTAATTATTCAATGAAAATATTTGGAAACAGATTTATTATTTTATATTTGTAAAATCATCATTTAGTTACCTAGCTTGCTTGCTCGATATTCTCTAGCTGTAGATAGTTTGGTTAATTTGTTAATATTTATCGACTAGTCGCCGTGACGTCATCAATAAATACTTTCATACCTTCAGATATACAAAGACCTGATTTCTACGCTACAATATCATCAAATATTATCTATATATACCTTACATTAAGGTCTGTAGAGATAATATTGCCAATAAATTTATTTATTACAAATTTTATCGATAGATGGCAATTGAATTTATAAAAATAATAAAATATATTCGATAATACAAATTTAATATGCGCCATTTTACCCTCTTTGTTGTTGGTTCTGCCATAAAAATATTTACGGGCTATCCCCATTAGGAGTATCTATTATTTCCTTATGTATTTAGAAACTCTTTAAAAGGATAAACATCATCGATTTAACTCCGCCATATACTTATCTTTTAATCATAAGACATTATAGCGGGCCATATATATACATAAGAAATGGTATTATTTTGCATGAAATTCCCTATTTCAAATAAAACACTATTTACTGTCCTTACTTTAATGGGAAAATATTATAGGAATATTATGGATTATAATGGCAAGGCCCCTGGAAAATAGGCCCTATTTTATTTATTTATTTTATTATTACAGAAGCACGAAGTCTATCAGACTATTGTGCTATATTAGAATTATTTACATATATATCTTTAATTATTTACACGATGAATTAGTGATGATTTATAAATCTGTGTACAAATTGCTCTAAACTTGCCAAAGTGTTCATAAGATTGAGTATATACAGAAAGATGATTTGGCATTGTGTCAAAGTAAGCAAGTACAATTTGGTTAGTCAGAGGGCAAGACAACAAAAGATGCTCTGGTGTTTCAACATCTAGACAGCATTCACATGTTGGATCATTTATAACTCTCAAGTCAAAGAGAAAACTTAAAAAGGGTCCTTTGCCTGTGAAGAACAAAGTAGTGTATTTATCAGGAGTAATGAAGTTTGGTACATCTCTCGGAAAAAATTATTTAACGTTGGATTAGTTTGAGAATATGAAAAACCATCCAAAATTATTAATACTTCTGGTTACTACTGGAAATGTTTCTACATTAAGTATTTGGATAGACAGCTAAACTCTCATGAGTGGCTGTATAAACGATAACCCATGAGAAAAAAAATCAAAATGTCATTTCAAGGAGATATCAGGATTATTGTTTTTAGACCGTTTCTGATGGTAGGTTCTTGGGTTGAAGACATTTATTATCAATTCTTGATGAAAAAAGTATTTAACAATTTTTTTCAATTTTGATTAATAATTAAGCACGCTCAATATAAATTGTCATTATAAAAATATATTGACCATCTTAAATAATATGTAAAAATATATTTTTTTAAGTCTGTGAAGAATCTGTGTAATATAAGGCTGTTCCAAAATTTTGTGTTTTTCTTAAAATGTTGTTTTTCTTATTACTTGGTGAATAATATTATTACGACGAATATATAATAATACAATTACTTTATACATAATACAAATACATTATACATAACAGCGTATAATATTGGTATTTCAATTTTTTCGCAAGTATTTACAAACTTTTGGGACAACCTTGTAATATGGAAAGTTTAATCAGAAGAAAAAAAACAACAAAATGGCGGAATAAGGACAAATTCCAGACGACCATAGGCTGGATGAGTCATTCCGAAATGTCAACAGAAGTGTGGCGGGTCGATTGGCTGCTTAGGAGATGACGTCATCCTTATCAAAGTCACGTGATATGGAAAGAGTGGTAAACTGACTGTTCATTTATTCTCACACCAAAATTTTCCCTTAAAGCTATTGTGGCAGAGTATTTTAAGATTAATCATTATTTTAGATAGTTAGTGTTACTTGGCATCTTTCTCTGATTGCTTCTCTGTTCTTTCATGGAAATAAGTTTGTAATTTGAGTTAAATAGCGAACTATCCATTGAATAGAATTGTGCATATCTTTGGTTATTTAATCACCTGAAGAAAATTCGTAAAAAGCGCGAAATCATAAGACGAAATGTTTCTTTTATATATATTTTAATTATTTTGCCGAGTTTTCAAGCATTTCTGCCCTTACACAGGAGACAAATAGTGGAAGGGCAGTAATGCTTGAAAAAGTTGGGCAAAATAATAAAAACTTTAAAAGTAACCTTTCTCTTTATGATTTCACGCTTTTAAAGAATAATTGTGCATATTAAAAAGACGTGCCTAGATCTGTAAAGAAAACTTTTTCTAAATTTTTCAGGTGATTAGTTTTTTTTTTTTATTTATAAATATTTTGCACAAAAACTTGTGAAAGTTACTAAAGTGTACCCATTAATTTGACCGAAATCTTTGTCATCCTTAAATTGTATTCTCTCATTTTTCTACGTGACAAAATCTGGATATTACAACTTCGCTGATAAATTTGATAGTTAGGGTTATTTTGAATAATATTTTTATGGAGTTCGTTATCTGTATTGTTATTATCATCAGAATATTTACTAGAACTAGATGACTAATCTACATACTTTTTGAATTAACTACTTGGATTTATGTCTTGATGCATCTTAAAGTTTGTTAAATTCTCAAAAACATTGAATAAAAATAGATAGGATCCACATACACACTGATTCAATAAATTATACTTTAAAAGGAGTAATAAGAACACACAAATTACATACACACGTCTTCTTCTTCTTTCTTATCTCCACTCAATCATATTAAGATATCAAGCTTTGACAACCATCATGACTGGGTGAAGTAGAATGCGTCTGCCTTTGTCATTAAGACTGGGAGCACTACTCAGCAGCAGGCCGCTGACTTAGCTCCAAAAGAAATGGCCGCCTGACATGAGGAACAGATGCCTTGTACAGCTGCTCCTAACATGGAGTACAAACACTGATCATCCTGTATCCCTGGATCAGGAGCCCTTACAGGGTACTCTACCCAGGGTTTTTAGCGAGCTTGTTACTGCTCCCCTTCCTCCTTTTCACCCGGGCTTGGGACCGGTAAAGGCGGAGTTACAACATACCCACGTTCGTTATCCGTATTGTTATTATAATCAGAATATTTACTAGTACTGTAGATGACTAATCTACATACCTTTTGCATTAACTACTTGGATTTATATCTTGATGCATCATAAAGGTTGTTAAATTCTTAAAAACATTGAATAAAAATAGATAGGATCCACACACACACTAATTCAATAAATAAAGAGTTTTATTTATAAGTTTTATTTACCAGTTGCAAACAAGACACGCTATATCCGATCTGGATAATTGCGCGTTAAACTACACTGGTGTCCAAAAAATAAGAAACTTTTGTTTTTTAATGATATGTTTTAAAATATACAACGCTAAAAGCTAAAAGTAATTTAATTAGGTATTTTAAGTCGTAGAATTTATTTATCGCAACCATTCGATTCGGTAAAATTGAAAATATGCAAATTTTTGCTTGTCTTTATAAGTGTGCTATTTGGCGTGTCGTTTACCCCATCTAAGAATTGTCCAATTATAATTTTATTTAATCCTTAGTTAATTATGAGTTTACGAAAATTTTAGCAGATTATTTAAAACGGAGAGCTGTTGGAAGAATGGAGGCAGGGCAATCACAAGTTGAAGTAGCAAAATGGCCATATGTGAATAAATCTGTGGTCAGCAAAATATGGAAACAGTTCATTGAGACAGGAACCATCAAAAGAAAAGAATATTCTGGTAGAAAAAGAAAAACAGCTACCTCTGAAGACCGTTATCTGGTCGTAACTGCCAAGCGCCATAAGGAGATGACAGCTATTCAACTCTCTAATGAACTCTCAAGTGCTACTAGAACGAGAATTTCAAGACAAACTGTTTACCGAAGGCTTCACGAAGGTGCTCTTTATGCAAGACGACCAATGGTCTGTATCCCTTTAACCTCTGCTCACAGGAGAGCCCGCTTGAATTGGTGCTTGGAACATCACGCCTGGACTCATGATCAGTGGGCCAATGTTCTCTTCAGTGACGAGTCAAGATTTAGTTTAAACACAGATTCTCGACGAGTTTTCATCTGGAGGGAGCCTGGAACCCGCTATCATCCCAGTAACATCAGGGGAATAGACAGTTTTAGAGGGGGCAGTCTCTTAGTCTGGGCTGGCATCAGTTCTAGCAGACGCACACCCCTCCACATTTTTTCCGAGGGCACTTTAACTGCCCAAAGGTAAAGGGACGAGATCCTTGAGGCCTATCTAAGACCTTATAGAGATCAAATTGGTCACAATTTAATTTTTATGGACGATAATGCTCGTCCGCATAGGGCTAGGCTAGTCAATGAATATCTCCAGAGTGAGAATATTCGAAGGATGGATTGGCCAGCCAGATCTCCGGACCTGAATCCAATAGAGCATGTGTGGGATGCTATAGGGAGGCGTATTGGAGCTCGTCACCCCTCTCCCAGAAGCCTCGCTGAGCTAAGAACTGCTCTATTGGAGGAGTGGGGTTTACTACCCCTGCACCTCCTCCAAAGCCTGGTAAACAGTATGAGGGCTCGCTGTGAGACCTTGATAGCTGTTAGAGGTGATCATACTCCCTATTGATATCTT
The DNA here is from genome assembly GCA_030710605.1 of Cordylochernes scorpioides. NCBI lineage: Eukaryota > Metazoa > Arthropoda > Arachnida > Pseudoscorpiones > Chernetidae > Cordylochernes > Cordylochernes scorpioides. Next base: position 50,968,353 of record CP092868.1, read on the forward strand.
ATTCTTTAAGATCTGGAACCTTAGCTTTGGGTATGTTGGTAATAATTTGCATATTTCATAATTTCAAATATCTTTTTAATTTTCATATAGCTAGTCAAATTCTCCATAGTTTAAACTATTTATATACTAAATTTTATATTTGTTAATAAATTAGCTTTTGAGAAATTTCAATATTGGTTAAGTTTCTTATTTTTTGGACACCAGTGTATTTACAATAATTGTAGTAGAGTAGGTAACAGAATTGTCAAAAAGAAAATAAACAATTAAGAAAAATAGCATTAAATGAACATATATATTAAACAAATAAGCAACACCATAAGCAGATAGAAGAAATCGCAAGGTAGTTATTTACAATATGTTGAGCAATGATGGAAGTTGATGAAGTTATCTGTAATAATTAGTATCGTGGAGAGAGAAAGTTGATCAGGTTGAGCTATTTACAATGAGTTATGTTCTAAAGTAACTTATTAATTATTTACATTGATGTAAATCAAATCGCATCGTAGTGTAGTTCCTCAATCTGCATGAAGCATGAAGTCTGCAGTTTATTTATAAGTTGAATAATCACGTGGAAATTTATCAAAGAAGAATAAAATCATAAAGCGAAGATACTCTTCACTTATTTAAATGTTTCGTTTGGTCATTTTTGTTTGTATAGATTTGAAGTTTGTGGACAATGATCAAAGCACTGGATAAGAAATAATTAAACTTATTAGACATTAGATGTGAAATAAGAATCCTAAATATTAAATGTACTCAGATAAGGTAACAAACAAAGAAAAATTCGGAGAATATACCTTTCTAAATTAAGTTATCAAAAGGAAATGGAAATTTGAAGAACATGTATTCCAAAAGTTATTGGGAGGCTTCTATTGACCATATACTAGATGGATACACTTTGAAGAATGAAGGAAAAGGTAAACAAAGGGGAAAAAGACTGGTTTGATAATAGAAGAGAATGGTAACTGGACGATACGAAGAAATAAGGAAGTTATTGGATGGATACACTTTGAAGAATGAAGGAAAAGGTAAACAATGGCGGGAAAGAGTGGTTTGATAATAGAAGAGAATGGTAACTGGACGATACGAAGAAATAAGGAAGTTATTGGAGAGATACACTTTGAAGAATGAAGGAAAAGGTAAACAAAGGGGAAAAGACTGGTTTGATAATAGAAGAGAATGGTAACTGGACGATACGAAGAAATAAGGAAGTTATTGGATGGATACACTTTGAAGAATGAAGGAAAAGGTAAACAATGGTGGGAAAGAGTGGTTTGATAATAGAAGAGAATGGTAACTGGAATCAAACGAAGAAATAAAGATGTTATTGGATGGATACACTTTGAAGAATGAAGGCAAAGGTAAACAAAGTGGAAAAAGACTGGTTTGATAATAGAAGAGAATGGTAACTGGATGATACGAAGAAATAAGGAAGTTATTGGATGGATACACTTTGAAGAATGAAGGCAAAGGTAAACAATGGGGGGGGGGGGGGGAAAGAGTGGTTTGATAATAGAAGAGAATGGTAACTGGATGATACGAAGAAATAAGGAAGTTATTGGATGGATACACTTTGAAGAATGGAGGAAAAGGTAAACAATGGTGGGAAAGAGTGGTTTGATAATAGAAGAGAATGGTAACTGGACGATACGAAGAAATAAAGAAGTTATTGGATGGATACACTTTGAAGAATGAAGGAAAAGGTAAACAAAGGGGAAAAGACTGGTTTGATATAGAAGAGAATGGTAACTGGACGATACGAAGAAATAAGGAAGTTATTGGAGGGATACACTTTGAAGAATGAAGGAAAAGGTAAACAATGGTGGGAAAGAGTGGTTTGATAATAGAAGAGAATGGTAACTGGAATCAAACGAAGAAATAAAGAAGTTATTGGAGGGATACACTTTGAAGAATGAAGGAAAAGGTAAACAAAGGGGGAAAAGACTGCTTTGATAATAGAAGAGAATGGTAACTGGACGATACGAAGAAATAAGGAAGTTATTGGAGGGATACACTTTGAAGAATGAAGGAAAAGGTAAACAATGGTGGGAAAGAGTGGTTTGATAATAGAAGAGAATGGTAACTGGAATCAAACGAAGAAATAAAGATGTTATTGGATGGACACACTTTGAAGAATGAAGGAAAAGGTAAACAAAGTGGAAAAAGACTGGTTTGATAATAGAAGAGAATGGTAACTGGATGATATGAAGAAATAAGGAAGTTATTGGATGGATACACTTTGAAGAATGAAGGCAAAGGTAAACAATGGGGGGGGGGAAGAGTGGTTTGATAATAGAAGAGAATGGTAACTGGATGATACGAAGAAATAAGGAAGTTATTGGATGGATACACTTTGAAGAATGAAGGAAAAGGTAAACAATGGTGGGAAAGAGTGGTTTGATAATAGAAGAGAATGGTAACTGGAATCAAACGAAGAAATAAAGAAGTTATTGGATGGATACACTTTGAAGAATGAAGGGAAATGTAAATAAAGGGGGAAAAGACTGTTTTGATAATAGAAGAGAATGTTAACTGTAATCAGACGAAGAAATAAAGAAGTTATTGGATGGATACACTTTGAAGAATGAAGGGAAATGTAAATAAAGGGGGGAAAAGACTGTTTTGATAATAGAAGAGAATGTTAACTGTAATCAGACGAAGAAATAAAGAAGTTAATGATAAACGATGGGCCTATTTGGAAAAAGGTTTTCTAAGCACAAAGAGAGAAAAAAAACCTCAGTATTAATACCTACCATCATTCACAGCCACAACCAGAACAACAAACCAAACTCGCTGTTCAAATATGTTTTATCCAAATTCCTCTATTACTCTCTCATAAGATGGTATTACATTACTCGAGGCGTATCTTGGATTTTCAGAAATAACTTTTAGCACCTCCGATTTATCAGAAGCCTAGTTTTCTCAAGGCTGTCTGTGACTTCAACTTACGTTTTTAAGCAGAGACCTAAGGTTACGAATACTCGTATATATAATGGGCTGTATCCAGGAGAAACGAAGAATAGTTTGTAGCTTTTTAAGCCGATAGATGGCGTTATTCCTAAAAATATCTATAGTAATCTAGTAACCTAATGACCCTTAAATTTTCCATGGGCAGAGGAGGGGTAATGGTAAATATTTACAGACGACTGCGGTATTGACAAACACCTCTGGACGTCTTAGGTTTAGACTCAATGTTCCTTTAGAGAATCCTAGCAGAGAATTCTTCTATAACTACCATGATGGTTACTATAGAATTTTATAGGTTCTGGTTGCCCTAAAAATGTAAATAGACATATTCCATATCATTGCTAAATTACATTTCAATTTTAAAATTTAGTTATAAATATCCACTCTGCGCGCGTATGTATTTGTAAATATTTATTGTAAGATATAGTCGATATTTTTTTATTAAGACCGTTGAAGAGCGATTATCGCTTGAAAGCTAACATTTTAAAATCAAAGAAACTCATTGTGAGAACATATTTTTGTATTTTTAAACTATAGAATTCATAGGATTGTTTTATTTTTCTTGGTTCCAATTATTAAATCGTTTTCACACACACACGAGATACGCGTTCTTATTTATCTTTATTTACTAAGAGAAAAAAAATCGCGCACATGTTTTTATTCAATGACTTTATTTTATTCACAGGTTGATTTTATTCAATGATTGTATATGATCAACCAAATTTATTTTTATTTTCAATGAATAAAACATTCTATTTTGTTAATAGGAGATAGTTACTAGAAGTAAAAGTGTGTTTGGTCACCTTCGGTAACTCTCTCTAAAAAAAGAATAATAGTTTTATAAGTACTACTTAGTGTAAATAGTAAAAGTATCTGAGATATCTACAGTTAAGCCCAGGAGCCTGGATTACCCATATATATATGGTAACCGAGAGGGTCAAACCTTAGTAACCGAAAGGGACAGTCAGGGTGTGGAGAGTTTTCCAGTACCTCTCTGCACCTTGGAAGACCTTTAACAGTTCTCACAGAGTACAGGCAGTCGTGGTCAAGGCAGAATGGAAGACTTGGGGTTTTCCACACAAAAAAAAAACGAAGGGACACAGTTGAACTAGGAAAGTTCCGTGAACAGATAGAGTCGAGCTAGCAGCAAAATATGGAGAGGGTTAAGAAGATTTCTTACTCTTCTACGGTGGCATAGCCAAGTATCAAAAGATGAAGTGAAGAGGACTCCCGCTGATGGTGAAGTGACTGTACATTTCCAGTCTGGCGGAGGTTTATATACTTTGCGATGAGGAAGTACTGGGCCTTCAGCGGATACAATAAGGGCGTGGATCACGGAAGAGATGTTATTGTACACTCTTAACGACTTCCTGACATCTTCTAAGCCTCGTTCTTAAACATTGTTGGGCTACTGTATCTCAATCTCTTTGCTATGTAGCTCAACTCTTAATCTAATACAGAGTTTCATTTTATTATTCTCCGTTTTCACAGAGTACATTACATATTGCAATGCAATGACATACTTGTATGTCCATCATGCGTATAATTATTTACAGAGGTTTCTATTATACAACACGACAATCTTGTTATATTATACAAAAATAGTGAATTGTTGGTTCAAATTACCATATATATGTGATATAAGTAGCCCCAGACATAGGCTTACAAATATAAAATCGAACGGTTGTTTCTTCACAAGGTAGATTATTGTCACCATTGTCTGTTACTATACATGTGGCATACTTACAGTACAATCAGTCAAAATTTTATAATCACCATGGCCTGGTACTACATGTGTCGACATGGGTACATACCTATGTATAGGTATTTATCCACTATGGCCTGGTACTATGTGTACCTATGTGATGTACCTACGATACAAGCAGTCACAACAATCTATCCACCATGGCCTGATACTAGGTCTATGGAGATGTGGTGTACTTACAGTACAAGTCGCCATAACCTTCTCTGCCCACCATTATTAGCATCGCTTGAAAAATGTACTTTTTGGAATAATCAAATATGGAAAAATCAAACCTAGATTTAAAAATGCATTTAGATTATTATCTTCAAATTAAAGATACTTCGGCCAGTAAATCTTTTTTATTGCCTCGACGTTTCGACAAAAATCGTTTGTCCTCGTCAGGAGCGAACAAAAATTAAAACATTTGGCAAAGCGTCCTGATGAGGACAAAAGATTTTTGTCGAAACGTCGAGGCAATAAAAAAGATTTACTGGCCGAAGTATCTTTAATTTGAAGAACTATGAATTCCGGCCAGACAACCTCTATCTTTACGATAGATTATTATCAGCTAAAAATGTTTCGTTATTTCTGTATAGAAGAGTTAACGTTTACAACTGGAAGGGAAGGGATGATTAAACCTGATCCTTGGTAATATATAGAGATGACAGTAAGAAACAACTACGACCGTAGGCAGTCGATGCCACCGTGTCTACTTAAGGTGACGTAACGTGATGTAACAGCGTAATTTCTTGAAGACTATGGCGTCTACAGCAATCAATATGTTTCTTTTTCTCGTTAATACGGTCGTCGATGGCATTGATCGCTAGTTGTCGCCTTGATGTCGTCAAACATTGTTATCTACATCGATGTCACCAACATTAATGTTAAGAAAAACTTTCACAACCAACTTTGTCGAATAATCAGGATTCCTGGACCCTCAGACCAGGCTTTATTCTGAAGTCAAAAATCCTATCTGTTTTTTTTTTTTTTTGCTTCTGAAATCATTCGGTATCGAAGAAAGCGGATTTCATTTCATTAGAATTTGACGATCTAGTTTCTTTATATGTACTCTGAAGAGTTCCCCATATATACAAAGTGAATTCATTTCAGATTTATTTTCAGTATTTAAATCTTTTATCAGATCTTCTTGATAGATATATTAGTTTAAGAAAAAGACATCTCCTTATCGTGCAACTGAAAGTTACTGATGGCTTGAGCCATCAATAAATAATAATAATAATAAACAGATGACGCAAACTATCAGCAACATTCAGTTGCAAGATAAGGAGATGCCTTTTTCTGAATTTATTCACCTTATCCCAGTACAATTCCACATTTGTACTATTTTTCAAATACATTGGCGTCCAAAATAAGCTGAATTGTATTCAAATTGATACGGGTATATTTCATGTCATCTGGATTTAATACATCTCTGAAAAAAAGTAATACATTATGCTGTTGTTTGCACGATTCTATGATAGTTAATTACCAATACATATATTGAATATAATTCAGCAGTATAGGTATTATGATGCATTATCGCGCCATCTGTTATCAAAATTCAAAACTATTATAGACGCGTATGATTCTTTTAAAAATAAAACAATTTCTACTGTCCTTACTGCAATGGAAAAATTAATGGGAGGGCCTGGCTCATCAGTGGTGAACCCTCCCAGCAGTTTCGCCATTTTAATCTACCATACCGCTGTTTTATTGCATTTTTGGAACTTCCTTTTATAGTGATACTGATGCTAGACTCTTGGAATGGGTATTTTAGAAGAACTATGGATATAAGCTTTGAGGACATCAGAATTACATATAATTATAAATATATAATATGCTTCGAGCAATCGCTCTTCCGCAAAAAATATATCCATCTCTCTAACCTATTAATAACTTTAAATGACATTTGAGTATACTAAATTTGTGTTAGTGTGTGCTATTAAATTTTATAAAAGTAAATGTCAAATTTACTGCTCTCTCTTATTTTTTGGACATGAGTATATATTAGAATTGATGTATTAGAAGGTATGATACTTTAAAATAAGCAAAGAAGGAAAAAAATGAGTATCCAGATAATTGATATGATCATAAATTACATAGACCACCAACTGGTCAATAGTCAAATAGAATAGAGCGAATATTTCTATTATTCATAGAACACGCAGTTCACTAGAATACTCGAGAAAATATTATGATTCTTTGAAATACGTCTAAGATATCTAATTTCCAATGCACACGCGATTATTCGTTTTCCCATTCTCTAAATATCAATGCTACAATATATTTATTTTGATTAGCTGCTTAAACCACTTAAACCTCCTCACAACAAACAAATAGAGCTAACTCTATGAGTATACAGAGTATCATGAACTAATGGATCTTGGTTGATGTAAATCTTTGTGATAGCAGTTTTATTTTTAATATAAAAATGCTTCAATTACGCTCAAATTCATGCGTAGACCTAACCTCAAATGTGAGTGCAAATTTTCATGTCATGGCACCTCAAAATTGAATTGTTTTTACATGTAATATACCTAAAGTAGAAGCCGTTACAACTCTCTACCCACTATGTTCAGATACTATACATGAAAATAGGAAGACCAATTATTCGTCGTTGAGGTACAGATTGCACTACGCTGACGCGGGCCAACAGCCTGAAACGCGTTCGTGGTTGGCTTTTCTTTCTTTATCAAGAAATGGATTGGCCAAATATTATGGAACAAGCCTAAATCAACGTTTAATTTATTTTTGTTCCACTAGATGGCGCTCTGTCATCTAAAAAGTTCATGTTAGCGGTCAGAATATGCTTATTTTGTTTTTAATGTCAACATCAGACTTTTTTTTTATTTCTTTTTCTTTTTCTTTTTTTCATATGTAGACACGGCGTCTATTTACAGTTCATGCAGTCCTAATCTAACTCACAATGGCCTGGTACTACCTGTGTATACAAGGTGTATATCTTTACTGTACCAGTATCAACAATCCTCTAATCATCATGGCCTGGTAATTGATATATATATTAGTATAATATATGTTATAACAAAATAATTTTGCTGCTATTATCGAAAGAAATATGGATGACTCTGTTATATAAATAACTTTACACTTTCCATAGATCTTCCTTTCCTTAATTTAGCAAACATTCTTTTTCGGCCTTTGCTCTATTTTTAGAGAGGACACACTAAATCTATTCAAGATCAATAAAAATCTTTACAGCCCGCGGTTAATCTTTTGGAATACTTTTTCTTCAAATTTATGCATTTTTATTTTACCAAGAGATTTTTTAAAATACTATAGAATAGTAATTTACTATATGAATATATTTTATATAATATCTTTCTTATTTAATTCTGCCTTTAATTACTAAATAAGGGTTCAGAAAATCTATATATAGAATGATATTGTCCCGTGATTTTCGCTATTTTAAATTTATACTCATAGACAAAACTTAAGGAAGTTGTACCTTTTAGCAAGTATATCGGGATTCAGACAATAACTCTGAAAAATACACTCATGGACAAAACTTAAGGAAGTTGTACCTTTTAGCATGTATATCGGGATTCAGACAATAACTTTGAAAGATACACTCATGGACAAAACTTAAGGAAGTTGTACCTTTTAGCATGTATATCGGGATTCAGACAATAACTCTGAAAGATACACTCATGGACAAAACTTAAGGAAGTTTTACCTTTTAGCATGTATATCGGGATTCAGACAATAACACTGAAATATATTTGATACACAGTGACCTTTGTTGAAGACACACAAGATAACCAAGTGTGAACAAAATTGCCTCTGTCTCCTTAAAAACAAAAAAATACCTTCCATTTCCTTAAGTTTTGTTCATGCGTGTATTAAAAAGCTGGCAAAAGATACCTCTAGGCTTATAATTAATTCATAAATGTTTGCTATTTATATTTCACAGACACACTAAGAATATAATAAAATTATTTTAGTTTAAAATATTTTACAGTAAACAGCACATCTCAATTTATTATCTATTTATTTAGCTTCAAAATATATATACACTCCTCACTTAGAATCAAACTTTATTTGCAGAGTTTTAAAAATAAGCAAACAAACGGTAGATTTTCGCGAAATATTTAAGTGCTTTTAGGTAATCGGTAATTTATAGGAAAACAATATTTTTCCCCGAAATATTTCAAAACTCTTTTTATATACAAGAAAAAAAAACTTTTGAAAACTGAAAGTTTTCAAAATCACATTTTTGATAGCCGTATAGAAAAGCGTTGCGCTCTTTCTTTTAATATTTTTTGGTTATTTTTGTTGTTGAAGGAACGTCCTTTTAAAATCTATCAAACAGACGAAATTAGTGTTATTCAGCAATACATATATTAAAAATACAATGTGACTTATAATAAATTTGTCGGGAAAATATTATAATCTTTTGGCATATTGATATTTATTTTTTAAGAGTTTAAAACAAATATTAATATAATCAAAGAATATAATAAGAAATTTGAACTATTTTTGACCCCTATAATTCTTTTAAAATAAAACAATTTTCTAATGCCCTTATTGCAATGATAAAATAAGGGAAGTAGAAATTTGATTTATTTTAAAAAGTATCATACGCGTGTCAAAAATAGTTCAAAATTTTCATAACAGATGGCGCGCTAATACATCATTTTAATATATTATATAATATCAAAATATTTGTATTTTAGGCGCGAATAAATAATATAAGGGTTTTATCAGGTTCTCTATAAAATGTAATTCTAAAAAATTAAACTTTAAAAAATATTTTGTCTAGAACCGTAAAAAGTCAAAACTATAGAACGGAAATCCTAAAGGAAAAGGTCATTTATATCAAACATCTTAAAACAGGAAACTGGAGGGGAAAGTTATTTATCTAAATCACGCAGAATAGGAAATTTTAGGGAAAATACAAAATTCGATAATCCAAACGAGACACTACTTTTATCTCAAAATATAAATAATGGAACTTTTTATCGGGCTTTTTTATTCTTTTTATAAAAAAAATATTTTAGTGAGACGAAAGACAAAATAATATTTTGTGCATTTTAAAGAAAATAATAAATAGTATGTATAAATGTGTAATTTTTTAAAATTGGTAACTGAAAAGATCTTTAAATTTTTCTTTTATTTTTAAATAATATTATGCTTGATTTTTCATTTATATAAATGAAAGGAAGGAAATGACATTTTGCAATTAATTAATATAAAGATAAGTTTTAAAATTGAATTTTTTAAAATTTCATGACATACTTTTAATAGAATAAATGTTTCAACTTTAAAATGAGTCAGTTATTTCGTATTTATACATTACATTAATGCGCGCAACACAGAAATTCTTTAATCAATATCTAGTGATTTTATTTATGAATACCCCATCACAGATATATATATAAAACAAATATTTTAATAACTGAAATCTTGTGTGTGTGTGTGTTAGGAAAAATGAAATTAATATAAAAATGCTTTCAAACATACTTTAAAAAATAGATATTATTAAGAAATAAACTATAAGTGTGAAATTATTAACCATTAGAAGAGAAATATGGTTTTAAATATTACGTTTAGATATGTTCATAAATTAGATTAACCTAGGTTTCTGTATAGTACAATAATATATAACTGCTTGCATTTAATGGAATCTGATATATGAGCATGTTTCAATTTCAATTTGCTAACAGTACCAGATCAAAAGATTATTTTGGTGAATATTTGGCACGATTCATATACAATCTTCCATCTAAAAAAGTTCATGTGAACAGTCAGGATATGCTTATTTTGTTTTTAATATCAACACCTGACCTTTTTCTGTTTTTAAAATATTTTTTTTTTACATTATTAAAAATGTAAATACAAGTAATTCTATTTAAATAATTGTATATCGAGTATGTACTCCGCAAAATGTTTCTTCACATTAAATCAACGTTTAGTTGATTTTTATTCCACTAGATGCCTCTCTGCCATCTAAATATTCTCATGTAAGCGGTTAGGATATGCCTTTGCTGTTTTTTAATATTAATACTTTAGCATTTTTCTTCTTTTTTTTACATAATATAATGTATTAATTATTTACAATGCATTTTTTAAAAATGAATTTTGAATCAAATGACTAAATCAAGGGAATACAATATTGAATTGAAATTGAATCCAATTTTTGGTATTGAATCCAATAGTTAAACATTAGGAATTTATAGCCCAAAAACATAGATTTTTAAATCTTTCGTGGAGGTAATATCTTCATTAGAAGTTAGGTATGTAGTATATATTTTTCGTTATTGATTTTTCATATAATAATATCTCAAGCTATAGAGAGAAAAAAATGCTAGACAATATTTATATTAAATAAGAGTTCGTTGAGTTTTGGGTTATAAATATTTTTATAGAGTTTCCTTGAATCAAAATAAATATATTTTAATATAAATAGATACTTTCTTACATAAATATTAAAGCGTTGTTAGTTATACTGAATAATTTTTTTTTTAATTTCAAATTTAATTAACAAATACATATATCCTGAATATAGAGGTTGTCTGGCCGGCATTCATATTTCTGTGAAAAATAGACACTTCGGCCAGTTAGTTTTTTTTTTCTCAACGTTTCAGCAAAAATCCTTTCTCTTCGTCAGGAGAAATAAATAAAAATAAAGCATTTGGCAAGGCGTTAAAAAAATTTCTGAGAGAACGAAGACAAAGTATTTTTGCTGAAACGTTGAGAAAATAAAAAACTCTAACTGGCCGAAGTGTCTATTTTTCACAGAAATATGAATGCATGGGCATATATTAGATGAAAATTAAAACATTTTATTCTTTTTATAGTTCAATATTTAGCTAAACTATTTGCTTAGACCTTTTCCTTTGGGACGCCCTTTTATTTTGCAAAGTACTTTTTCAAATAAATAAATTAAAGAAATCTCAGCAGAAGATAAGCGAACAGCTTAACGAAATATATGACTGTAAAAGAATGCATTTAAAAAAAAATTGATCCAATATATGCTCATGCAATCATGATTTTAAATAGATTATATACTGTTAACAAAGATAAATATATATCACCGTATTTATTTAAGAAAAAGATGAAAAGAAATAGAATTTGATTAAGAATGTAGTAAAAGGATATCAGATATAGACAGAAATTATATCTACCATTCTTTTTACAGTTCAAATACTGTTTCTTTTCATCTCTTAATAGTTATTATTTATTTTTGATTAGAAATAGCAATATATATTTAGATTTTTGTGAATAATGAGCAATCTATTTGAAATTATCATTGAATAATAGTGAGTAGATATATATGGGATGAGAATGATGAAGATATAATTTCTGTCAAGTCCTAGACAGAGAATCTGCAGACGGGACAAAAGGCTAACGATCGTCTAAGGTCTTTAGCCTTAGAGAACTGCGTAGATAAGTACTGTACTTAGGGTTAGTCAGGTGTATAGTGACTTACCGATAGTTGAAATGTAGGTATCATAGTAGCGTTCGTCACAGAATCGGTGGACAATACATGTTTTCCCGACGTTACTATCTCCCAGGACCAGGATCTTATACGTTGAGGCAAATTCTGCGGCCATGATGCCTCATTGATCGCTCGCAGGGGGCGATGGGAAAGTGTGACGTCACACCGTCGCTGGGGGGAGTGTTGTTGATATGGTGTTAGGTAGGCTAGGGGTTGTTGGGTGATGTGTCATCGGTGAATATGAGTATTGAGTGTCCCCTGTGTAGTGTACTTCAATCTAATATTAGTTCTGCAGATATTGGATTTGATAGATTTATAAAAGAAAGTATTTACAAAATTCTGCTGAGACTTATTCTTATCATATACAGTGGATTATCGATTTAATAATAAACATATTAAGACTGATATGCTCCCGTTACAAAGATCCCAAATACAATTCTAGTATAATAACTAAAATATGACCTATAGCTCTTCATTGGAGATGAACTCCATTCTACAACGGATTCCTGCTCATGTTGGGATCGAGGGTAATGAGATGGCAGATGAATTAGCAAAGGAAGCCAGAAAGTTACCAAAGGAAAGAACAAATGTCAGTATTTGATGCTGTAGCAAAATACAAGATAATTCAACAAAAGATAAGGAAAGATCAAATAATAGAAATAAACTCTGAGAGAAGAATTACAAAAACAATAAGATTCAGAACGAAACACTATAAAGGAATGACAATACATCCAGATGGCACAAGAATCTATAAGACATGCAACAACTGTCCTTGTGTGGAACTAACACCTACTCACATATTTTCATGCCCAGCAATGGCCGCAGCCTTGCAGAAAATTGACATGGACCCAGAGCAGCAGCTTTACACACCCAAGATAGAGGACATTGCGACTGCTGTGATAGAGATGCATGGAGACAACTTAGGTTCTTCATTGGACACGAGAATAACAACAGGACCTATAGTATCCGAGACCAAATCGGATTCAAAACCAGGATTTTTATGACCTCAAACTCAATTTTTGCATTATTTTTCAAAAATTGAGCCTATTTAAAACTGAAATGTGTATTTTAGGAAAATACCTAGCTTTATATATACTTTATTTACGAGAAACAAATATCAAAAGGGGGGTAACCATTAAGTATAAACAGGGAAACACATATATGTATATATTTCTGGTTTCTCAGGAAGCTTCTAGGACCATATTTTTGGTCAGAGAGGTACAGCCAGCATCGTGCTGAAAAGGGCCAACAGCCAAAAACGCGGATGGCTTTTCTTGATTTATCAAGAAAGTAGGTTTTCCAAATATCACGGAACAAGTTAAATCAACGTTTAGTTGATATTTGTTCCACTGGATGGCGCTCTGTCATCTAAAATGCTTATGAGAACAGTCAGGATATGCTTTTTTTGTTTGTAATCTCAACACCTGACCTTTTTTTTTCTTTTTTTTTCCAATATATATATCGATTTTACCATGTCTTTTTATTAGGATAATCGAAGAGAAATTCCTGGCTAACAAGATGGGATGTATCTCAGCGAAGAAAAGATATGAGTCATATAATTTTCAAAAGCATTAAATTTTTGGTTGGTAAAAAAAAGATATTTTTGCATATCTTGTAGTTGAATCTATTAAAATAAAGGAATGAAAGATTCCAGAGAGCTGTTAACGATGGGCCCCGGTAGAAGCAGGGTTCGGCAAACTTTTGATTCGGAAGAGTCAAAAATTACAATTTACAAAATTTCAAAGTTTTTAAAGAGCCACAAAATTGTTTCTTGCCAACAATAAAGAGTACTCACATAAATAATATTTGCGTATGGAACTATATAAAGAGCCGCAGCTTCACATCCAAAAAGCCGCATGTGGCTCGGGAACCGCAGTTTGCCGACCTCTGGGTAAGGGGATAGGACAGACACTGTGTGGGGAAGAGTCGGTAGACGAGTGGGCAACACCCTCGATTCCGACAGCCATGAACAGGGATTGAATCCCGCGTTAACATTTTGTTTAATATATTAATAACCTTCACATATTATTCATTTTGAAAATGGAGCGATCCATATTTAATTCATTATATAATAAAAAGGCATATATTGGATTTAATAAAATATTTATTTTCGCCAATATTTCGGCTGGCTGAACGCCAACCTTTATCGAAGCATTACATTTTTGTATGCACAATTTTATAACACTCTGCGGCGCTGAATTTGTGTATACAAAAATGTAATGCCTCGATAAAGGTTGGCGTTCAGCCAGCCGAAATATTGGCAAAATAAATATTTTATTAAATCCAATATATGCCTTTTTATTATCTAATATTATTCATTGTTTCAAATATCATAAACTAGGTTGTTCTTTTTGAGCGGTACCTAATAAAGTGGTTTTGGAACAAGAACAAACAGTGTGTGGGATGTGTGACGTCGATGGTACCAAGAGAAGAAGCAGGAGATTCCAATAGCAGTGAGCCTATCAAACTCAATACCAAAGAACTCAGAATGGAACGTTAATTTCTTTAAAAAAGATACTCACCTTCCTTCTTAAGAACTATGTGAAGCATTCAATTATATAAGGTTGACCCAAAAGTTCGTGTTTTTTCTTAAAACGTTGTTTTTCTTATTACTTGGCGAATAATCTGGTAACAAAGTATTTATTAATTTTATTATTTTTATTAACAGAGTGGTCATTTTTATGTTTATATTTTGCTACTCTGTAATTTTCCCTCGTGGCTTATCTTTTGTTTTACCATTCATAGTTTGTTCTTGCCTGAAATAAATTGTTGTCTCATCCCGAAGTTGATCTTCCCTAATTTTCCACGTGGCAATATCATTACGGAAAATACATGATAACACATAATACAATTACGTTATACATAATACAAATACATTATACATAACGGCGAATAATTTTAATGTTTCAATTTTTGCAAGTGTTTACGAACTTTTGGGACCACTTGTAGAATGGTGGATCCATTTAACACTTCCATTCTCTTTTCTTAAAATAATCACTATAAGTCGTCTGCGTTTATATCTTATATTGTGTTCTCAGAATCTATCTAGTTAAAGATTAAACTCTGTCGCTTATATAGAGGAGTGAAAACAGTATTTGCTTGTCTAGCTCACTTCATAATGATAGCACATTTACCTCTTTTGTTGATAAATTGAGAAATTTGTGTCAAATATGCGGTAAATAACGCGTCTGTTGGTAGCCTAGGTAAATTGGTCTTTAAAATGAGGCTTTATCAACCGACCCGAGGCCGCTAAATTCCGGAGACGGATAGCGCTTAGTTTTAATGTTTATTTTGACGGGAGATTTATGATGCATTAGCTGCCATCTGTTATGAAAATTCGAAACTATTATAAAGCGTATGATTCTTTTAAAAATTAAACAATTTCTAATGCTCTTACTGCAATGGAAAAATTAATGGGAGGCCTGGATCATCAGTGGTGAACCCTCCCAGCGGTTTTGCCTCAACGTATCTGGTCCTGGGAGATAGTAACGTCGGGAAAACATGTCCACCGATTCTGTGACGAACGCTACTATGATACCTACATTTCAACTATCGGTAATCATAGGGGGATTCGCCACTGATGAGCCACTCCCTCCAATTAATTTTTTCATTTCAGTAAGGGCAGTAGTAATTTTTTTATTTTGTATGAATCATACGCGTCTTTAATAGTTTCGAATTTTATTTTTATTGATCACTAGCCGAATGACCCGGGCAACGCCCAGGTTTTACCCGATTAAATGTTTTTATTCAAATACTATTCGTTACAATTATAAATTGGCGCCGTGGATGTCACTCTTGTGAAACGCCCCGCTCCAAACTTTGTGTCTGAGAAGCGATATTTTTATAGAAAGATGATCTGGCTTTTGTTTTCTGCTCGAATGAATGTTTTTCTGTTAGAATTTTGTTCCTGCGTACAAAAAAAAATGAACTGGTTTCACCCGTGGTCTCTGCTTTTTGGAATTTTTCCCGATATAATTTTGTATCTGATAACAAACATAATACAGAAATATGGTCATCATCATTTTCTGACTAAAAAAAAACAACTATTTTTGCCCAGAACCTGTCAATTTTATTTTTTATTGGCTAAAAATCCGATAAATATATTTTCCAGATTTTTCTCTATGTCCTGTCAAAACACGTTTTACATGTACAATAGGTCAGCTGATATTACCTCCCATCTTCACCTCTAGAGGCGCTGCTTGCGAGCGAAAAGGCAAATTTGCAACGCAATTTGCAAATAACTCGAAGAATATTCGGGATAGAGACCTGAAATTTTCACTATAAGTTTTTTCAGATTCTACTCTATATACTGTTAAAATTTCAGTCAGATTAGTTACGTATTGTGGACGTGTATAGCCGACATAGATACCCACATACATACATACACTGACTTTTATATATATAGGGATTATCCTCTCCGGAAAAAATTTCCATCCATATTTAGGTAAATTGGTGAATGGTTTAGGTAAATGTGGTAAATTACTATATAATGGTATGAACTTTAGGTTAGAATGTTTATATAGTTGTCAATCTATATGCTGATACTCTCTCAGTCTATTGAAGAGTTCTTCTGTTTATAGAATCTTATATTGATGGTTAGATGATATGGAATCATTGTTTGGGTTCCTCAATATTTGGCTGTTTTGGGAGGTTTTGATGTTATTCTTAAAGAACAGTTTTTTAAGATGCCATCTTCTTAATTGTGAGTTCATCGTACTCTCTCTTCTCTTCTCTTATATATATGTAGTATATTTATTCTATATACAGTTACGAGCGTCATCAATTCTTCATCTCTTAATCATTCACCTCTGTCACCGTTTGCTTTTTTTTTTTTGGAATGGCGCCCTCCTATTGGTTGGCTACGATCACGCCACCATAATTTTCCCTGTATATAAATATCATATTACCATTAAGTTCTATCACTGTTTTTCCTGTATGTATCCTACATTTCTGCTTGGAGAATCTGTATAAAACTAAAAGGTCTTAATAAAGGCTTTGTTGTTGTTGTCTTATATGAACAATATAATAAAGCAGTTTCGATCAATCTCTTTTCTCTTCAGGTAATATTATTCTATAGCCCCGGACTTTGCTTCTTTTGCCAAGTTGTAATTCGTGTTCTATATTGCACTAGCCGAATGGCCTGGGCAACGCCCGGGTTTTACCCGAGTGCGTATATATTTTAAAAGCGTTTTATTTCAAATACTATTCGTTACAATTATAAATTGGCGCCATGGATGTCACTCTTGAGAAAAACATCCCGTTCCAAACTGTGTGTTTTAAAAATGTTTTAATTAAAATACTATTCGTTACAATTATAAATTGGCGCCGTGCAAAACGGTATAATACACTGCGTGACATTGAAAATGGAACACCAAGAAATAGTGGCCAGAAAGTGATGAAACTCGGCAGACAGAGAGAGACAGGGACGAACAATAAGTGATCTTTATTTCAAAATGATAGTCATAATACAGAGCGAGAACGGCGTCGGCTTAGTAGCAAGTAGGACCACCGCGGACGGCGATGCACGCAGCAACACGTCTAGGTAGAGAGTCAATCAGAGTACGGATGGCGTCCTGAGGGATGGCTCTCCATTCCCTCTCAACCATTTGACACAGTTCGTCTTCTGAACGCGGCTGTGGCAAGGCATCAAACGGCGCCCAATGATGTCCCAGACGTGCTCGATTGGTGAGAGATCAGGAGAGTACGGTGGCCAGGGAAGCATCTGTACATCTTGCAGAGCTTGTTGGCTAATGCGAGCAGTGTGCGGTCGGGCGTTATCCTGCTGATAAAGGGCATTGGGTACCCCCTGAAGGTAGGGGAGTGTCACCGGTCGCAGCACATCATCAACGTATCATTGGGCCGTCATAGTGCCCTGAATACGAAGTAAAGGTGACCTGGAATCATACGCGATTGCGCCCCAAACCATGATTACACGTTGTCGCACGGTGGGGCGTTCCACAATTGCTGCCGGATTGGACCTTTCTCCACGTCGACGCCACACGCGTACACGGCGACTATCACTGGACAAGCAGAAACGCGACTCATCTGAGAACACGACCCTGTGCCACTCCGTCATCCACGTCGATCTAGCCCGGCACCATTCCAAACGTTGGCGCCTATTCGGTGGGGTCAATGGCAGTCTTCTTAGCGGACGGTATGAGTGCAAGCCATTAGCAACCAATCGACGGGAAATGGTTCTAGTCGAGATGGAATGATCTAGGGTGTCTTGCACATGTTGCAGGATGGCGGTACAAGTGGCTTGTGGGGCCGCCACTGCTTGTCGAAGGATACGCCGATCTACACGTGCTGACGTCACTCTGGTTGCACCGACATTCCTATAAATTGCCACATTTCCTTGTTCCAACCATCTTCTCCACAGTCGGTGCACCGTGGACGCACCAAGGTGTGTATCAGCTGCGATTTGACGTATGGACCAACCTGCCCTTTTCAGTCCGATCACCATGCCCCTCGTAAAAGCGTCTGTCTGCTTGAACTGCCTCCGTTTACGATGACCTGGCATTCTCTGTTATTACACGTGTCTTTTGACACAAGAACAAAATTTCTACAATGATTTTCCTTGAAGAAATAACGACACGAATACTGTCCTTTCTGCAAGTTCCTTCCCTTATATCTTACTCCATGTGCGCACGAGAGCTGCGCATTTTACATCATTTGCATAACTCGGTATTGTTATTTATTTTAAAAGATTAAGTAATTGTGCAAAACGATAATTGCCTTAAAAAGAAATTGCCTTAAAAAAAAGAAACATTCGGGGTGATTTTGTCTTGCATTCGTTTATACAATTATTATATATATTGGCATCATATATTAACTTTATGAACGGAAAAATAGGTCCAGGGTAGCCTAGTGGTCATGGCATCTGCCCGGTAAGCGGAAGGTCGTGGGTTCGATTCCCATCCCTTGACACTTTTTTTATTTTATCCATTCTGACCAAAATCTATCCGTGAACTTCACACAGTGAACTTCACACAGACAGAATAAGGCAATTATATAAGTAGATTATTCATTCGCCTAAATTCTATTAAACCGTTCCTTTCCAGATAGTAAGATATGAGAAAATACACTTTGAATTGACAATTCAATATATTGTATTGACCCTCTTAGTTAATTATTAAAAGAATCAAAGATAAATTAAACAAAGATAAATGTGATTAATTACAATTTGATGATTAAAATATATTTAAAAACTGTTCTCAGGAAAACATACCCTTTGAATTGAAATAATAGAAATAGTTAATAGCAGTCAATTGGAATTTTTTTATCATCTCATTGTGTAAATATTTGGTTCTGTTGTATATATATATAGTTTAGTTTTTACAACTATCCTTTGCCTGTAGAAGGACGTCTAGTCCGAAAGCTTGCAGAATAAAATTTTGAAAGAAGCTCCTCTCAGTCTTTTTATGCTTATTCCTTAAACCAAATTTTAAGAGTTCTTATCGTTTAATATATATTTTAAGTTTAATTTATTAATTGTTCCCACAGAGTATAAGATCACAAGTAAATAGGCGCTAACCGTAAGAAGATAATATCTTTGTTTACCATGTTATAAGTTTTATTCACTCTCTCTTGTAAATTAATAATGTTTAATTAAAATAAGAACATTAAGCCTCCAGGGAAAAGTTTCTTTTAAAAATATTTTTTATTTAAAATCTCTCAAGCTTTCGGTGTTGATTCTGCATTGAAACAAATGTAAACAACAAAAGCACTTTATTTTAATTTTAAATCTTATTTTATTGGCGTTTTAATGATGTAAGATATTTTCTCCCGTAGAAGGGCTTTCTTGCCCGAAAGCTTGAGAGATTTTTAAATAAAAAATATTGAAAAAAACTTTTCCCTGGAGGCTTAATGTTCTTGTTTTAATATTGATTCAAAGGATTATTTTATTAATAAACTTGGAATCAGCTTCTAGCAAAGTCTACAGGATCACTCTCAGTAAAAGCAATCGCTAACCATGGTTCTTATGGTTTTTACTACGTGTGTATTAGGTAATTTTTTTTATTGGCTGTGTTTTTATTCACATTTATATAACGGAAATATTTAGCAAGATTAGCGATTAAATATTGTACCCAGGTTTATCGCATAGGGGGTCGGTTGGAAGGATAGTCTAAACCGTTGGTTTTCGACCGCTACGACCCGGGTTCGATTCCCGCATTGGGCACTTTTTTTTCTGATAAAAAAAAAGCTTCAATGTCCCCCGATTATTGCAAAAGTTCAACCCCACCAGCGAGTGCACGTAAACAAACAGGACTCTGGTACATTTGTAAGTGCAAAGTCGAACTGCTTTTCACATGTCTAGACATGTGGTGCACTTACAGTAAAAGCAGTCGCTTACTTCTAACCACAATGATTATGATGGCCTGTACCACGTGTACTAAGGATAAGCAAAAAATAAAGGTTTTTCGCGTGGCTAAGGGAAACCAATTAGAACATGCTAAAAGATTACAAATATTACAATAGATGGCTTGTGTATGTGCACAATTAATGCTGAGAACTGGGGGAGGCCATGAGACCGGATTGTAAATACTATGAGGATTCCTTGGATAGATACCACTTTGTCCATCTTTTCTAGAACCCGTACTGATTTTATCTCTATATTTTGATACTGATATTAAAAATAAAACGTGTACCTTACGGCAAGATTTCCTTTTGATCTTTATTTGTTTAGAATGAAGAGAGAAAGAATTAGAATATGAAGAAGTAAGTGTGAAATCTTGAATAACTTGATGCTACTACTTAATGATTCAAATAAATTGTGTATTCGAGTATTTTTTTACTCTTGTCAATTAACAAGACAATCAATCTAAACTAAAACTTATCTAACTGAAATAATTATAAAGTCTCATAGGATTTGAATATACAACAACAACAGCTTTATTAGGACATTTCCGTCCTGTAAGGACTCGCCATACATCATTTTCATGGAGAAAAGGAAAAAATAAACAAAGGAGAGAAGGGAAAATGAAAAGGAAATCAAAATATTCAACATAACTATACAAATTAACTATGGAAGTAAATTGTTCTGTAATTTTAGTTCTTAGAGATTACCTTGTTCTCTAACGCTTTATGAAAGTTAAACAATTTTATCGCTATATATTTTTTCTCGGACATTATTCTGATTAGCTGAACTGGGTTCACGTACACTTGGATAATCTTCTTTAAGATCTTATTCCATTCCTCGTTAATGTTGGGCCAGATTTTCCACAAAATAAGACCCAACAATGATGTAAACATTTACATCATATATATATACACAGTCTTGCCGAAATGTTTGTTGTCCAGATGGAAATCCCACAACGATGGCCGACGGTGCTCTAGAGGTCAAGGCAGGGGAGGACGCAGCCCTGGACGTGTATCCCAAGACCCGCTGTAGAAGGATGGAGAATTCCCCAACGAGGAATCTCAACGATGCCTTTAAGACCAGAAACCGGGAAGGCACTCAGCTGGAGATGACACCTATGCCTTTAAAGTCCAGAAAGGTGGAGATGACACATATGCCTTTAAGACCAGAACCGGGGAAGGTGAACAGCTGGAGATGACATCGGCCCTGTCTAAGTAGCCAGAAGCCCGATACAGACAGAATCAGAGGAGGATATACAAACCTTGTACATATGTGCATATGTTGACTAATCCAAATCATTTTTTTTTTCTTTTATGCAATATGAAACGCCAAAAGGGTTATATTACCATTTCAAAAATTCCCTATATTTATTTTCTTTATTCTAAAAATGAATAAAAGCCAATTACTGGCACATCCAGATAGATTGGACATATTTCCTATTTTTAAAATTCCTTAAAGAATAAATTATTATGTAAATTTCTCAGAGGGGCAAACATGTTTGTTTTTATTTAATTTTATTACTAATCTAAATTATCTCTTGATAAGAAAGATAATTTAATTTTTTCCTTATTATTTTATTTTATTCTAAAATGAATAAAATCAATCACACACATAGCTAGATAAAATGGGTGTGTCTAGTTATTTGAATTTCTTGAAGAAGAAATTATTATAAATTTCTCATAGGATAAGCATTTATATCTATTATTTCAAAATTTTCTCTTTTAAAAAAATAATAATATTATTATTTTTTAAAATAAATCTTCTAAGAATATTTATGTAATTAATTTTATTACTCTGTAGGAAAATTGAGGATTTACCTTGGGGGCGTTGTTTGAAAATAACGGCAGTTCTTATCGAGTTTTTATCGGGGAAAGATGACCAAAACGGGACGTCCTGGGCCATAGGGGTTGCCAAGACAAGTTTGAGAATGGTATGTAGAGAAAATATTTGGTAAGTCCAACCACATCATATGTTTTTAATGTGTAGACCTAAAGAGGTCCGTGTAGAAAGAATGTTAATAGCCATGATAGATAGTAATTTTCTTTTGGTAGATTCGACTATTTAAGATATATAGTGAATAGAGATATAAATCCTTTATGTTCTTTTTTTTATTAGTCATCTTGACTGATCATTTTATCTAGATGCGGTAACTTGGTTGAAATACCAAATTGTAGGTTCTCAGTCAATTTTCTTTTATAGGAATTTTATAATTTGCAAAAGAAATTAATTTTTTTAAGCCTACTCATGCTGTCTACTGATAAATAAAAAAAAAATTCTTGTAAATTCCATAGAGGTGAATAAATTTTAATGTTCAATATTTTAAAAGTGTGTTGGTATTATTCTATCCATAATTAACTACAAATCACATGTAAATCCTTGGTGTGTATTATATTTTTTCTGTGTGTATGTGTTTAAATAAAATCCACTGGAATATAATTGGAAATGAGCTAGACCGGATTAGAAATAGAGACGTCCTCAAATGGGACGTAAGAAGAGATCTTACATTAACAATAGTGCATTCAGAGATGTAGTGGGTCATTTCTTCTATGCTTTCAGTTTTGCAGAATTTACAAATTACATCTTTCTTTTTAATTATTTGAATGTGACTTTCTCTTAGTAAAGTCGAAGTGATTCTTGTTTGGGTAATGTAACCTTTTTTATGTCTAATGATAGGTTCCAGGATAAAAATTGTTCAGGTATTAAATACTTATATAATAATTTATAATTAGAATATAATCTTGTATGATCCATTTTTGCTAAGTCCTGCCGAATTAATTGTTGAGTTTTTGTACGAAAAATCCCTGGTAATTCGTTTTGAATGGTCTCATAGTCGATAGCATTGTTTGTCCAGGCAAGGCCGCAGTGGTGGTAAATTGCTAAAATAGTCCTGTAGAGTTAATAGGTTTTCCTGTATTTATGGATATTTCTCTTAACCTATTCCAGCATATCTTGGGAAACCTATGGTTACACATTCTTTCTAATCTTAGAAGGTATTTCATGGTTAATTTAGTGGCGTTTAGTGTAAGTGATATTCTACCCGTTTCCAGTCTAACAATGTAGCCAGGGGTATATCTTGGTAAATTGAGAAGACTTTTAATAAAAATATTTTGTAATTGGTCTATAATATATTCATTGTCAGATGCCCAAATCGGCGCAGCATACATTAATATTGATTTAATTATCGCATCAAATAATTATTTGAATATTTTAAAATGCGACTGTTTACATCTTCCACGGGTGCAAATGAAGAACTCTGGACTAAGACCACCATAGTGATCTCAACAATGGGTCGAACTCTGAAAGCTCAGAAGGCTGATGGCGTATGTTATCATCAAGCATCCTCAGTCTTCTAGCCGCCGTGCTACAGTCCCATCGGACCTTTAGGTCTCCTGGCAGATGCTACTTAGGACTGTGGAGTCCAATACCAAGGACTG
Organism: Cordylochernes scorpioides; assembly: GCA_030710605.1. NCBI lineage: Eukaryota > Metazoa > Arthropoda > Arachnida > Pseudoscorpiones > Chernetidae > Cordylochernes > Cordylochernes scorpioides. The sequence goes on from CP092868.1 coordinate 50,992,316, forward strand.
TGGCGTCCAACCCTTACCTCCTGTGTTTTTCAGTTTGCAGTGTCACACCCAGGTACAGGTCCGCCACTCTTGTGCACATTATGCTATATATAGCAAAAAAGGGAGTTGCGACGCTACCGACTGGGATAGCCCGGGAGTGGCGGACCTATGTCTGGATGCGACGCTGCCGACTGGGATAGCACAGAAGTGGCGGACCTATGTCTGGATTACCGACTGGGATAGCACAGGAGTGGCGGACCTATGTCTGGGTGCGACGCTACCGACTGGGATAGCACAGGAGTGGCGGACCTATGTCTGGATGCGACGCTACCGACTGGGATAGCACAGGAGTGGCGGACCTATGTCTGGATGCGACGCTACCGACTGGGATAGCACGGGAGTGGCGGACCTATGTCTGGGTGCGACGCTACCGACTGGGATAGCCCGGGAGTGGCGGACCTATGTCTGGGTGCGACGCTACCGACTGGGATAGCACGGGAGTGGCGGACCTATGTCTGGGTGCGACGCTACCGACTGGGATAGCACGGGAGTGACGGATCTATGTCTGGGTGCAACGCTACCGACTGGGATAGCACGGGAGTGGCGGACCTATGTCTGGGTGCGACGCTACCGACTGGGATAGCACGGGAGTGACGGATCTATGTCTGTGTGCGACGCTACCGACTGGGATAGCACGGGAGTGGCGGACCTGTGCCTGGATGTGACGCTACCGACTGGGTTAGCACGGGAGTGGCGGACCTGTGCCTGGATGTGACATTACTGACTGACAGCAGAAAAGCAGGGTCCTATACCATCGATTGTGACAAAGAGACGCGGCAGCGTGAAGACAAACAGCAAGATGATAGGCTACAGAACCAAGAGAGCCGGAGTGATCTTTACAGAAGTTCTAGCCACTATCTCAGGGACTTAGGCAATCCATTGGGTGGCCAGGCACCTCCTGGAGAAACTTCAAACAGCGAGTCCAAAGCCACCCCCTTCCTTCTAAACCTTTTTGAAATCCCATCGTAATTTTTAGAAGGTTCTTTTTTTTTCTTACTTTACGGCCTTAGTGATGAGAATCAATTTTAAAATTTACGTTTTTATTTTTAAAACTTTAAAATCCACACTGTAGTGGAGGTAGAGGGGGCTAAGAAATTACGAGAGGAAAAAGTCTTCATTTCTTTCTCAATACATATTGACCTGAATTTGAACAAAATAGGGCAGACAAAAAAATCAAATCAACTCCAAATGTCGTTGAATTTCACAATCTCGATCATTTCTCCAGGATTTCAGTAATTCCTGTGGACTGAAAATAAATATTTGAATCTGGTGGAACATTAGTCAATATAAATTTCTTAATTCTTTTAGATGATGTTTATTTGGAGTGAATATAGTTAAATTATTTTTATCTATCCATACACATGGTGTATTTAATAATATGCATGGAAAGGTATATTCATAGATGTCTTATTTGAAATTTATGAAAAAAATGAAATTTTTGATCGTTTCTAAATTTGT
>CP092868.1:50993912-51055286 GCA_030710605.1 Cordylochernes scorpioides
AGCGCCTATTTACTTGTGATCTTACACACATACTCTGTGGGAACAATTAACTAATATATACAACAAATACTAACCTGTACATTATAAATATCATTACCTAGGTAACTTTCTCATTTTGTGTGGCGCCCAATAACGTTAGTTTTGAACTGGAATTTATTTGTTTTCGATTTGCATACATTCTTTGTAAAAAGTAAAAAGCGTGGTGTATATTTTCTTTTATTATAAACGCTATTATGATATTCAAAATAGTACAAAAGTGAAGTTGTACTGAGATTAGGTGATTCAATTAAGATATAGGTCTCAAAACTTGGAGCAATAAATCAGTGAAATGAATTTTGGCTTCGATATAAGTCTGGAGGTGATAGATTCTACCGTGGGCCACAGGTAACTGAGGGTGATCTTTGCCAACTTCAACTCCAACTTTTTTTTTTTTTTTTGGCGAAGAGAAAGCATTTTTGTTCAAATAACTTCACATGGAGTAGTCCATCAGGTTCAGAGCCGGGGTTCAGAACCCTGGAAATGTTTCTTGCAGAAGGAGATCATGGATTTGGATGCGTGAAGCTGCTCTGATGAGAGTTGGTGGAGAAGACAACGATAATTGATAGTTTTCTACAATCACAACTCGAGATTGAATCTCGCACTAAGTACTTTTTCTTGAAAACAAAGTTCTTTAATTCTTAAAATTAAAGATTGCCAGTAAATCTTTTTATTATCTCGACGTTTTGACAAAAATCTTTTGTCATCGTCAGGTGCAAATAAAAATTAAAGCATTTGGCGTTAAAAATTATTCTAGAATTTTCTCTTGACAAAAGATTTTTTGTCGAGATAATAATTTACTGGCCGAAGTATCTTTAATTTTAAGAACTATGAATGCTGGCCAGGCAGCCTCTAACTTTATGATAAAGTTCTTGAATTTGAAAGATTCTTGAAAAAAATCCAACCTACAAGTGAGTAACCAAACGGTGTTATGGTACTTTATAAGGTCAAAGTCGAGAACAGCTTTCTACATTGAGTAAAATTAATCAAGTCTCCAGGGAAAAGTGTCTTTTCAAAACTGTACATTTCTGGTAGCTCTATACTTCCAATTGTAAAAAGAAACCTGGCCCTAGATTCCTTATTGATTTTTTTCAAATATGTTAAACTTCTGTTTTCTAATCTGGGATAATTCTGTATGGGACGAGAGTCATTAATAAAGGCTTTTTGTGATTGTTTTAACGCGGAGTAGATAAAAAAAATCTCTGAAAAACGGTCAAAATTACCTCAGGCCATTTGCCGGTCTACACTACAAGTCAGCAGTTAAGATTGACTCACCTAACCAATTTTGTTATGCTGATTCGACTCCACTTACTATTCTGATGGAAGATATTATTATATTTCCTTCCTTTTTGGATAATAAAGCTAATTCTTTCGGAGTTAGGGTAGCTTTTGATAGGTTTACTATTTTATTGGGGTTACCAATGCGATTTAGTTTTTGTTTATTGAATTTCAGTTGCCCAATGTTCTTTTTTACTCTGTCTCCTCTCTATTTCTATTCTTAATGTCATATTCTCAGAGGTGGCTCGTACTATTTGTCTACCATTCCCAAACAGCGCCTCATTTCAGGTTCATCTCAACTTTTCTCAAGTCCTTAATCAAGCAGAAAAACTCCCCATTTCCAAAACCATCACACCTTCATAGAAGAAATACTAAAGTCCCAAGCCCAACCAAACACGATAATGGTCACGTTCGATATAGAATCCCTTTACCCCAATGTTCAACATCCGTTGATACTAAGCAGACTGAAGAGTTATTAAGATAACATTAAATCGATCCTATCGCGTTACAAAGAATATAACTCAACCCTTTGGTGAAAAAAATAGTACAAATGTGAAATTGTACTCGGATAAGGTGGATAATTAAGAAAAAGGCATCTCATTATCGTGCAAATGAAATTTGCTAATGGCTTGCGACATCTCTCGGAATAAATATTAACTATTCTGTTAATTTTTATCCTGGAATAATTAAAAATTAACAGAATAGTTAATATTAATCCCGACAGATGGCGCAAGCCATCAGCAAATTTCAGTTTCACGATAAGGATATGCCTTTTTCTTAGAATTGTTACATCATGATTAATGGCGTATTTCTTATATTATTTTTAATATATTTGAAATTTAAATTATATATTTACTTATTTTTATATTCTATGATATTTATTTAAAACAGATTATTTGGATTATCATCATTTGTATTTAGGTACACGTGTGACTTCACTGCTCTCTTTGATGTGAGAAAATAAATAAATTATTCTGGAGGCTACTTAAAGTAGACTTATCTCATTATTCCCTTATATAAATTTGTAGGATGGTTGAAACACGCTCTGGTAAGATGCAAGACCCAGCACAGGAGGGAATCATGGCTAAAGAGTGCCAAGCCGCAACTTGGTGCAACAATTGGTAGAGATGCTAGTTCCGACCCAGTTGTCCTGAATCCCAACATCAACATCCCCAAGTATGATGGAACAGAAGACCCTCGCCCATGGATTGAGTCTCTTGAAGAAATTGGCTTCCTGTACCACTGGGCAGAATATATTATTTCTCGCTATGCAGCCATGAATATGATTGGTAGCGCCAAAACCTGGCTGGACCTACACAAGATAAGTTTTACCAGCTGGGAACATTTCAAGAGCCGCCTAATTCAGGATTTTGCCTCAGACGCCAACAAAGAAGAAATGAAGATGAGGCTAAACAGAATGCAGCAGTGGAATGAACCTGCAATCAGGTTTGCAGAGGATATCCTGGTTCTGTGCAACAAGGTCGACCCCCAAATGGAAGAAGAGACTAAAATAAATTGGGTTATTGGAAGGTTGAAGAAAGAATACTCTTTTGCCCTCTACTTAAACCCTCCTAAGAATACCAACGAACTCCTAAGATTGTGTAAAAAGATGGATTTGTTTGAATATAATTATCAAGAACGTGTAGAAAAGTCAAAGGCTCTACATAATGTACCATGCTCTCCTCGTCCCCATCATCAAGATCAATGGAAGAACGCTCCGTCGTTCAGAAGACCACACCAGAACACTTTCAAGCCCCAGGTTCCTGCTCCCAGACAATACCAGGCCAACCCCTCGCCCCAGGTCTCTGCCGCTGGACGACCTGCCTATGCAAATTCAAGTTTCACGCAGAGACAGACCCACCAAAATAAAGTCTACAACAAGAGTCCAGCTACAAACAAAAGCAGGACGGAGGACGGAAGACCTATATGCTTTAAGTGCAATATTCCAGGACACATTGCGCGTTATTGTAGGGTCAAGTTTGTGAGGATCGTAGAAGAGGACCCCTCAGTTTCCCAAGACAAGAGTCAAGAAAATCTTCAAACGGACGAAAGAAAAGATTATACACGGCCTCGCCTCTATGCGGATGTTTGTAATGACACACGAACGAATATTCCTACACGGAATAGATATTCCGTGTTGGAAGATTTAAACTAAGTGTCGCGCCTGATTCCTTCAATCAAAGCAAGTCGACCATAAATGGAATTAGAAAGTTGGACCCTAGGTACAAAATTAAGATTAATGTGGACAAGATAGGGTTATGCGAAGCTTTGATTGATACAGGCGCCGATCTTTCAGTGGTCGACCTAAGAACAGCACTTTTTGCTGGCCGTGAAATAAATAGTCTCACTAAAACGTGTTCAGGACCCGATGGAAAAAATTAGATATGGTAGGTAGCATTATTTTAGATTTAAAAATTGATGACACTGAATTATCCCACATATTTGTAGTAATGGACGCGCAGCTACGAACCAGGAGAATTAGTAGCAGTTTGGACACCAATTAGGAAAATAGGAAAGTGTGAGAAACTACTTAGAAAATATTTTGGCCCATATAGAATATTAAAGAAGCTGTCCAACGTAAATTACTTAATTGAACCAAAAGATAATCCTGGCCAAGACCCATTGATTGTCCATGTCTCAAGAATCAAACCCTATTTTGAAAGAATTGATGAGGTCAATCACGAGGACGTGACGACCTCTGGAGAGGGGGAAGTGTTACATCATGATTAATGGCGTATTTCTTATATTATTTTTAATATATTTGAAATTTAAATTATATATTTACTTATTTTTATATTCTATGATATTTATTTAAAACAGATTATTTGGATTATCATCATTTGTATTTAGGTACACGTGTGACTTCACTGCTCTCTTTGATGTGAGAAAATGAATAAATTATTCTGGAGGCTACTTAAAGTAGACTTATCTCATTATTCCCTTATATAAATTTGTAGGATGGTTGAAACACGCTCTGGTAAGATGCAAGACCCAGCACAGGAGGGAATCATGGCTAAAGAGTCTGCCAAGCCGCAACTTGGTGCAACAATATCATATCCCTTTGTCTCAAAACAAGTATTCTCTTATATGGAGCCATCATATTGATTAATCAAATAATATTAAGAATTTTGAAAAAGGCATCTCCTTGTCGTGCAACTGAAAGTTGCTGATGGCTTGCGTCATCTATCGGAATAAATATCAACTATTCTCATTGATTTTTAATTATTCCAGAATTGACCAAATATATCCATTCTTGATTAATCAAGAAAAGCTAACCACGGACGCGTTTCGGGCTGTTGGCCCTCATCATAATATTAAAACGCCATATATATTCGATGTAAAGAATATAAGATCATATATGTAGGTGAGACTTGGCATACATTTAAACATAAGAATATCATAATATAAAAGAAATATAGACAGCCGAGACAATAGTATCAGCATATAAAGGAAGCAGGCCACTCTTTCACTTCTCTACCATATCAGAACCTCCATTACTGTAACATCCCAAATAAACAACAGAGGATTATAATAATCCATCAGGACAATAGCATCAACAGGAGACTTTAAGATATTTATAATATACTTTCCCCTGAGCCCATCCCAAATCCTTCAAATCCCTTTTTAAGAAAGATCTACAGTAAAAACCAAAAAGCTTATTGATAACAATAACTGCATTTTATTTTAAGTAATCCATTCTTCCATATCCCTCAGTCGTCTATTCTAATGCTTTATTTAATATATTCTTTTAAAAATATTTGCCCCCACTATTAGTATATATAAAATATTAAATGAATGAAAACATTCGTGTCTTAATGTCTTTATTCTTTATAAATAAATGACGCGTTATTGCTGTGTATTAATTTATGCTTGACTGGCCTTGTCCTTATTGTTTGCGGAAGAACATTGCTCGATGCAAATATTTGAATGTAATTCTACCATCCTAAAAGCTAATGTCCATAGTTTGCTTAAATACCATTTCTAAGATTCCACCCTTCAGTGTAGCATATATAAACAGAATGCTCCAATACAGTATTAGAGCTCTAAAGAAGCAGTCTGGTAGATTAAATTGGCAAAACCGCTGGGAGGGTTTACCATTGCTGAGTCAATTCCTTCCAATATTTTTTCATCGCAGTAAGGATAGTAGAAGTTTGATTTATTTGTAAAAAGAAACATTCACGTCTATGTTTTCATTTGTTATATATAGATGACGCGTTATTGCTGTGTATTAAAATACTAAATATCAAAATTTATTTTCTTCACCATTCATACGAAATTATGTAAAGTAGTAACTGATTATATTATAACTTGTGTCCTCTCTATTTGGTAATATATTGTACCGTGTTTTTTCCTGTAGAAGGGCTTTCAAGACCGAAGGCTAGAGATTTGAATTAAATTATTTTTAACAGAAACTTATCCCTGGAAAACTGATGTTTCCACCTTAATATTGATTCAGAGGATTATTCCATTGAAAAGATAAAGGGTGTGTTTCTAAAATAATTAGGCTTAAGTCCTTAGTATACCGGAAGAAACATTTCCTGCTCCCCTATTTTCATGTGATTTCCAGTGCATTCCATTTTTTCCCTTTTATTTATATTATATCCACGATACATTATAAATAAAAATGTTTATAAATGAATAAAATAAAGCATCAAGGGCTGCGTATCTTTATTGTAAGATTCCTGATATAAAATTCCAAACTAGATGGCGAAAAATTCATGGTAACGTATCTTAATAACGATTGAAAAAACCCCGTACAATTTATAAATGAATAAAATAAAGCATCAAGGGCTGCGTATCTTATATTTATCGTATTCTTATATTTATAAATTGTACGGGGTTTTTTCAATCGATAAAAATGTTTATTTGAACATAGGACAATACCGCGCCATCTATATATAAGGAAATAAAACATGAAAGCACGAAAGTTCTACTGTCCTCATTGCGATGAAGGCCGGGCACTCCCAATATTTTTCATCGCAGTGGGGACAGTAGAAGTTTGTTTTATGTATAAAAGAAACTTTCGTCCTCAAATGTTTTCTTGTTTATTTGAGTGTTTGTCCTTGCTTAGATTTTTATAATATTCGACACTAGAAGAATAACTCTGCTACGTCTGCTATCTTCCCAAGTGAATGTATTTTATTTCAACACACAAAACGTGATATCCCGGCTAGGGATAATTGCGTCGATTTACATTTTTAAACAGAAACAGTTATAAACATATTATACAAGAAAAAATAAAAAAGAGAAACAATAATATATATAGGGAACCTGAACCTTTCAGGTTAGAAAGATAAACATAAATATATTTACAAAAGTGGTTTAATCTGTTACAATTCTCTCTAGTATTTACAAATTGATATAGATCTACAACATTAGTAACTGTCTGTTGTCTAACGATAAAGAAGAGTGGGCATTCCAGCAGTAGGTGTCTCGAATCCTGGATTTCCTTGCCACAATGAGAGCTAGAGTCTTCAACCGCTCCAATTGTTGATAAAAATCCCTTAAAATTTCCATGGTTCGTTGTGAACTGGGTATTATAAAAATTGGAACGGAAAGTTTATTTCAAGTGAATGTATTTTGCACCTTTAATATCATGTAAATTTATAAACTTATTTTAAACGTTATTTTAGTTAATAGCGTAGGAGATTAAATTTTCGAAACAATTGGAAGGGTTCACCACTGATGAGCTATTTCCTCCCTCTTTCAGTCTTTAATCATCTCGCAGGATAAGAGCTGTAGAAATAATTTTAATTATATATTTTTTAATATATTCTCGAGGGATTTATCCCTCTTTATCAATTTATTACACAATGTATTTAAAGGTAATTTTTGAATTCTCTATATGTGAACTACAAGAATTTGTAAATTATCTTCAAGTTTATTGTACAATAAATTGATAAAGAGGGAGCAATCCCTCGAAATATTTTGAGAAAAAAATGTTTTTTTTCTTTTACCGATCTCCAGGTATACCCTTTATCGCCTTTTCACTCAAGTTATAAGTGTTCGTGTTTTATTTCTAAGGCAACAGAATATAGAGTTAGTAGGTCTGGAAGTCGTAGTAAAGACTAACTCTGTAGTATGAAAGAGGAATTAGAATGTATTATATAATGAGAGAATCCCTATAATTACTAATACTACTGCTAATAATAAATATTTGTTGAAACACAATAATGGTAACCAAACATTCACCTATATACTATTTCTCTATTGTTACTAATATACATAGAATGAAATTAAACAATATTTTGAATTTTTTCATGATGTGATTTTTAAAAACACACGTTTAAAAAAACAACTTTTGAAGCTAAATTTTGTTTAAAAAATATATTACCTTTGAATATTTTGCATTAAAAAAAAGTAAATAAAAGTGAATTAAAATTAACTTATTTATAGGCTATAGGAAAAATCAATTAACTATTTTAGGTTTAATTTTTTAAAAGAGTAATGGTGTAAAAATTGTAAATTATATTACCAATATAATAATTATATAGTGCTTAATTAAAAAACGAATATATACAAAAAATATATATAAACTAATATTTATTTTGATTCAATATAAAATCGTCTGGTAAGTTTTTTTTTATGATGATTACAAATTCACAGATAAAAAATTTAAATGGATATATTATATATATGAAAAATATACGTTAACATATACATTTATTTAAGAAAAAGGCATTTTTTCCATCCTAATACAGTAACATTTCACATTTGTATTATATTTTTTCATATATATTTATTTTTATTAAAAGACATAAATCCTCCAAAAATAAATTCTTCTCCAATTACGGGAATATTTCGAACACTTTAATAAATAGAATAAGCGTTCTTTTCTCCATTCCGGACACGTAGCTGTCTTTCTGATTGGTGAAGTCTTATTGAGTTATTAATATCTATAAGGAAGTCCCCTCCATTTCTGCCCAACTTTTATTTAAATATATTAGGGTTAACGCCGAATAAACGAAGAGTTTCCAAATTATATCCAAAATCTAAAATGTCTTGAAGATAGTGGTTGCCTGGCCTTTATTTATTGTTCTTTAAATATCAGAAATTCTTCATCTAGTAGAGTTTGTATTTTTTCCATATTTCGACAAAAATCTTTTGTTATCGTCATGAAAAAAATTAAGATTAAACTTTATGGAAAGGCGTTTGAGATATTTATAATATTTTTTGCCTTTCCATAACGTTTATATTTAATTATTGTAATTATTTTCAGACAAGGATAAAAGATTTTATCGAAACATCGAAAAAATAAAAACTCTACTGTCTGAAGTGTCTTTTTTATATCAAGAAAATAAAATTTAAGATATTTCTTTTTATGAGTACTACTTATATATACCAAAAGGAGAACTTCTCTTTTTAAAAATACATTTAAACAGTGTCTTTTTTGTATATCACACGTCTTACAAAACGTACAAGTGAGGATAAAAGAATACGCCACAACACCAACTCTGGATAATTCAGACAAATCTAACAACCTGTATACCATGGTTTCAAGCTATGACCCTCATCAGTACAGTGGTGAGGGATTTGTATTTCATCCTACGAATAGAGTTATGAATTCGATTGAATCTGCCAAAAAAAAGTGTTTAATTTGGTGAAGCGATATATACAGGCTGATTCTTAAAAATGATTTGTGCATCAAAATTATTTTTTACAGCATTAAAAATCTTTACTAGATATTTGTAATATAGTTGATAATTTTTACAGGGCGCTGCAAGAGAAGAAACATTGAGAAAAGAGAGCCGTATGTAAATGGATATGTAAATGAACGATCACCTTTAAATAACTTAATCATCTTTTCTATGCAATTATGCATCTGGGTGAATCCTGTGTAGGGCATAGATCTCCAATAAATGGCTTGTTGTTGTTGATAATTTACCAAAATATGTTTTATATTTCAAGTAATTCTCCATTTCTTAATAGAGCAGGCGACCGCTGAAGGAACAAACAAATGAAAGTCTCTAATGAAGTAATTCTGTCGTCATTTCTGTCGTCGCCCACGACACGTGGGCCATCCTACCGCAGCTGGATTTTCCACCCATCTTCCCCAGTGGTGACCCTCCCAACACTGATGAGCGAAGCCCTTTCAATATTTTTTTCATCGCAGTAAGGACAGTAGAAATTTTTATTTATTTGTAAAAAGAAACATTCGCATCTTAATATTTTCATTTTAAAATAAATTCAATTATCCAAACCTCATCTAAACATCCTCTGATACCAGTCAGAGTTTAAATATGTTGAGTAAAGACAGAGTAATGCTCCCCGCTAAGAGATAACAGATTTCTACCTTTTAAAAGTTGTTCCAGGGTTACCAGGGGCATAAAGAAATGTAGCAGTATTGATGCGGAGATACAGAGCCATTGACCTCCCTGTAGTTCGCTGTACTCCCGCTAGGAGTCTCACAGTCGTGGCGTGTGTCTAGGTATCGATTTCAAGCAGAAGATTATCAACCTCGATGGCACGCCGATCAAGCTCCAGATATGGTGAGTGCCTACTGCCCTTGAAGATCAGACGTACAGACTTCGGTCTAGGTAGCCCACTATCCAATGGTGCCCTTGAAGAACAGACGTACAGACTTCGGTCTAGGTAGCTAACTATCCAATGGTGCCCTTGAAGATCAGACATACAGACTTCGGTCTAGGTAACCAACTATCCAATGGTGCCCTTGAAGATCAGACATACAGACTTCGGTCTAGGTAGCCAACTATCCAATGGTGCCCTTGAAGATCAGACATACAGACTTCGGTCTAGGTAGCCCACTATCCAATGGTGCCCTTGAAGATCAGACATACAGACTTCGGTCTAGGTAGCCCACTATCCAATGGTGCCCTTGAAGATCAGAAATACAGACTTCCGTCTAGGTAGCCCACTATCCAATGGTGCCCTTGAAGATGGAACATTTTTTAAATGCTTATTGTGTTTTCATTTCAAACAAACACTCTCATTTGTTATGTAGCACACACATTCAGAGATCAGGTTGTGTTTTGTTTGATATCGATATAAAAAAGACATACAAAGAATAAAATCATGAAATATTTTCAAATATTTCTGATTATTCGAAAAAATTCAACAAGAACTTGTGAAGTGAATGAAATTACTGCAAATTATAAAATTCCAAATATTAATATGCCCCACATTCTATGATGGTTTTCACTCTTCCCACCATGATTATCATGACCAAGTGTACTAGGGATTAAATAAAGTTTATATACAAGATTGGTCTTAGATAAAATACAAAGTTATCGTAGAAGCCTATTCGTTATACAACAAGGTGACAAGTGCACCCACATATACAATACGTATAACACATCGCCACTCAAAATATACTGAAAAAGAATTAAGAACTACCATAAATCTTTAAGAGATATTTCTGGTGAAAATATAAGGTTGTCCCAAAAGTTCGTAAACATGTTGTGATTTATATTTTGCAAGTGTTTACGAACTTTTGAGACAACCTTGTAATTCTGAAACTTGGCCCTCCTGCTGATTGGCCATCCTTGATATAGAACATCAGAGATCAAATCATTCTTCTATAAGAATTCTGTTATAATTTCACCAAGGTTGTCCCAAAAGTTCGTAAACACTTATATAAATAATATTCATAATATGTTTTACCAAATTTTGAGACAAACTTGTATAATTAAACAGAAAAAAGGTGACATTTCAGATTGAAAAATAAAAAATATTATAAAGGTTTTTGAATGAAAAGCCTAATATATATATACAGGGTCCATTATGAAAGAAATGAACATTTACTGGCAAAATACATTTATTGATCGTAATTTGTGCAAATGTTCAATATTCTTCAAAATACATTCCTCCTGCATCAATACACTTGCGGAGACGTGTTTGCCACGCCTGAAAGGCACCCTGAAACTCCTCGACAGGAATGCTTCTCAGGAACGTTGTAACATGGTGTTGGATGTGTTTTCCACGGTTTCCCAATGTTTTCCTTTCATCTCTCTCTTGAGTCGCGGAAACAAAAATAAGTCACATGGAGCTAAGTCGGGACTGTAAGGGGGGTGAAGGATCACAGAGGTGTTGCTTCGGGCCAGGAAGTTGGTAATGATGAAGGCTGTGTGGCTGGTGGCATTGTCATGGTGGAGCTTGACCGTGTCTTTAATGTCAGTCCTCACGCGTGCGATCCGGCGTTTCAATCTCCTGAGCACCTCCAGGTAAAAGGCTGAGTTTACAGTATGTCCCTGCGGTACAAACTCACAATGGACTATTCATCGGATGTCAAAGAAGACAATTATCATCGTTTTGATGCGCGACTTGCTCATTCGCGCTTTCTTGGGGCGTGGGGATGATTTTGTGTGCCATGCACAGCTCTGCCTTTTCGACTCTGGGTCGTATTCAAACATCCAGGATTCGTCTCCGGTTACTACAGAGTTCAGAAAGTCCGGTTCATTTTGAATCAAATCCAACAATTCTTGACAGCGCAAAACTCTAAGTTCTTTCTGGTCTTGCGTCAACACTTTCGGCACAAGCTTCGCACAGACCTTACGCATTTGCAGATCCTCGGTCACTATCCCATGTACCACAAATGTGGACATGTGTAATGTGTCAGAAATTTGCTGGATGCTTAATCGACAGTCGGTACGCAAAACTTCGAGCACACAATCCACGTTCTTGTCAGTTCTGGCCGTTGTTGGGCGTCCTGAAAGAGGTTCGTCGGCGACCTCCTCCCGGCCCTTCTTGAACGCCTTGTGCCACTTCCCAGACTGTGATCTTGAAATGCAATCGTCCTTGAAGGCTTTTTGCAGCATCTGGAATGTTTCGGTTGCATTTTTTCCAAGCCTCACGCAAAACTTTATGGCGTATCGTTGTTCAAGCCAACGCTCCATCGCGCTATGTTACAAAAGTTGAAAGCACACTTCAAGCGGAGGCATGTATCTCCCCTCACACTGCTCGAACTCAACTGACGACCGGATGGATTGAAAGGGCATATCCCTCCACCATATTCCCCACGGTTTTACCGTGCTGCCATCTATCGTCGCGTCAAAATAAAATTATGCTCATTACTTTCATAATGGACCCTGTATCATAAAGTTACGAGAGGATGATATTCATGTACCAAAAAAAGGCACCTCTCCCTTTAAATGTATATCAGGACGATAGCACTGTGATTATAAAGAATGAGCCACAATACCAGTTTAGGCAAATTCAGATAAACAGGTTAGCTTTTTGTCCGAATTTGTCAAAACTGGTGTTGTTGCTCAATCTTTCTTTGTCATCACTAGTAAAGTTTTGTTTACTGGGGTGATGCAATAGTGTCATCGTTCTGATGTACATTTAAAGGGAGAGGTGTCATTTTTGGTTCATATATATATAAACTCCTGAAAAAATTGGTAAAAAAGTATGGATGAAATACCAATAATTAATATAATAAAATTTTTGCATGTTTATCAATAAAAATTACGATTCCAACTTATGTTCGAATATATAAAATACAACAACTTATACACTCCGCCTCCACATACACTCCAACTCCGCCTTTGCCGGTCCCAAGCCCGGATGAAAAAGGAGGAGGGGGAGCAGTAATAAGCTCGGTAAAAAACCTGGGCTCAGCTGGTCCGGCTGATAGTACCCTGTAAGGGCTCTTAATCCAGGGATACAGGATGAGCAGCGTTTGTACTCCATGTTAGGAGCGGCTGTACATGGTGTCTGTTCCTCATGTCAGAGGTGGTCATTTCTTTTGGAGCTAAGTCGGCCTGCCACTGAGTAGTGCTCCCAGTCTTAATAACAAAGGCAGATGCATTCTACTTCACCCAGTCATGATGGTTTTCAAGTCTCAAGCTCTACAAGCTTGATACCCTAATATGATTGAGTGGAGATAAGAAAGAAGAAGAAGAAAGAGTCTTATACAGATTCTCCAAGCAGAAATGTAAATTACATGCAGGAAAAAGGCAATAGTACCTTAATGGTAATATGATCGAATATATAAAATAGTATCTCGATATTTATGTCTCTCGCTTAGCAAAAATATACACTGAGTGTCTGATGAACTCAACGCTGATTGGTTGGTTAAGGTGAAAAGATAATCAATCAGAAGACGAATTAAGCAGATACTGTTTATATCAATCAAGACGTATAATAAACAGATGTTATATGTGCTAATTTAACTGTCTTCTGGAAGTTAAAACTCTTAAAAAGATCAACATTCAAACGACACTCTGATATCTATCTCTAAAGACAAAGTAAAGAAAAAAGAAAGGGGGTGTTTCCTTATCGTGCAACTGAAAAGCTCTAGTTGTACCGAAGCTCACTAAAATGGAAACAATCCTAAATATATAATTAAAAAGACATCTATTGGATCAAAATATCATTTATTTAACCAATATTTCAGTAGGCTGAACGGCAACCTTTATCAAGGTGTTATAACATTCTAATGTGTGTCAACCACAAACTCAGCGCCACATAACGTCAATAGAATTAAGTTTTAAAAGTATTTTGTTATATTCAAAATATTTTTAAAACTTAATTCTATTGTTAAATAGATTCTTTGTGGAAAGTAGTCTGTCTCCCATCGTTTTTTTTTTCCAAGGAGAATGAGACAATTTTATTCACACTTGGTTATCTCGTGTGTCTTTAATAAAGGTCACTGTGTATCAAATATCTTTCAGAGTTATTGTCTGAACCCCGATATACATGATTTAGGTATAACTTCCTTAAGTTTTGACCATGAGAGTAAATCAATTGGTTTCTATTAGTAATTTGATTTTTAAAGTTTTTTTTTCAAAATATATATTCTGGTAAATCTCGGATCAATTGGCTATTTTTTTATATAAACGACTACTTGTTTTAAATATATAAAAAATAATGATAAAGATTGGTCATAAAACAGGACCATTTAGAAAAGAAATTGAATATTTGAGACTAATTCAGTGGTCGTATTTGAGAGTTTGGTCGTTATTTGGGCATTGTTTTAAGAGAGAAGACTTGGACGTTTTATGCTTGGTCGCTGATGTGCCGTCATAGACTCAATTTACTTTGGTTACCTTAATTTTGATAAAATATTCCATGGAGACTCTTCAATCAAGAAATGCGCTCTCAGCAAATTGGTTTAGTTATACGTGAAATTCTTGGTCACTTTTACGACGGGACCCTGGGGTTCATTATTTACCTATCGTCACTTAGAAAATTAGAACCTAATGAAGCCATAAAACATAACTGAAAACATTCAAATTGCACTTAAAAATGAGTAGAAACCAATTTAGTGTTGCTCACTTAACAGTGAAGTGGATACTAAGCATATTATCAACCAGCAGGTTCTTCTGTAAATATTTTGGTGTAAGTACTTAGAAAATTAGAAAAGCCAAACTTCAGGATGACGCAGCAATTTATTTAAGACACATACTGATATTGTTGTTCAAATCAATAAGCTTGAGGGATAAGTATTTTTCAAATAAATTTATTTCAAGCTCTTTCGGGCACAACCGCCCTTCGACAGGAAAAATATACAGGGTGTACCAGGTAAATTGGGACTAACTTTGACAGTCCATAAAACAAAAACTACTTGAGATTAAAAACTTGTTTTTTTTTCATTACGTAGCCATATTCATGTAAATGCAACAGTACATGTGTGCGCAGTGTAGTGATGAAGAGTAAGCGAGAATTTGAAAATCGAGCTGCCATCATCGTTGCTCTGCGCGCCGGAAGGAGCCCCAAAGAGATAGTGGATTTTCTTAAGTTGCCCAAAACCACTATTTATCGTGTCAAGAAGCAGTTTGATGAGGCCGACAGTAACAAAGAGGGGATAGCTACAAGGAAAAAGCACTCGCGTCGATCGGACAGGGTAAGAGGCGAAGAATTTGTCAAAAATGTCAAGGAGAAGATTGATGGAAACCCTGGGAAGAGCATGAGGGCCATAGCCAAGGAAATGGACGTTGGCTCTATGACAATTGTCAGAACTATCCATGAGGACCTTGGTCTCAAGTCTTATGCCCTTCGGAAAGGTCAGTTGCTGACTGAGAATATGAAGAATAACAGAAAAGGAAAGGCTGCTGCCCTCCTCAACAACCTGAAACACGACTCTTTTGGCATGCTAAGGTTCTTCTCTGACGAAAAGAACTTTGACGTGGACCAAAAGGTAAATCCCAGGAATGATCGCTGGATCTGTAAAGACCCCTCAGAGATACCTGTCGTGATGCACACGAAATTTCCTGCCTCCATAATGGTCCTTGGCGTTATCAGCAGTGAAGGTGATGTCATGCCTCCCCATTTCTTTGAGAAGGGCCTTAGGATGAACGCTGACACCTACATCAATGTTCTGGAGACCGTTGTGAAGCCTTGGATGGACATGGTGGCCGCAGGAAGGAAGTATGTCTTCCAACAGGACTCAGCTCCAGCCCATAAGGCAAAAAAGACACAATCGTGGCTGACACTTAACGTCCTTAGTCACTGGGGTCCTGATATTTGGCCCCCTAATTCTCCAGATTGCAATCCCCTCGACTACTATGTATGGGGCGTTGTTGAGAGAGATGTCAACAAAGCTCCTCATACCACCATCCAGTCTGTCAAGAAAGCAGTTCACACGGTGATGACCCAAATGGACAAGGTCATCGTCGCCAAGGCCTGTGCTTCATTCCGCACTCGCCTCGAGACTGTTGTAGCTAATAATGGAAACTAACTACATTGAATAAACAAAAACTATATCCTTTTAATCTACTACTGTGTCAAATTTCATTCGGATATTTTAATTTTTACTTGCAAAAAATTTCAGTTAAAATACCATTGTTGAAATTCCCAATTTACCTGGTACACCCTGTATTACGCGTAATATATTTTTCCTGTCGAAGGGCGGTTGTGCCCGAAAGCTTGAAATAAATTTATTTGAAAGATACTTATCCCTCAAGCTTATTGATTTGAACATTCTATTAGGGGATTAGCCTATTAACAAATTGATATTGATGAAATATAAGAGAAGCAATGATGGAAGTATACAGAGAAGCAAAATATGAATATAAAAATCAATAATATGTATTTATAATAATAAATATTCGCTTCATAGCTCCTTCCCTATGGGAGCTGTGACTCACAGCTTGCAAATCTTGTTGCTACTGAGATCGATCTGACGTGTTTCTGTTGAGAATTCCCTCGGAGCCTTGGAACTTTGTCCCTAGTACTTTAACGTCCTTTTTTCTTGCGGCGTGAAGAGCGACTTTGTCGTCGTATCGTCAATAGGGACATCGTCATCTTGAAAGGATGTTTCGGCTTTAACACGGCGGTGGAATCCTGGATCTATTGAAAATGTAGATCACTGTACCCATTGTCTCTTAGTCTTCTCAGCGATTTTCAGTTTGTCTTCCCTAAACTACCCAGCATCTCCACCAAATGTCACATAGAAAATTAGGAAAGCCAAACTTCAGGAAGACACGGTAATTTATTTAAGACACAGACAAAAACTAAATTTGACAAAATATAAGAAAAGCAAATAGAGTAGCAAATATAAATATCACAAAATAAATAATCTGTACTTAATATATGTTTCGCTACAATATTCTAACATATGTGCATATGCTACAGGGATACTGCGGGCCAAGAGAGGTTTCGAACTCTAACCACAGCGTACTACCGAGGGGCCATGGTAAATACATAACCTCATCATCATCTCGTTATCATCATGTTCTGCGCAGGGAATTCTGGTCATGTATGACGTCACCAACATGGAGTCCTTCAACCATCTCACCTACTGGTTCCTAAACGTTCAAGAGGTAATATCTCCTAAACTATCTTTAAATATAAAGTCATTTATTTTTTTAAGATACAGAATATTAGAGGAAAGAATGTTGCTTTAAACTCGAGTGCTATACCGAGATGAAATTCAAGATTAATAATATAATTCCCATCCCTGGACACTTTTATTTTTCCGTTTATCATTACTCTTCACAATTCATACTTTCATACTTCATCCCTAAGGTTAGAAATAGTCGTTATTTCTCTTTAAAAATAATATTTCTATGTTTCGTTCAAAAGAAACACATGCGGAATAATTTTAAAATCCCGTTCTACAATCATAAGCCGCATTATATTGTATTAAAAATTGTTTCATTGTATAATTATAGAAAGTTATGGAGACTGAATTTATGGATAAATTTATAATCATGGCAAGGTTGGTATATATGTCCTGTTTTGACGCTCCAATACATTCTAAGAAGTGGTCTGGTGAGGCCTCTTTGGTCCTGCAGATGGTGCATTATGGAAAAGTCTTTACACCATCCTGGAAGAGGAGCAGTCTTGTATGGTCGGTCTTGTATTCAAGATAGGATGCCCCATTGTATCCTTCATTGTCTCCGGATACAAGGAAAGACAAAAATTGCCAGATCCCTATGCCTATCAATAAAAGCAATGGGCGCTTCTCCCGTCAAAATAAACGTCAGAATCTGACGCCATCTATTGACCGTCGCCGCAACTAGCGGCATCGGGTCGGTGACAAAGCCACAACACCAACTTTGGCAAACTGATGGTGTTGTGGCTTTGTCACCGACCCGATGCCGCTAGTTGCGGCGACGGTCAATAGATGGCGTCAGATTCTGACGTTTATTTTGACGGGAGAAGCGCCCATTGCTTCTATGGAGTGATTTCCTCCCGGCAAATTTTCCATCTATACCTATTAATGTAACAAGTGAAAGTTTACATACTTTCTCCGATTCATGTGTAGATGACAAACTACCTGCTCTAGAGTTCAGAACAAAAGTTATATATATGTTTATACTTTGGTCAATTTAGATACCATCGCATATGTCAACTTCTCTCTTCAGCTCTGGGTGATGAATTACTGATTGTTAGATACTTTAAGTTCTGCACAGAAGCTGGGCGCATGAGAAAGAATGCAGGGCAAAGGATACTGGAGGATGACCTATCTGTAAATAGGTAACTGAATGTGAGACAAACTTTATTTTGTTGTAAATGTTTCCTCTTCCCTCTCCTCTTGTTGATGTGTAAATACGGCGAATCCTATGTGGGGCGGAACACCCTAAATAAAGGCTTTTGTTGTTGTTGTTGTTTGTATATATATGTTTATATATGTGGTTGTATTAAAATCAACACTTTGGGTATTAAAAACCCGATTAATTTTCATAATTCAAAGTTGTGAAATTTTCAACCTATTTCGTCGTGATTTGGATATGCACACACAGAATAAAGAAATGTGTTGTCTCAATTTGTAGATACATTCTCCATCTAACAACATCAATGAACCTTTTTAAATAAGTAGGTTTTAAAAATTAAATTTCTCTTCAATATTAATAAAAGATGACATGAAGTCTTCATCGTTGTGATTGATTATTACCTAGAGTAGAATTCTGTACCACTGGGTGATGGGTCATTCAACTATTCCAACAGAACAGTATGTGACAGAACGCCTCCCCTGATGTCGTGAAGGTACTGGCCGGGAACAAGTGTGACGCCACCAATCTACGTGTGGTGGAGTATGATAAAGGAAAGAAAGTAAGTCGACACCTTCATCTACCTAACGTCTACTCTCTCGATTGTATATAACTTTGATAGAAAGACCCTGACGTCATCCTCACTGGAGGCATTTCGGAATTCCATTGAATAGTCCGTGTATATTTAGGAAGATTATAGACTATCTTAAAGATAGAGGCTGTCAAGCCGGCATTCATAGTTCTATGAAATATCACGTGAGAACGCCTTCGCAACCTCGAAACAATTTTTAACGCCTTACCAAATGCTTTATTTTTATTTACTTCTCCTGACGAATACAAAAGATTTTTGTCGAAACGTTGAGAAAATAAAAATCTCTAACTGGCCTATATCTAAACATATATCTAAAATAGCAGTAACAACAAGGTAACCCAGGTTCCTGGAGTGTATCCATAGATCGCCCCGGGCTGCCCTGTGGTTCAGGACTATATATATAGAGAGATATATACATTTATGTTGAGTCTAACATGAGAGACTGTCTAAAAACGTGAATAAACGGGTCTCTCTTGGAGGTGGCCTCTCATCAGAGAATCTACCTGTTATGAAAGAACCTTTGATAAGAGACCAACTCTGGGAGAAGCTTCTTTAGCCACGGTTTTAGGCAGTATCTAAAGTGAGTTTCTAGTGCATCTATACATTTATTTACTGTTCTACTCAATACCTGTCATTTTAACCATTGTAAATGTTTCTCAATTTTACCTACTTTTTGATATTTTATTGACGAAATAATTTCATTTCAATGCTTTGGGTAATTCTTAATATATTACTTACCGGTCATGTAACTTACCTTCTATGAAATCATAAAAAAAACAATAATCAATTTTATATTTTAGAAATAACACTTTGTGGTATTTCCAAAAACCTCTCTTTTATTGTAAACTAGCCGAATGACCCGGGCAACGCCCGGGTTTTACCCGATTAAATGTTTTTATTCAAATACTATTCGTTACAATTATAAATTGGCGCCGTAGATGTCACTCTTGTGAAACGTCCCGCTCCAAACTTTGTGTCTGAGAAGCGATATTTTTATAGAAAGATGATTTGGCTTTTGTTTTCTGCTCGAATGAATGTTTTTCTGTTAGAATTTTGTTCCTGCGTACAAAATAATGAACTGGTTTCACCCGTGGTCTCCGCTTTTTGGAATTTTTCCCGATATAATTTTGTATCTGATAATCAAACATGATACAGCAATATCGTCATCATCATTTTCTGACTAAAAGTATATAGTTTTAATAATTGATTTATATATATTTTTAAATAGCCTATCGTCTTCCCCGTATACTTCCCCCTTTTACCTATGTATGGAAATTTTGGTTTGAATTAGTGAACTACTGCGAATTTGTATACCTGACATACAAACCAACAAACATACAAACATTCATTTATATATATATATAGATATATATGTTATGAATTGTTTTGTTGTTTAAAAAGATAGAGAATTGAGGTGCAGTCGTGAAAATTAGGAAATAAATTATATACTCACATCAAGTAGTTTTTATTTTGAATTACTTGAAACAAATTACACATAAAGTTATTTATCACAGTAATATAGAGTTTATAAAATTAATTCTATATTCGTGAATTAAAAAATAGGTAGGTTAACTATACATATTTACAAAAAAAAATCAAAATGTGGTATCTTCTAAATCTATGGTCAAAATGTAGAATAGTCAATGAATGAAAATAAAATATATGTTTTTAAAAAATAAAATAATTGCATTTTAGATTAACTATATTAATAAAATGCAAATTTCATAAGAGGACATCACTAAAAACTTTCGTTACAATGCATCAATTTCAACCAAATTTTCAACATTTATGTAAAACGAGATGGAGCAGGTTTTGCTTAACATCAAAATATTTTTCCCTAACATTAACATGCGTAACTTAGCTGTTATCGATTAAATACAAAAAAATCAACAGAGTTAATTTTATTTATATATAAATACAAAAAAAAAAATCAGCAATTCATTCAACTCAATCTAAAAAAATATTCAAAACAAGCAATTTTAAGATAACACCATATGTAAAACAGTCGGCCAAGAAAACAACAACGATATTACATCTTTCTCACATATTCACACACAATCTTGATTAATAATTAAAACTAATCTTTAAAATTGTTTATTATACTTCATAATATATAATATTCGTTAGGCAAACTTTCACTCGGATAAATGTAATATAAAAAGCCAACAATGAAGAATGAATGTAAGATAAAAATCCAACAATGAAGAGTAAATATAATATAAAAAGCCAACAATGAAGAATGAATGTAAGATAAAAAGCCAACAATGAAGAGTAAATATAATATAAAAAGCCAACAATGAAGAGTGAATGTAAGATAAAAATCCAACAATGAAGAGTAAATGTAATATAAAAAGCCAACAGAGTGAATGTAAGATAAAAAGCCAACAATGAAGAATGAATGTAAGATAAAAAGCCAACAATGAAGAGTGAATGTAATATAAAAAGCCAACAATGAAGAATGAATGTAAGATAAAAATCCAACAATGAAGAGTAAATATAATATAAAAAGCCAACAATGAAGAATGAATGTAAGATAAAAAGCCAACAATGAAGAGTAAATATAATATAAAAAGCCAACAATGAAGAGTGAATGTAAGATAAAAATCCAACAATGAAGAGTAAATGTAATATAAAAAGCCAACAGAGTGAATGTAATATAAAAAGCCAACAATGAAGAATGAATGTAAGATAAAAAGCCAACAATGAAGAGTGAATGTAATATAAAAAGCCAACAATGAAGAATGAATGTAAGATAAAAAGCCAACAATGAAGAGTGAATCTATCTATATATATAAAATTGAATGTCTGTCTGTCTGTTTGTCTGCACTCTATAGATTCAAAAACCATACATCCAATCGCCGTGAAATTTTGGGATATTATTAGGTATATCTCCGGGAAGGTTTTTGAAAAATAATTTCCTGAATATCTTGAATATCCTTAGAGTTATTTGCAGATTTGTAGATTTAACTCGCAAGCAGCGCCCCCATTGTAACGATGATAACAATATATCGAGAGATTCAAATTTATTAGTTTCAAATTATCAAAATATATCTTTTTTTTTAAATAAGTTTTTAGAGAATTGTTTTAACAAATGTTCGCTAGACAAACCTTTACTCGGGTAAAACCCCGGGCGAAGCCGAGTACGTTTTATAAGTTTATAGAGAATTGTTTTAACAAATGTTCGTTAGACAAACATTCACTCGGGTAAAACCCGGGCGAAGCCGGGCACATCCGCTAGTATAATATATATATATATATATATGAAAAATAATTTTAAAAATAATATTAATAAAGGTCAGGTGTTGGTATTAAAATAAAAAAGCATTTCCTGACCACGAGCAAATGTGCTTTTTAGATGGCAGAGCGCCATCTAGTGGAAAAGAAATCAACTAAACGTTGATTTATCTTCCTCTCTGATATTTGACCAACGCATTTTTCATTGATAAATCAAGAAAAGCCAACCACGAATCAAGAAAATGGTTGGCCAAATATCAGGGAACAGTCTAAGTCAACGTTTAGTTGATTTATGTTCCAATAGATGGCGCTCTGCAATCTAAAAAACTCATGTGCTCGTGGTCAGGATATGTCTTTAAATGATGTATATATATTGAGATAGAGTCTCCCATGGGAGACCACCTTAAATGTGGTCTTTCCGGGAGGTAGTCTCTCATCAAAGATTCTATCTGACGTGGAAGGATCTCTGCTGAGACTCCCTCTGGGAGAAACTGTTTTAGCCGCAATTTTTGGTAGACTCTTAAAGAAGGCTCTACCGTATCTACTTATGTTTCAGGATATAACAGATGTTTTTCTTGGCTTTTCCAATAGTTATTGTGGTCAAAAAACAAGATTCTCAACGATATCAGACTGTTTTAAATGATACCAGACGAAAATTTAGATAAATTCTTTTGTTTATAAACTTGGCTTGGTTACACCAAATAGAATCTAATCAGAAATGAAAATTTACATTTTTTGATATAGCATATTCTTCTTAATTCGTAATCGATCCCATATTTTAAAATAATTTTCATAAGTATTTCGATTATGCAGATATTCTAACGGGTAAGATTAATCGTTGATGGCATCTAAAAATTATAAATGTTATTATAAAAATACAATTTAATAAAAATACAATAAGAGAGTAAGTAATAGATTCAAAGCGTACGAGGATGCGTATCTTATAAGTTTTAATAAAGGCGAGCTTTCGGGTCAATAACCCTTCTACAGGACCCTGTAGAAGGGTTATTGACCCGAAAGCTCGCCTTTATTAAAACTTATAAGATACGCATCCTCGTACGCTTTGAATCTATTACTTACATTCTTTAGAGGATTTCAACCTTCTTTACAATAAGAAAGTATGCTGGTTTTTAATAATTAACCTAGGTTCTGGATTAAAAATATGGAAGGTGAAATTATTTTGAATTTTATTTTTATTATATACATTTTATTTCGATAAATAATTTCTTTAAATAAAACGTTTCCGCGTACTAAAATAATTTTAAAATTTATATGCAGATGGCGAGCAATCTCATTGTATTAATTTCAAAAAAATCAAAAATTCTAATAATTTTTAATTTCTTAAAATTGTGCCAATTAAAAAAAATGTATCTATATATATAAATAAAAAGTATCATATATAAAGTTATTCTTATTTTATTGCTTAACCCACCGTTAACCAACTATTTGGATGAAAATATTCCAAGATAAATATACACTGGTCCGCAAAATTAAAGGAACACTATTTTTTTTATTTATCTCAAATTTTATTGAACATTTATCAATGAAATTTGATACACAAATTTATTATTCCATTATTGATTAGAATACCCGAATTCAAAGAATTCTAACACGTATTTTATGCAAATTAGCCGATCAAGCAATGATCTTCTTGCAGTCAGTGCATAAATATCTTGGATATTGTTGTTAATATGGGGTGTGATCGCCTTTAACTGATAGACAGGCTCTACATCGATGACCCATACTAAGAATTAGGGAGTTTATCAGCTCCTGTGGAATCAACGCCCACTCTTGTGCTAAGGCTGTTCCTAGCTCATGAGTGTTTCTAGGAGGGGGTTGGGGAGGGATGAGATCCGCCGTCCTAGGTTGTCCCATACATGCTCAATGGGATTTAGGTCTGGGGATCGAGCTGGCCAATTCATCTGAGCAATTGCATGGTTTTGGAGAAAAGTGTCGACCACACCAGCCCTATGTGGACGGGCATTATCATCCATTAGAAGAAAGTTGTCTCCCATTTCCAATGCTTGAGGCATCACATATGCTTCCAAGATCTCGTCCCGATACCTCTGTCCAGTCAGGGCTCCTTGCCGAAAAATATGGAGTGCTGTGCGACCGCCCAAGAAGATTCCAGCCCAGACCATAAAACCTTGGCTTCTGCAGGGATCCCTTTCAACCATATTCCGGGGATTATTTCTGGTTCCTACCTCTCTCCAGACAAAGACACGACGAGAATCGCTGTTTAGAGAGAATCTGGACTCATCAGTGAACATTACACGCCTCCATTCATCTGGATTCCAGGCGACATGTTGTCTGCACCAAAGTTTCCTTGCTCTCTTTTGAGGTGGTGTCAATGGCACACAAATTATGGGTCGTCGAGCATAGAGGCCCTTCATGTGAAGCCTTCTGCGTATTGTATCAGTTGATACTAAGACTCCTGTAGCTGCATTGAGGTCACTTCATAGCTGCGATGCTGTCATTCTTCTATTGCGACGCACAAGGAGACTCAAATAACGGTCTTGATTTAACGTTGTGACCCTTGGCCGTCCTTGTCCAGGTGTTCTGGCAACATTAGCTGTCGTTTGAAATTTTTTCCAAAGCCTTGAGACAACGCTTCTTGTCACTCCAAGCCATCTTGGCCTGCTTCCATCCTTCCAATAGCGTGCCATTTTTTTTTCTTGTGATAAATGTTGCCTATAAGCCATGAAAACTTTAAAAAACAAAAAGGTTCAATAAAAATCTAGTGGAGCGTAAAATTAGGACGCTTTGAGAAAGACTCAGGCACGTGCTGGAGGCGGAGTCGACGTAGACGGTGGTATTTTGCATATTGGGAACAACTTTATTTGTTTTTCTGTTTTACATACTCTCTTAATTCATGGAAGCCTTTGAATATACCAAAACTTGATATATATCCCTCAATATAACTTTTCTTTTTCTTAAACATGTGTTGCTCCTTTAATTTTGCGGACCAGGGTATATTAGACAAATAATTACAAATTGAATATAAAATTTAAAATCAGTTTTTTTTTTATTTAAATTCATTATTTTTTCATTATTTGAACAGATTGAAATACAATGTTTTCAAACCTCATCTCTATTATCTTTCTAGGTATATTTTATCAATTTAATTATTGTTTAAAATATTGAAAATTAATTAATTAAAATGGAAAGTTCCAAACGTCATCACTCTCAAATGGACAGCGATGGAAAAAACGATGATATTACTCAATGTGAAAAGAAGAAAAAAGATTCCAATGGAAAATCCCAAAAAGTACAAACATCAAAAAAAGTAGCTACAGGTTCAAATAATAAAATAAAAGGTGGAATGACACGATTGCAGAAGATTAGGAATTTAGTCCGTAGATGTGTAGAAAATCGTTTTAAAAATGTTTCATCTAATCTTCAAGATAAAATAGAAAATTCTTCACCACAAAAAATTCCAGAAAACAAAAATGATCCGAAATCAGAAGCTTGTGGTTCAAATAATCAAAATGTAAAGATCCCGAATTCCCAGAACAATTTGAAACGTGACCTAAAATATCCATCATGCCCCGATCCAAAAATTCCAAAGTTCACAGTAAATTATAATAGACCAGAAGTTACCCGTAAAGTTTCGCCGAATCTTCAAAATAAAGTAAAGAATTTGTCGCCACAAACACTAGAAAACAAAAGTGTTCTGAAGTCAGAAGCTTCTTGTTCAAATAATAAAAATATCGAGATCCAGAATTCTCAGAACCAATTGAAAATTGACCAAAAGTGCTCACCATGCCCCGATAAAAAATTCCCAAAGATAAAAATAAACCCAGTAAATTATAATAGGCCAAAAGCTATCCCTATTCGAAAGAGGGTCAGAAATATTCCAGAAAAGAATGAAATGGCAATACTTTTACAAAACGCTAAAGATCATGAATACCTTCTTGATTATTATCGATACCTGAAAAATAAGGAATCAAAGATGAAATATATTGATTACTCTTCTCGATTTAACGATAACAGAAGGTCCAAACTAATAGATTTCATTGCTGCAGTTTGCTATTACACCAAATCTAGTCATCAAGCCTTTTTCCTGGCCGTACATTACATTGACACCTATATGGGAAAATATGAAGTTGAAGATCATACTTTGATGGCTATCACCGCTTTCATTCTGGCAATCAAAATGGACAAATGTTCTGAATATAAGAATTCTACATTTTTACGATTTTTTGAGAAGAAATGGACAGTATCTGATCTTCATAAATATCAGATCCGCATGTTACGGAAGCTAGAATTCAAACTGAATGTTCCTACAGCTTTGGATTTTCTTGATATCCTTTATAAAGTAGCACCACAAAAAGAGTCTCAAAGGCAGTATTCTATATATTTATGCCAGTTGCTCGCAGTTGAAGATCATCCCATATATACTCCAAGTGTAATAGCTTCTAGCGCATATTTCGCTGCCAGTTGCATCACAGAATTTTGTCCTTCTTGGCCAGATGATTTGAAATTCATAACAGGATACACCTTTGAATATATTACAAATTGTGTTGAAAGACTCTCTAAATTATATCTTTCAAAAGGTCAAAATCCAAAAAGATATTTCAATGAAGCTTATGAAAATAGAGAATTAAAGTCCCTCATTGATCAATAATTTTCATATAAATATGTATATATAAACTGTTCTAATGTATATAAATATTGTGACGATATAATCGAATATTTTAATTGATTATTAATCTATGAAGATATGTTAAAATGTATCATACATATTTCTCTTTACTTCGTTAATGTAAATAATTACTGTTTTATATTTTAGCTGTTTTGACATCACCAATAAATATATATTATAATAATTAATTATTCCTAGTCATTTATTTTATCTACTACACTATATTATATTTTATATTTGCCGAATGAGCCGGGCAACGCCCGGGTTTTACCCGATTAAATGTTTTTATTCAAATACTATTCGTTACAATTATAAATTGGAGCCGTGGATGTCACTTTTGTGAAACGTCCCGCTCCAAACTTTACATGTACATTAGGTCAGCTGGTAATACCCCCCATTTTTTGACTTTTATATATATAAATATAGGGATAATAATATAAAAAAATGAGTTTTAAAAATTGTGTAAAAAAAAAAATGCATCGGCCGGGAATCGTGGCAGTCGAGCATTCTCGCCATTGAAATACCGATGCTTATAAGAAATGGCCATATTTGGGAATTTATTCCATTCACAAAAGCAAACGGTGACAGAATTAAGAATTGATTGATGTTGGAACACTAAGTTTAAATAATATAAAATCACTCCATGGAATAGACATCTATTGTAACTTAGACAGTTTTCATATTTTAAAATACCGGGTAGTTGACGTTTTACAAAACTGAATATAATAAAAATAAGGAACCTGGGTTATAAAAATCTCTCCATTTTTTTGAAGATATATAAAACTACTTTTAAAGAGACTGCAACTAAATATAATATACAGGGGGAAAAGGCAACAACAGAAATATACAGATGAATCCCAATGTGCAGATATTTCTAAATAAATGACAGTTTGAATTGTCATAACAAATTATTTCGCCAATTTTTTTTTTCAATAAGAAGGCATCTCTCCTGAAAATACATTATAGCTCTGCAAATAGGCGTTTTGCTTTAAATAGAGGTTCAATGGTATTAAATTGGGTACAAGTAATACATATTTTTGATATAAGGTGGAACCTCCATGAGAGGACACTCGCGCTAGAAGACACTTTTCTACAAAGGATAGTTTTCATTTGCAAAATTATCATTTTTACAATTCAGCAAATTTCCGGTAAGAGGACACCTCCTCCTAAAGGACACTTTGGCTCTGCAATTAGATGTCATTTACAGGGAGGTTCTACTGTATTTAACAAATTTGTCAAACAATCAAATTCTACAGTATTTGGTAGATATAATATTTTCACTGCTGTGATACCATTGAGTGATGTTGATGATGTTCCCAGATTGCTGAAGCCTTCGACCTTCCTTTCTTCGAATGCAGCTGCAAACAGAATATCAACATACAGGAGGCTTTCCTGGCGTTGGCACGTTTGATCAGAGACCAAAGAGAGCGCCGGGTGAGTGGTCTCTCATGAGAGGTTTCAATGTTTATCCAGAATTCCAAATATATGGAACAAAAACTTTATATTCTTTTCATACCATTTGATTCACATTAAGAAAATCTACTCCCCTCTATAACACCCGAACAATATTTGATCTGAGATCTTCCATACCAGTCAAAAGATGTATCGCACAAGTAAGAATACTCTTTTCGCCGTTTAAAGAGAACCACGCTAAGTATTTAGCTCAACTGACTGAATATGTCCATTATGTAATAAAAAACTGACTCGGAACTGGAGCATCACATGTTTTTCTGTTTAAAGTTAATAAGTGAAAGGGAACTTTTACAAAAAAATGGATCATATCATCTAGCTCTGGAGGTTCTGTTGTTAGAATAGCACAACCTCTGGAAGAATACACAATCGATGCTCAAAGTCCTCTTAATACTTTCTTATTGAAATAGTATATTTAATTATTTCTTAAAGCAGTAAAGACATTATAAAATATTATTATCCCTCGTACACGTGGTACAGGCCATAATAATCATGGTGGGTAGAAGTTGACGACTGCTTTTACAGTAAGTGCACCACATGTCTACACATGCAGTTCGGCTTTTGCACTTACAAATGTGTCAGAGATTCGTTTGGTTATTTGCACTCTCTGGTGGTTGGACATTTACAAGACAAAAAAAGGGCTATTGAAGCATTTTTTAATTAGAAAAAAGTGCCCAGTGTAGGATTCGATCCCGGGTCGTAGCGGTCGGAAACAGTTTAGACCATCCTTCCCCAGACAGTAGAAAATTATACCTCTAACATGCTTTATATTTATTGATGTAAAATAATGATTCTTTGATTTTTCTTCATAGTTAGGCAGTTGGTAACACTGTAATTTTTTTTATTTCTCTAATTTTGCATATAAGTTTTTTTTTTGTTTAAATATTATGGTTAACCTTGTAATTCAATTGAATATTGAACACAAAGTATTGTAACTATCCCTTATTTATAAATAGGAAACGTTACAATATTGCCACGTGGAAAATTAGGGAAGACCGACTTCGGGATGAGACAACAATTTATTATATACCATATGAATGGTAAACAAAAAAATAAGCCACGAGGCAAATTTACAGAGTAGCAAAATATAAAAATGACCACTCTGTTAATAAAAATAATAAAATTAATAAATACTTTGTTACAATATCCATTTAGAGAAGTCACTAAATTGTATGAAATTGTACTTACGCACGTACTAATCCACGCCTGTGTCAGTAGTGTCCCATATCGTGTGTCCAGGCCACCAGACAGGATGACTTCGACAGGATCCAATGGGACCGAGGCGATGTCAACCACAACCAGGGAGGTGGCCCAGGTCCCAGCCGGTGTTCCTCCTGCTGACCCAGTGTTTCTATTGACGCCCATTTTCAGTAATAAACTATTCCACAAACACCTGTTCTCTTCCTTCATCTCTCTACAGCGACAACATCACGTTGTGTTTTGTTTGGTATTGCTATCGAAAAAGGCATTCAAAGAATAACAATCAAGAACTGAAATAATTTCGAATACTTCTAATTCTTCGAAAAATTCAACAGGAATTTCTAAAAGTGCATGAAATTACTGAAAATTGGAAAATTTCAAATATTACTAAGTTACTTACTTACAGCGACAACATATGATCAATCTAGAATTTTGAATATAATCCTAGCAATTTTAGATAATACACATAAAATGAAAGTATTTAAAAGCACAAATGTTTATTTTATATATAATACAAACTTCTACTGTCCTTACTGCGATGAAAAAAATATATTAGGAGGGCTTGGCTCATCATTGGTGAACCCTCCCAGCGGTTTCGCCAATTTAATCCACCAGACCGCTTCTCAGATCTCTACTACTGTATTGGACGATTCTGCTTATATACGCAGCACTGAAGGATGGAATCTCAGAACAAAATAAAAAGACGTTTAAAACATTATAAATAAAAATTAGTTTAATATTTCATATCTCTCATATTATATCTATATATTATTAATGTACATAGCGATAAGTTACTGTGCTGGTCACATGTTGGATGGTTGTAACGTCGAATCCGGTGCTGCGACAACCGTTCTGACAATCGCTCTGTCATCCCGTTCTGTTGTGTCCCTTGGCCAACCGCTGCCGTCCTTACGTTACATTCTTCTGTTGTTGACCCACTCTTGTCTACATCGTCTAATTGCCGCATCACTTCGACACAGATGTCGCGCGATTAGTCGATTTGACCAACCAGCTTCTTTCAATCCAATGACACGATCTCTTTCAAACTTTGTATGTTCGTAATGAGCATGAATATTTCAGCGAGGCATTGATACAATATATATAAATAGGGTTACTGCAAAAATTTCAAACGGAAATTTATAAAATCACCTTGTGCCACACCGAATACTAAGTCTAGAATAGCCGTGCTGTATACGCAGTTCAGATGTTCTGGAGCTTTTGTTTTGTTCAAATCAGCCATCAAATTTCAATGTTTGGTCGCCTTTATATACATATTTTCATATAAATGGGACAACTCCTTCTTGGTGCGTCGAATTTTTTTATTGAGTGTATAATAGAACAGTGATCATTTATAATTCCAAAGAAGATAAGTTATGACCCAAAAGTTAATTATTAAATATCCAAAGAATTGAAATGAAAGTTTTCTTCAAAAATATTATACAGGTAGACCCCGGATTTATAAACATTTACAATGGCTAAAATAGCATGTCTGGGTATTATGAAAGTAAATAGATTAGAGGGGCGGCTCTTTAGAGACTGACTAAAAAATGTGGCTAAACCAGCCTCTCTCATAATTGATCTTTTATTAAATAGTCTTTCATGTCAGGCAGAATCTCTTATGAGAGGCCCCATTCAAGAAAGACCAGTTTAACCAAGTTTTAGGTGGACGTTCATTGAATAAACAAACTTAAACCTCGCTGATGTTATTTAAGATACGATAATTAAACCTATTTAAAATATTGCAAGGTGCTCCTTCAATGCTTTCCTCTACTGAGAGTGGGCCACAATGTCTCCCCATATCTCACTCCTTCAATGCCTTCCTCTACTGAAAGTGGGGCACATGGTCTCCCCATATCTCACTCCTTTAATGCCTTCCTCTAATGAAAGTGGGCCACATGGTCTCCCCATATCTCCCTCCTTCAATGCTTTCCTCTCCTGAGAGTGGACCACATGGTCTCTCCATATCTCCCTCCTTTAATGCCTTCCTCTACTGAGAGTGGGCCACAATGTCTCCCCATATCTCACTCCTTCAATGCCTTCCTCTACTGAAAGTGGGGCACATGGTCTCCCCATATCTCACTCCTTTAATGCCTTCCTCTAATGAAAGTGGGCCACATGGTCTCCCCATATCTCCCTCCTTCAATGCTTTCCTCTCCTGAGAGTGGACCACATGGTCTCTCCATATCTCCCTCCTTTAATGCCTTCCTCTACTGAGAGTGGGCCACATGGTCCCTTTATATTCCCTCCTTTAATGCCTTCCTCTACTGAGAGTGGACCACATGGTCTCTCCATATCTCCCTCCTTCAATGCCTTCCTCTACTGAGGGTGGCTGGCCACATGGTCTCTCCATATCTCCCTCCTTCAATGCCTTCCTCTACTGAGGGTGGCTGGCCACATGGTCTCTCCATATCTCCCTCCTTCAATGCCTTCCTCTACTGAGGGTGGCTGGCCACATGGTCTCTCCATATCTCCCTCCTTCAATGCCTTCCTCTACTGAGGGTGGCTGGCCACATGGTCTCTCCATATCTCCCTCCTTCAATGCCTTCCTCTACTGAGGGTGGCTGGCCACCTCCATCCTCTTCAACTCCTCGTAGGTGTGTCGTCTAGTCCATTGTTTTAGATCGTCTGTGTATACCTGTCGTCTCCTTCCCCTCGATCTCTTCCCCTGGAGCTTTCCCTCCAACACTGTCAGCAATGTCCGTCCTGCCGATCCGCAATGGGTCTGATTTCTCTGTGATATTGTTTTCCTCATAGTACAATTCGATAAAATAATCCCTTGTATTAAGGTGTTAATATCAAGTCTCCATAGGTTTCTTTTTAATTTTTTTATTCACAAATCTCTCTCTGGCCTCCAAGCCTGAGAGCTAGAGAGATATTTGTGAACGAAAAAATTAAAAAGAAACCTATATCTGGAGGCTTGATATTTTCACTTCAATATAATACAAGTTTGTCCTAAAAGTTCGTAAACGCATGCAAAAAAATGAAACAACAATATTATTCACTGTTATGTGTAATGTGTTTGTATTATGTATAAAGTAATTGTATTATGTATTTGCCGTAATAATGGTATATTCGCCAAGTAATAAGAAGAACAGCGTTTAAGGAAAACACGAACTTATGGGACAACCTTATAATATTATGTCCTATAGGTGAAATTGATCAAAATTGCTCCTGGTTCCAAAATAACTTTACTAGGTGCCACTCAAAAAGAGCAACCTAGCTTATGTTATTTACAACAATGAATAATATCTGAAGGTTATTCACATTAAAACAAAGTGTCCAATGGGGGTTTCGATCCCGGTTCATGGCTGTCGGGAATCGAGAGTTTTAGCCACTCGTCCACCGACTTCTTTATATGAAAAAAAAATATATATATGGTAATTTGAACCAACAACCTCATATTGTATAATACTTATAACAAGATTTTCATGTTGTATAATAGAAACACATCTGTAAATGTTTATACGCATTATTGACATGTGTCATTACATCATCATATGCAATGTACTTTGTACAAACTGAGGATAAATAAATAAAACTCGGTAATAGATGAGATAAGAGTTGAGCTGAGATGGAGCAGCGATGGAGGTTAAACAAGATCTAAAGATAGATAGGAAACTGTCAGGGCGGCGCCAGTGTACAATTTCGCCATCCGATCTACGCTCTTGTTGCATCTGCTGAAATGCAATACCTCCTCTCTCGGCAAAGATATATAAGACCTCTGTCCTAGCCAAAAATATATAGTCACTTCCCCATCAGCGTGAGCCCTCGTCGGTTGTTTCCAAGGTCCACCTCATCGACCATTTAGAACAGTAAGAACTCTTCTATCTCCATCTTTCGCTCCTAGGTCGACTCCTATCTGTTCACGGAACTTTCCTAGTGCAATTGTGTCTTAGTTTTTTGTGTATGGACATTCACAAGCTTTCCAATCTGCCTCGACCACGACTGCCTGTACTCTGTGAGAATTGTAAAAGGTCTTCCAAGGTGCAGAGAGGTACTGGAAAACTCCCCATCCTGACTGTTCCTCTCAGTCAACACAGTATAGAGAGAGTCGACAGTAATCACACCATAGTTTAAGTCGACTGGATACCTCACCAGTTTTTAGTCGACAAGATACCTTATCACATATATATAAATTTTCTATGATGATCTTTTAGAAAAAAAGAGCTGGTGAAGACTATTGATTAGTTTATTTGGTAATCTAAAGTCGAAGTTTACAAAAATTAATAGTAATCGGAAATTGAGGCATCTTATATGTAGAATACCTAATTTTAACTAAAAATATGGCCAATTTACATGATAAAAGAAATAAAACAAGCCTAACTCTCTCTCTCCCAAACAAAAAAAAAACATTTGGTCTTTTTATATTTACAGCGCCATCTAGCTTCTCGACGGCGGCGTCACAGTGGTATAGTACTTTTGCTTAATTGTAGTTTAGGAATTTATCGATAAAAAGATGGACAGACGTTAAGAATTTATAAATATTTTTTTTCCAAAGATAAAAGAGTAATAAAAGTATTTAAATATATGTGTAGTGATTCGATGCTATGTTTTATTTAATTTTTAAAAAGAAAAATGCCGTAAAAATGTTTATATTGCATTAGAAAAAAATAAATATAGGATAGATATAAGGTATGTGCTTAAGAGAGTTTAATTTTTAAAAATAAAAGTTTATCTTTTATAGTGTCTGAGATTTAAGGTAACCTATAGGTGACAATATTTTTATTATATTGTGTTCTGAAATGTTTAAAAATGTAATATCTCCATAATATTATATAATATCAAAGATTAAAAAAAATGTGAAGTAATTGTAACCAAGGAGTGTTCCATTGTTGCATAGAGACTGAGAGAGATGGAGAGCTTGAGGCGAGTTTTTTATAGGCTGTGCCTAGTTTACTTTACGGTTGTAGTCTTGTTGTGTTGTTTTTTGATTGTGTACCCACTATTGTGCTTGCTTGTAGCACTTGTTAAAGTTGTCATGTTCGTTGTGTCTGTGGCTTGGCCTTGCGCCATTTTTTGTTTTAAATATTCAGATCATTTCAATTTTGCCTTTTAAATTATATGGTTGTCTTATTTTGTTTTGTTAGGCTTAGGGACGCATAGGGCTTACGGATTGTCATTTTTTTCTTTTTTTTTTTCAAAATTCTTATATCAAAGATTGGTTTGTTATTTTCAAAATTCTTTTTAAAAGTCCCTAAGTCTGACAATACAAAAAAACACAATCGTATAACTTTAAAAGGTATTAATTGAGGTGTCTGGATATTTAGAATGAAAAGTGACAAAGGGTTCAAACATGGGCACTACTAACATGGTTTCGTTAACATCTGTTGCAGACTGGTACAATAGTGAGTACATAGTCAGAGAATAACATGACAGGATTACATCCTTGAAGTGGGTTAGACACAGTTTAGAAAAAACTTGTCTCTTGTAATTCATCTCTCTCTTGAGCTAGTCTCGCAACGGCCGTGATCCCTCCCTGATGCCAGGCTCTCATGATGCCCCTCGACCTCTGGATGTCTTGAAGACAAGCTATTGCTGAGTTCTCTGATGATCTTGAAATCTTTTCCCTACCTGCTGCAAACTCCGGGCCCTCGCTTCCTATTGCCTGCAGTGGAACAAGAATTGCTCTAATGATGAAGAACACAATGCTCAGTCAATTGGTTATCTGAAATAAAAGCTCTCTCATGATGATCTTAAGGGTATCTTGAAGACCTGCTATTGCTGGGTCCTTTGATTATCTTGAAATCTTATCCCTGTGACTGCTGAAACCCGGACTTCCTATTGCCTGCGGTGGAACAAGAATTGTTCTAATGATTCAATTTGTTATCTTGAATCAAAGCTCGTTCTGCGCATTGAGTCACTTGAATCCATCCCTTGACGTGGATAAACATGAAATCTTCTTCTTGATCCTCTGGCTGAAGCCTATTCCCACGCTTGCCTGAAGTCTCACGATAGACCACTTAGAAAAAAAGCTGAATATTTTGTCCAAGCCCCACATCTCACTCACCCTCACCTTTCTCTATCATCATCTGGAAACTCCTGCTTCTCACTCAGCACGTGCCTGGCATCCTACAAACTCGCTTCAAACCTGAGATAATGGAAATGGCCGTTCTTCCTTCGGCTTATCATTTGGCAGAGGTAGAAATAAAAAATAATTGTAATACGAGTAGTCTATAGAATTCCATTAGAACTCATCATCAATCACCTTTGTAGTTAGTTCAGTAAGATGTAACAAAGTAATGGTGACCATATGTGTATACAGTGAACCTGTTATAGCGCTCTACTGAGGACTTAGACAGAAGCGCAACAATACGCGGTAATTAAATGGAGAAATTTCAATACATAAATACTTGAAAATAGAAACTACACAGACACAAAAAACTTTTATTAGGGATCAAGCCCCATACAGGATTCTCCCAGTATAGCAATGGTTTTAATTGAACATGAGCCCAACAAAAGGAAAACTATTTACACGTGTTTCTCATCCTTCTCACAAAATGTGTATAAATCTATTGTGTCTACTTTACACCGTTTCTGACAGCAGGGCATCGAGTGATAAATGATTAGCGCTCGTGTTATTAAAAATTAATTTCCTTTCTTCATACAGATGATTGCAGGTAAATATATAGTGAGTTAGTTCTGTCTCAAAATTATCCCTGCACAATATACATACGAGATTTTCTGATTTCATAGTTTTTATATGGTCTTCAATAAAAAATGTAAAAAAGATTCTTAATTGCGCAATGCATCGTTTGAAAGGAAATGGGAAGTGACTATTTGAATAAAATTCTGCCATGGGAGCTGAATATAAATTTTCGTAATGCGGGTAAAATTGACCATTCTCGTATGGTCAACTTGTATAGATTGATCCATTGCTCTCCGACAATCAAGGGAATTTCTCTCTGTGAAACCCTGTAATCGCTACAAAATTTGAGCCATGAAAATCCAGTGTTTTTAAGATATTGGCTAAAGTTCCATTGAATCCTATGTCTTGTTCCAACGATCTGGATGTTTCCCAGAATTGCGATAAACATATTGCTGATAATCTAGTTTCATTCATCTTTAGGATTTTAAGCCAGTACTTTAAAGATAGTTTCAACGCTGTTACACCCAGTGAGATTCTTCCAGTTTCAGTTCTAAGAATGTAGCCAGGGGTGTATTATGGCAGGCGTATAAACGTGTTCTTTGGTCTAAAGGTTGATGGAAAATTGTTGCATTTCACATAGAAATATAAACTCATGTTCGACGTTGGTCAATATCTGGATACCTATTGAATGTGCTTGGCCAATTATCGATATATATTTTTGCTAATTCAAAATAAATACTTCCCAAAATAAAAATATCTTTATAATAGGTTGTTTTGTAGAGTAAATGTAATTTGGAACAGGTACTAAGAAAAACCGTAATAAGCGGGATAGCACTATGAGCAGGACCGTTATCATAATTTTTTCAGTATTATTAATATATATATCTCTATACATAAAATTTATAAATGATCAAATTTATAATTCAAAATATCGTCATTTGAAATTTTTTTTAGGAAATACACACGTAAGGATTTTTAATTAAAAAGGCATATATACTACTCTGATCCAAAAAGTTTCGACACTTTACTCATAAGTTGAAAAAAACGTTATTATTCTACCAATTTCAAATTGTCCCCTTCAAAGTAGTCCCCGTTGGCCGCGATGCACTTCAGCCACCTTTTTTCCAGTCGGCAAAACACCTCTGGTAGTCTGTTTTCGGGATCGCCTTCATGGCCTTCTTCGATTCCACTTTGCTCTCTTCTATGCTCTGAAATTTCCGACCCTTTAACTTTTTTTTTTGAGCTTTCCAAAGAGGAAGAAGTCGCATGGGGCCAAATCGGGACTGTAGGGGGGTTGGGGGAACACAGAGGTTCGGTGGTCCTGCAGAAACTTCGAGATTTTGAGGGCTGTGTGCGCCGGCGCGTTATCGTGATGGAGGATCCACGAGTTGCTCCTCCACAGCTCCGGCCGTTTCTGCCTGATCGCTTCCCTCAATCGCCTCAAAACTCCCAGGTAGGAGTCAGCAGTTATTGTAGAGCCTTGTTGTTGAAATTCATGATGAACGATTTCCTGGTAGTCGAAGAACACTGTAACATGACCTTGACTTTGCTGGGAGCCTTCCTTGCTTTCTTTGGTCTCGGCTCATTTTTGAAGCGCCACTCCGATGCCTGTTGGGTAGTTTCCGAATCAAAGCCGTAAATCCATGTTTCGTCTTTAGTAATAACCCTCTTCAGCAATTCGGGGTCGCCGGTTGTTGCTTCGAGATTGAGACTGGCCGTTTCTTTCCAAGCGTTCTTTTGATCAAAAGTCAAATCTTTGGGAACGAGAACGCGGCGTTGAGTCTTCTCACTCCCAAAATGTCCTTCATTATCGATTGAGTCGACCCGAATGATATCCCTGCTTCTTCGGCGACCTCCCTGACAGTTATTCGTCGGTCTTCACGCACCAGTTCCAACACCTTGTCCACTTTTTCAGGCGTGGTTGATGTGGACGGTCTCCCGGAACGCTCGTTGTCGGCGGTCTCTTCCCGACCCTTCTTGAAGCGCTTGTACCACTCGAAAACTCGTCTTCGGCTCATGACGGCATCCCCGTAGGCTGTTTGCAACATCCAAAAAATTTCGGCACCCTTGAATCCGTTTTTCACACAGAACTTGATGCAAATTCGTTGATCCTCCATTTCGGTGACTAACGAAATCGAAGCACGGGCAAAATGGCTTCACTTCGAACAGCCGCTGCTCGCGCTGTTGTGGCGCGTGATTTTTGAAAATTGGCAGGTCTCCAAGCCAAGGGCGACGCTTGCGTTTGCCACAACCGGGAGAAAATATATTGAGTTTTCAGGATTTTATGAGCAAAGTGTCGAAACCTTTTGATCAGAGTAGTATGATCAAAATATCATTTATTTATTATATTATTGATCCGATATATGCCTTTTTAATTAAATTTATATATGTAACGTCGGAACGATTACCTTTTGAAATTGATGGGTTGAATTGATTGGTGATTGATTGAATTGATAGGCGCAGTCGTTTGAAGTGTTAAGGTGTTCTCACAGGGGAAAATAACGAAAAAACACAGGATTTGGATTTGGAAAAGGCTAGCGATCTAGGGAGAAAGGGGTTGAAGCTATTTGACGGAGTTGGATCTTAACTATGGCTGTTCACATTATTGATGATGGGACTTATCTGTTCGTTGAGAGGGTGGTGGCTGCTGACTTGTTCCTTAACCGGTCCAGGTGCTAATACATAATACAATTACTTTATACATGATACAAAGACATTATAAATAACGGAGAATAATATTTTGTATTTCAAATTTTTGCAAGTGTTTACAAACTTTTGGGACAACCTTGTAGAACCTAGGATTCTGTAGCACTAATCTTGTATAAATATGTAAAAACACCAAACAATACTGTTGCCGTTGCTTAGAATATTTAATGAAACTGATTCCAAGAATATTAATCAAAATTATATTTATTATAAAAATGAAATACCAAAACGCGAATGTTTCTCTTTTCACAAATATATTTTTTCATCGCAGTAAGGACAGTAGAAGTTTGATTTATTTGTGAAAAGAAACATTCGCGTTTTGGTGTTTTCATTTGTATTATATAGATGGCGTGTTATTGCTGTGTATTAAATATATTTATTGATTTACAAGAGAGATAACAAAATATAAAATGATATAACATATTAAAACAAAGAGAAATTTTTTTCTTACGGTTAGCGCCTATTTACTTGTGATCTTACACACATACACCTATCCCCCGATTTACACGGTAGATACGTTCCTGAGAAAAACGTGTAAATCGAAAATTAAAAATTTTCGCGAAATTTTTATGCGAAGAAATACAGACACAGTGTGCGTGTGCAAGCAAGTCAGCACATAAGCTCGGGATTCCTCGTGAGATGTGTACACAGCGCATGTGTTCAATCACAGTAGCATTTAGTATAGTGCGATAAAAACAAACAAAAAAAACTTATTTGGAAAACCGTGTAAAAGCGAAAACGTGTAAAACAAGTACCGTGTAAATCGGGGGATATAGGCGTACTCTGTGGGAACAATTAATAAATATACAACAAATACTAACCTGTACATTATAAATATCATAACCTAGCTTTCTTGCTCTTTTTGTGTGGCTCCCAATACGTTAGTTTTGAACTGGAATTAATTTGTTTTCGATTTGCATAACTTCTTTGTGAAAAGTAAATAGCGTGTATATAGTTTTTGTTTTATTATAAACGCTATTATGATTTTTAAAATAGTACAAAAGTGAAGTTGTAGTACGAATAGGTGATTAAATTAAGATATAGGTCTCAAAACTTGGTGCAATAAATCAGTCAAATGAACTTTGGCCTTGATATAAGCCTGGAGGTGATAGACTCTAGACCGTGGGCCGCAGGTAAATGACGGAGATCTTCGCTTACTTAAGCAATTACGATTTTTTTTTGGAGAAGAGAAAGCATTTTTGTTCAATTAACTCCGTACGTAGTAGTCCACCGGGTTCATAGCCGGGGTTCAGAACCCTGGAAATGTTTCTTGCAGAAAGAGATCGTGGATTTGGAGGCGTGAAGCTGCTCTGATGAGAGTTTGTGTAGGAGACAACGATGATTGATGGTTTTCTACAATCACAACTCAAGATCGAATATCACACTAATTATTTTTCTTGAAAACAAAGTTCTTTAATTCTTAAAATTAAAGTTAGTAAATCTTTTTATTATCTCGACGTTTCGACAAAAATCTTTTGTCATCGTCAGGTGCAAATAAAAATTAAAGCATTTGGCGTTAAAATTATTCTAAATTTTCTCTTGGCAAAAGATTTTTGTCGAGATAATAATTTACTGGCCGAAGTATCTTTAATTTTAAGAACTATGAATGCTGGCCAGGCAGCCTCTAACTTTATGATAAAGTTCTTGAATTTGAAAGATTCTTGAAAAAAATCCAACCTACAAGTGAGTAACCAAACGGTGTTATGGTACTTTATAAGGCCAAAGTCGAGAACAGCTTTCTACATTGAGTAAGTGTCTTTTCAAAACTGTATATTTTTGGTAGCTCTATACTTCCAATTGTAAAAAGAAACCTGGCCCTAGATTCCTTATTGATTTTTTTCAAATATGTTAAACTTCTGTTTACTAATCTGGGATAATTCTGTATGGGACGAGAGTCATTAATAAAGGCTTTTTGTGATTGTTTTAACGCGGAGTAGATAAAAAAAAATCTCTGAAAAACGGTCAAAATTTCCAAAGGCCAGTGCCGGTCTACGCTACAAGTCAGCAGGTAAAATTCACTCACTTAACCAATATTGTTATGCTGATTCGACTCCACTTACTATTCTGATGGAAGATATTATTATATTTCCTTCTTTTTTGGATAATAAAGCTAATTCTTTCGGAGTTAGGGTAGCTTTTGATAGGTTTACTATTTTATTGGGGTTATCGTTGCGATTTAGTTTTTGTTTATTGAATTTCAGTTGCCCAATGTTCTTTTTTACTCTGTCTCCTCTCTATTTCTATTCTTAATGTCATATCCTCAGAGGTGGTTCGAACTATTTGTCTACCATTCCTCAATAGCGCCTCATTCCTGGTTCATCTCAGCCTTTCTCAAGTCCTTAATCAAGCTGAAACATTCTCTATTTCCAACAACACCATTCACAGAAGAAATACTCAAGTCCCAAGCCCAACCAAACACGATGAAGGTCTCATTCGACATAGAATCCCTTTACCCCAATGTTCTACATACGTTGATACTAAGCAGAACTGAAGAATTATTAAGATAACATTAAATCGATCCTATCGCGTTGCACAGAAAATAACTCAACCATTTGGTGTGAAAAAATAATACAAATGTGAAATTGTACTCGGAAAAGGTGGATAAATTAAGAAAAAGGCATCTCCTTAGCGTGCAACTTAGGTTGCTAATGGCTTGCGCCATCTATCTGAATAAAATATCAACTATTCTGCTAATTTTTATCCTGGAATAATTAAAAAATAACAGAATAGTTTATATTAATCCCGATAGATGGCGCAAGCCATCAGCAAATTTCAGTTTCACGATAAGGAGATGCCTTTTTCTTAATA
The DNA here is from genome assembly GCA_030710605.1 of Cordylochernes scorpioides. Classification (NCBI taxonomy): domain Eukaryota; kingdom Metazoa; phylum Arthropoda; class Arachnida; order Pseudoscorpiones; family Chernetidae; genus Cordylochernes; species Cordylochernes scorpioides. Next base: position 51,035,363 of record CP092868.1, read on the forward strand.
TCATATCCCTTTGTCTCAAAAAAAGTATTCTCTTATATGGAGCCATCATATTAATTAATCAACTAATATTAAGAATTATGAAAAAGGCATCTCCTTATCGCGCAACTGAAAGTTGCTGATGGTTTGCGCAATCTATCGGAATAAATATAAACTATTCTCATTGATTTTTAATTATTCCAGAGTTGACCAAATACCCATTCTTGATTAATCAAGAAAAGCTAACCACGGACGCGTTTCGGGCTGTTGGCCCTCATCATAATATTAAGAATGCCAAATATTCCATATAATGTAAATAATGCAAGATCATATATATGTAAGTGAGCATTGGCAAACATTTAAACATAAGAATATCACAACATAAAAGAAATTATGGACAGCCTAGACAATAGTATCAGCATATAAAGGAAACTCTTTCACTTCTCTACCATATCAGAACTTCCATTACTGTAACTTCACAAATAAACAACAGAGGATTATAATAATCCATCAGGATAATAGCATCAACAGGAGACTTTAAGATATTTATAATATACTTTCCCCTGAGCCCATCCCAAATCCTCCAAATCCCTTCTGAAGAAAGATCTACAGTAAAAACCAAAAAGCTTATTGATAACAATAACTAAATTTAATTCTCAGTAATCCATTCTTCCATATTCCAGTCGTCTATTCTAATGCTTTATTTAATATATTCTTTTAAAAATATTTGCCCCCATTTGTATATATAAAATATTAAATAAATGAAAACATTCGTGTCTTGATGTCTTCATTTGTTATATATGGATGGCGCCTTATTGATTTGTATTAATTTATGCCTAACTGGCCTTGTCCTTATTGTTTGCGGAAGAGCATTGTTCGATGCAAATATTTAAATGTAATTCTAATGTCCTAAAAGCTTATGTCCATAGTTTGCTTAAATACCATTTCTAATATTCCACCCTACAGTGTAGCATATATAAGCAGAATGATCCAATACAGTATAAGAGTTCTAAAGAAGCGGTCTGGTAGATTAAATTAGCGAAACTGCTGGGAGGTTTACCATTGCTCCAAAGTCCTCTCAATATTTTTTCATCGTAGTAAGGACAATAGAAATTTGTTTTATTTGTGAAAAGAAACATTCGCATCTTATGATGTTTTCATTTGTTATATAGAGATGACGCGTTATTGCTGTGTATTAAAATAATAAATATCAAAATTTATAAGAAATTATGTAAAATAGTAACTTTTTTTATACTATAATTCGTGTCTTCTCTATTCGGCAATTTATTGTATTCATCTTCATGATTTCATCTTAATATTGATACAAGGGTTTATTTTATTGAAAAGAAGAAAGGGCGAGTTTCTAAAAAAAAAGGCTTAAGTCCTTAGTTTATTGAAAGAAGCTTTCACGTGATTTCCAGTGCATTCCTTTTTTATTTCTATTATATCCATACTACATTATAAATAAAAATAAAGGATTTAAAAAATCATTAAAAGAATTGTCGTGGAGATATACCCCTAGAAGGTTGTACCACTGAGAAACTCCCCTTGAAAATGCTTCAAGAAATTGAACACTCCAGAAATAAACTTAGATTTTGAGTTTTAAATGACTTACAAAAAGGTATGTTTATTCTATCAGTAAGTGGTGCTCTATTCTTAAGCCATGAATTCTTCTACTGCAGCATCTCTCTTTTATAAACGCAAAAAAAAAGAGAGAGAAAAATGCGGGTATATCTGCGCGACAAATAACACTTAATATAATAAATCTTATTATGATTGGGTGAATTGATTGGTACATTTCTCAACCTACAACCTCAAAACACATTATTGACTATATTGACTCATCCATTGATGAGCTCTACTCTTCCCCAGCAGACACCATCAACAAGATTTACAAGCTTGATACCTTAATATGATTGAGTGGAGATAAGAAAGAAGAAGAAGGAACTTATTATGACGATAAAATTTTATATTGATCCTAAAATCTCATGATGAAAAATAAATTTTTATAAAAAATAGACACTTCGGCCAGTTAGAGTTTTTTAAATTTTCTACGGCGAACTGGGTGATCCTGGATTTCCTGCCATATCCATAATTACGCCACAGAAACGGTTTCGCTTTTTGTTTACGTTTGAATGAAAATATGCAAATTCGTCATATTATAGGACTAATTATCATATTTTAAGCTCGTAACTTTGTTAGTAATTCTTTCTAAGTCTAAGAGAAAATAAAAAACTGGCCGAAGTGTCTATTTTTATAGAAATATGAATGCCGGTCAGGCAACCTGTATCATCAGAAAAATAAAATTAATTATTTTAAAAAATAAACTTTAAGTATAATATAAAACGGCTATATAAAGGGAGAAGCCTTTTCTGCCCCATCCTGTCCTTTCATGAGATTTCCAGTGCATTCCTTTTTTATTTCTATTATATCCATACTACATTATAAATAAAAATAAAGGATTTTAAAAATCATTAATAATATTGGCGTGGAGATATACCCCTAGAAGGTTATACCACTGAGAAACTCCCCTTGAAAATGCTTCAAGAAATTGAACACTCCAGAAATAAACTTAGACGTTGAGTTTTAAATGACTTACAAAAAGGTATGTTTATTCTATCAGTAAGTGGTGCGCTCTCCTCAAGCCACGAGTTATTCTACCGGCGCAGAAAAACACGTAAAACACTTTTTATAAAATCGGAGTTAAATTATTCCTTAAAGGTAATTAACATATCATGGAAGTTTAAAAACAGCTACATAAGCTAAATAAAAGTACATGTAACTATCACCTCACAATTGACATGAATCTGAACTATCAAGACCTAAAGATTCATTCTTGAATCTTTAATCTCCAAAGACAATAACAGCATAAACAGAAGAATTGATCTACCGCAACAGTTCCAGCATATTCAACGCAGATGATGTCAACACCCCATTGAAACTGTCCCCCTAAGCCTCTACAACTGGAAACTATTTTTGAATTTGATTTTTTAAAAATGTATCTCAGTGAATCTCTATTATATGTATGTTGCACGCCTTTGCGGAGCCAGTGGTCTGATGAAGCACGACCGCGTGAGAACTTGCCTCCCAATTTCTGAATAAAATAAACTCTGAAAATATGTTTTATATTTATTTAATTCAATTATAAAACGGCTCGCTAAAGATATAGATAAAAGTGACGAAATATGTCATAAATATGTGTTAGAACAGCTATAAAACATACTGCTGTTTTTTCTACGGTGTACTGAATGATCTTGGATTTCCTGCCACATCCCTAATTACGCCACAGAAACGTTTTTTGTTTACGTTTGAATGGAAATATGTAAATTCGTCTATTATCGGACTAATTTGCATATTTTAAGCTCGAAACTTTGTTAGTATTCATTCCTAAGTCAAATTGTTTTTGGGAAAAAATTCTGAGGAAGAAAAATGAAACGTGAACACTTTTTATAAAATCGGAGTTATTTTATTCCTTAAAGGTAATTAACATATCGTGGAAGGTTAAAAACAGCTACATAAGCTAAATAAAAGTACATGTAACTATCACCTCACAATTGACATGAATCTGAACTATCAAGTCCTAAAATACTACCTCTCTCTTCTCGGCCTTTTGGCTAAGATCAAAGTGTAGATCTCTCGATATAACCAGGATTGCTGTCACACTACCGCACAAAGTTACACAATATGTTCGCTCATTAACACTTCTTTGAAAACTTTAACAGAAAACTTGGAAGGTCAGCGGATGGGGAGGATATCGCTGAATATCTCTCAGGAAGACTGGACCAAGGATCTGACCGAGATGGTGGGGATGTGACGTCCCTATGGTCCGAGGCCAGGAACGCCACCGGAGACTCAGGAACACCCTCCGCGCTAGATGGACCTGGGAACCGGACAGCTGCTCGCTCTCCATTGTCCTTTTGGATGACCAACTCAAGCCAAAGACGAAAATTGGACCATCCATGAAAAATCAACTTGTCGGAAAACTGAGACAATCTATCCAAAAGCAGTACCTGAACGCACTGTTGAGGAAAAAGAACCAAGGTGAAGCAAAAGAGGTCACCTCTCAGAATCAGTGCTCCAATGTCTTCATCCCGAACGGAAGGTATTTCAGGTTTGCAGACTGGCGCTTCATCCACAGGGCACGCCTGAACTTGCTATTTTTTAAATGGTGCCGTCAAGTTTGGGAACTGGAATAAGAAGTGCCCCATAGATGTTGAGCGACAAATGAAACCCTCCCACACGTCCTCCTACATTGTAAAAACACTCCGCGGCGTGGAAGAGACGCCATGACGCCATCCTAGAACGTTTAAGGAAAGCTCTGAGAGTCAAAGGGGAAGTGAGAATAAATCAGAAACTTCCCAAGTCTTCCTCCCCCCTCAGGCCTGACCCCTTAATCTTGGAGAAATATGTCAAAAAGTTGACCATTTTAGATGTTTCCATCCCTTTCGAAAAACGGAAGGAAGCATTATCTGCCGCTATGACCGAAAAAATAGAAAATACGAGGCCCTGACAGAAGAACTGAAGAAGGATGGCTACAAAAGTGACCTTCATTGTAGGATCACTCGGTGGATGGGACAACAGAAACGAAAGAGTCCTCAGGATGCTGAGAGTCTTGCCCAAGTACGCCAAACTCACGAGGCAACTCATGTGTACCGACGTGATTAAGTGGTCCGGTGACATATATGTGGAACACATCTTGGGAAAGAGGCAGTACGAGTAATGGCCTGCCCTTCCCTGTATACCTACAATTTTGTACATATCTACGAGGGGTGTCCCATAAGTCCGTGGCCCGACCATGAGAACGGAAACTAATAAATTTTACCATATATACCTTAAATATTAAATTTTTAAGTTTCTACAACTAACCGTTTTTTTGTTATGGGTTCTGAAAGAGGACAAGAAACAGGAATAATCTAAAATGGAGACAAACGAGATTCGTTCTGTAATAAAATATCTTTGTAAGAAAGGAATATCGCCGAAAGAAATCTATGAGTATATGGTGAATACATTAAGGGAAGATGCTCCTTCCTATAGCACAGTAAAAAATGGGTAGCTGCGTTTAAATTAGGGAGGATCAACACCGAAGACGAACATCGACCAGGAAGACCTGTTGAGTCAGTTACTCAAGAAAGCATCGACAAGATACATGATTTGGTTATGTTGGACAGAAGAATGACAGTTCGTCGGATAGAAGAGACCTTGGGTATTCTAAAAACAACAGTGGTTCGGATTATGAGAGAACACTTGGGCCTCAGGAAGCTTTCTGCCCGTTGGGTTCTCAAACTTTTGACACCCGATCAAAAGGCTGTAAGGAGAAGTTATTTTCGGATAATCTTGCGTTATTTGAAGCCAATCTAGAGGAATTTGTCAGTAGATTTGTCACCATAGATGAGACTTGGGCCCATCACTTTACCCCAGAGGCCAAGCAACAATCCATGCAATGGAGACACTCCGGTTCCCCTTCCCCCAAGAATGCCAAGACAGTTCCATCAGCAGGGAAGGTTATGGTGTCTGTCTTTTGGGATTCCGAGGGTGTACTTCTTCTAGACTTTCTGAATAAGGGTCAAAAACCATCACTGGCAATTATTATGCAAATCTTGTGAAGCAACTACGAGGAGCTATCAAGCAAAAGAGAAGAGGAATCTTGTCCAGGAATATTGTTTAGCATCAAGACAATGCTCCGAGTCATCGGTCGCTGCAAGCCATGGCTACTATTTATGATTCTGGCTTTGAACTTTTACCACATGCACCCTATTCACCAGATTTAGCTCCGTCTGACTTCCACCTATATTCTCATTTGAAAAATTCACTTTCGGGTATTCATTTTAGGTCAGATGAAGAGGTCATTGATGCTGTAACCTCATTTTTTGAGTCATTTGAAACATCGTTCTTTTTTGAGGGCAAAAAAGCATTAGAACATCGCTGGAAAAAGTGTATAGACCTTAAAAGAGATTATGTTGAAATATAAATCATAATCATTTTATCAGTCATTTTCTTTATATGTCGAGCCACGGACTTATGGGACACCCCTCGTACTACCTGCCCCGCCTGTGTGGAGCCCCTTTCAAGACCCCAGGAACCAACCCAGGACCCTGTTTCCCTCCTGCAAACACCCCCGGACCAAGGATCCTGGACTCCTACAAGGCTATGAACCAGGAAGGATATGAAGCCTCATTCTCCAGGCGCCACCCAAGGACCACCCCACCTGGACTCCCCTCCAGGACCGGATCCAGGACCAATGTTCTCCGCAGTCTAGACTGTTTAACCATTTGTATATTCTCAAATAGCATTGGCAAACATGCTCTAGAGAAGGCTCTTTATATATATATTTTTTTGTTGTTGTTGTTGTTGTTTTATAAGATTCCTTCAATAAAGAATTTTTATTCTGTATATCTCTCTTGCTGTAACTAGTATTACTGTCACACACTACCGCACAAAGTTACAATATATACGCTCATAGACAAAACTTAAAGGAGTTTCATATTTTGATGCCACCGGTTCTGTTTTTTTTTTTTAGGAGACAGAGGCAATTTTGTTCACACTTGGTTATCTGGTGTGTCTTCAATAAAGGTCACTGTAATATCTTTCAGAGTTATTGCTTGAATCCCGATATGCATGCTAAAAGATACAACTTCCTTAAGTTTTGTCCATGAGTGTATATACAAGCAGAGATACAGATTGGCACAGAGGACAATAGTCAAATAAATGACTACAGATTAATTACTTCGTAGAAATATTAGAATTACTACTTTCAACACTCTTATCTCTATGTGATGTCAAAATTTCATGATTAATCAAATATGTTGTTGTTTCTTATCCCATGTGTAAAGATTACACAAATTCAATGAGTTCATGCATCTCGAGCTGTTTTATGATGAGCAGCGGTCTTTTCCAAAGGTCCTGTTTAGTACATCTAATGCAAGCCAAAATGTTTGATCAAATATTGTGGAAACGTGAGAAGAACACATACATACAAACCCCAGCAAAAACATCTAATCGTTATTTACAATTAAAATAAATCACTGATACTACACGAGAGAGCAGCATAAACTTCTCTAACAATTAACATTTACTTAGTTCCCTAACACTGAACGAGATTTCAAGCCAAAATTATTTTCTTCATAACCCTAATACGATAAAATAATAATAAAATTTCAAATAAAGAAAGAATGAAATACAACAATTTATTTTATCGCATTGGGGCCGTGGAAAAAGGCATTTTTTGGGCTTGAAAGCTCTTAGCTCAGTTTAATACCGAAATATATATATAAAGTGTTGTACATATATTATTTAATTGTTACCAGAGTGTGTGTAAGCTCTCAGGTAAATAGGCGCTAACCGAAAGAAAAAAAGAAGTTGTTTTGTTTAATATTAGTTTCCCTTTTATATTTTGTTCTCTCTCTTGTAATAAAATAAATATATGAAAAAAGGCATCTCCTTATCGTGCAACTGAAAGTTGCTGATGGCTTGCGCCATCTATCGGAATAAATATCAACTATTCTCGTTGATTTTTAATTATTCCAGAATTGGTGCAAGCCATCAGCAACTTTCAGTTGCACGATAAGGAGATGCCTTTTTTTCATAATTATGCACCTTATCCCACTACAATATCACATTTGTACTATTTTTTCAAAATAAATATAATGTTTAATTAATAATATTCTTGGAATCAGTCTTATCAAAAATTCTAAGCAAAGTCAACATAAAGAGATAGACGTTATAAGTTGATTTTTATAAAAGAAAGGGCGTACCTGGAACTGTGAAAGGAAAAAAAAAAACATTTTTTAATCAAAATATTTCGAGGGATTGCTCCCTCTTTATAAATTATTGCGCACTAAACTGAAAGGTAATTTACAAATTCTTGTAGATCACATAGAAAATTTGTAAATTACTTTTAAGTTTAATATGCAATAAATTGATAAAGAGAGAGAAATCCCTCAGAATATTTTGAGAAAAAATACTTTTTTCTTCCACAATTCCAGGTATACCCTTTTTATGTAAATAAATTCAATGGATCGCTTTTTGACCAAGTTATAATTGTTCGCGTTTCATTTCCAAGACAACAGGTTATAGAGTTAATAGGTCTGGAAGTCTTAGTGAAGACTAACTCTGTAGTATGAAAGAAATTAGAATGTTTCATATAATGATAAATCCCTGAAATACTCTCTACTTTGCTAATAATAAACATTTTTTAAAACAATAATTATGACCAAACATTCACCTATATACTATTTCTCTTGAGTGTTACCATTATACATAGAAGAAAATTAAACTATATTTTGATTTTTTTCATTATGTGATTTTTAAAAACACACTTTTTGAAAAAAAGTTTTGAAGATAAATTTTGCTTAAATAAATTGTCTTTATTACGATGCATTCTTTATTATTATTATTTTTTTGTATATTAAAAAGTAAATAAAAGTAAATTAAAATTAATTAATTTTTCCTATAGCTTTTAAATAAGTTAACTATTTTAGGTTTACGTTTTTTAAAAGATATTTGTAATGTAAAAATTGTATATTATTACCAATATAATAATTATATATGATTAATTAAAAAACGAACATTTACAAAATATATATATATAAACTAATATTTCTTTTGATTCAATATAAAATCGTCTGGTAAGTTTTTTTTAATGATGATTACAAATTCACAGATAAAAAAATTTAAAATGGATATATTATATATATGAAAAATATACGTTAACATATATATTTATTTAAGAAAAAGGCATTTTTTTCATTTTAATACAGTACAATTTCACATTTGTTTCATATTTTTTCATATATATTTATTTTAATGAAAATACATAAATCCTCCAATAATAAATTATTCTCCAACTACGGGAATATTTCGAACAAAACTTTAATAAATAGAATAAGCGTTATTTTCTCCATTCCGGACACGTAGCTGTCTTTCTGATTGGTGAAGTCTTATTGAGTTATTAATATCTATAAGGAAGTCCCCTCCATTTCTGCCCAACTTTTATTTAAATATATTAGGGTTAACGCCGAATAAACGAAGAGTTTCCAAATTATATCCAAAATCTAAAATGTCTTGAAGATAGTGGTTGCCTGGCCTTTATTTATTGTTCTTTAAATATCAGAAATTCTTCATCTAGTAGAGTTTGTATTTTTTCCATATTTCGACAAAAATCTTTTGTTATCTTCATGAAAAAATTAAGATTAAACTTTATGGAAAGGCGTTTGAGATATTTATAATATTTTTTGCCTTTCCATAACGTTTATATTTAATTATTGTAATTATTTTCAGACAAGGATAAAAGATTTTATCGAAACATCGAAAAAATAAAAACTCTACTGTCTGAAGTGTCTTTTATATCAATAAAATTTAAGATATTTATTTTTATGAGTACTACTTATATATACCAAAAGAAGAACTTCTCTTTTTAAAAATACATTGAAACAGTGTCTTTTTTGTATATCACACGTCTTACAAAACGTACAAGTGAGGATAAAAGAATACGCCACAACACCAACTCTGTATAATTCAGACAAATCTAACAACCTGTTTACCATGATTTCAAGCTATGACCATCATTAGTACAGTGGTGGGAGATTTGTATTTCATCCTACGAATAGAGTTATGAATTCGATTGAATCTGCCAAAAAAGTGTTTAATTTGGTGAAGCGATATATACAGGCTGATTCTTAAAAATGATTTGTGCATCAAAATTATTTTTTTACAGCATTAAAAATCTTTACTAGATATTTGTGATATAGTTGATAATTTCTACAGAGCGCTGCGCAAGAGAAGAAACATTGATAAAAGAGAGCTGTATGTAAATGGATATGTAAATGAACGATCACCTTTAAATAACTTAATCATCTTTTCTATGCAATTATGCATCTGGGTGAATCCTGTGTAGGGCATAGATCTCCAATAAATGGCTTGTTGTTGTTGATAATTTACCAAAATATGTTTTATATTTCAAGTAATTCTCCATTTCTTAATAGAGCAGGCGACCGCTGAAGGAACAAACAAATGAAAGTCTCTAATGAAGTAATTCTGTCGTCATTTCTGTCGTCGCCCACGACACGTGGGCCATCCTACCGCAGCTGGATTTTCCACCCATCTTCCCCAGTGGTGACCCTCCCAACACTGATGAGCGAAGCCCTTTCAATATTTTTTTCATCGCAGTAAGGACAGTAGAAATTTTTATTTATTTGTAAAAAGAAACATTCGCATCTTAATATTTTCATTTTAAAATAAATTCAATTATCCAAACCTCATCTAAACATCCTCTGATACCAGTCAAAGTTTAAATATGTTGAGTAAAGACAGAGTAATGCTCCCCGCTAAGAGATAACAGATTTCTACCTTTTAAAAGTTGTTCCAGGGTTACCAGGGGCATAAAGAAATGTAGCAGTATTGATGCGGAGATACAGAGCCATTGACCTCCCTGTAGTTCGCTGTACTCCCGCTAGGAGTCTCACAGTCGTGGCGTATGTCTAGGTATCGATTTCAAGCAGAAGATTATCAACCTCGATGGCACGCCGATCAAGCTCCAGATATGGTGAGTGCCTACTGCCCTTGAAGATCAGACGTACAGACTTCGGTCTAGGTATCCCACTATCCAATGGTGCCCTTGAAGATCAGACGTACAGACTTCGGTCTAGGTATCCCACTATCCAATGGTACCCTTGAAGATCAGACGTGCAGACTTCGGTCTAGGTATCCCACTATCCAATGGTGCCCTTGAAGATCAGACGTACAGACTTCGGTCTAGGTATCCCACTATCCAATGGTGCCCTTGAAGATCAGACGTACAGACTTCGGTCTAGGTATCCCACTATCCAATGGTGCCCTTGAAGAACAGACGTACAGACTTCGGTCTAGGTAGCCAACTATCCAATGGTGCCCTTGAAGATGGAACATTTTTAAAATGCTTATTGTGTTTTCATTTCAAACAAACACTCTCATTTGTTATGTAGCACACACATTCAGAGATCAGGTTGTGTTTTGTTTGATATCGATATAAAAAAGACATACAAAGAATAAAATCATGAAATATTTTCAAATATTTCTGATTATTCGAAAAAATTCAACAAAAACTTGTGAAGTGAATGAAATTACTGCAAATTATAAAATTCCAAATATTAATATGCCCCACATTCTATGATGGTTTTCACTCTTCCCACCATGATTATCATGACCAAGTGTACTAGGGATTAAATAAAGTTTATATACAAGATTGGTCTTAGATAAAATACAAAGCTATCGTAGAAGCCTATTCGTTATACAACAAGGTGACAAGTGCACCCACATATACAATACGTATAACACATCGCCACTCAAAATATACTGAAAAAGAATTAAGAACTACCATAAATCTTTAAGAGATATTTCTGGTGAAAATATAAGGTTGTCCTAAAAGTTCGTAAACATGTTGTGATTTATATTTTGTAAGTGTTTACGAACTTTTGAGACAACCTTGTAATTCTGAAACTTGGCCCACCTGCTGATTGTCCACCCTTGATATAGAACATTCAGAGATCAAATCATTCTTCTATAAGAATTCTGTTATAATTTACCAAGGTTGTCCAAAAGTTCGTAAACACTTGCAAAATATAAATAATAATCATAATATGTTTACCAAATTTTGAGACAACCTTGTACAATTAAACAGAAAAAAGTGACATTTCAGATTGAAAAATAGAAAATATTATTAAAGATTTTGAATGAAAAGCCCAATATATATATACATATATAACATAAAGTTGCAGGAGGATGATATTCATGTACCAAAAAAAGGCACCTCTCCCTTTAAATGTGCATCAGAACGATGCACTATGCATCACGCTAGTAAAAAACTTTACTAGTCTTCTTCTTCTTTCTTATCTCCACTCAATCACACTAAGGTATCAAGCTTGTAAAGTTTGAGATTTTTGATGGTGTCTTCCGGGGAAGAGTAGAGCTCATCAATGAATGAGTCAATACAGTCAATAATATGTCTTGGGGTTGCAGGCTGAGAATTGCACTTAGTACATAGTGGGAAAACCCTGCAACCATTCTGAAAAGTCATTGTCCGTAGATGACCAGACTTAAGTCTGGAAATCAAAGACTGTTGTTCTCTTGGGAGGACAGAACCGGTGCTTGTCCCTCCTGCTCTGTACCAGTCATGTGCAGCATCAGATTTCCATTCCTGCAGGCATTGGGTTTTGATGGTACGGAGGAGATCTCTTTCGTGTAGTTGGGTGGTGGATTCTCTGGCTTCAGGTAGGCCAAGAGCTTATTAGTGATGATAACGAATGAGCCACAATACCAGTTTAGGCAAATTCAGATAAACAGGTTAGCTTTTTGTCCGAATTTTCTAAAATTGGTGTTGTTGCTCAATCTTTCTTTGTCATCACTAGTAAAGTCTTTTACTAGGGTGATGTATAGTGCCATCGTTCTGATATATATTTAAAGGAAGAGGTGCTTCTTTTGGTACATATATATAAACTACTGAAATAAAATTTGGTAAAAAAAGTATGAATGAAATATCAATAATTAATATAATAAATATTTTGTATGTTTATGAATAAAAATTACGATTCCAACTTATGTTCGAATATATTAAATACAACAAAAACAAAAAAAGCTTTATTAAGACTTTTTAGTCTTATATAGATTCTCCAAGCAGAAATGTAGGATACATGCAGGAAAAATGTAATAGTACCTTAATCATTTTATTTCCAAAGCGCTATATCCCGCAAGGGATACTTGCGCCAAACAAGGAGAAAAATTTATTTACATAAGTTATTTACATTATTCAGCACATGAAAAACACTAGAGATCCAGATTTTGTAGAAAGTTTAGAATGTATTTACAAAATGAATTAAACTTTAAATATGATTTTTTATCGGAAATCAAAGTTCACAAACAACTAGTTCATTCTTCCTTCTATAATCTTGAAATGCTGGGCACAATATATAATAGTTTATTAATGGTAATAAGATCGAATATATAAAATAGTATCTCGATATTTATGTACCTTAGCAAAAATATACACTCTAATTGCCTGATGGAATCAACGCTGATTGGTTGGCTAAGGTAAGAAGAAAACCAATCAGCAGACGAATAAAACAGATACTGTTCATATCAATCAAGACTTATAATTAACATATGTTTTGTGCGCTAATTTAACTGTCTTCTGAAAGTTAAAACTCTTAAATAGGTCAACATCCAAAAGACTCTACGATATCTATCACTAAGGACAAAATAAAGAAAAAAGAAAGGGGGGTGTTTCCTTATCGTGCAATCGAAAGAAACAACTGAAAAGCTCTAGCTGTACCAAAGCTCACTAAAATGGAAACAATGCTAAATATACAAAGAAGAAGCTTTCTCCACTTAGGAAGCTCTATTTTCGCAACACACCTAATTATGGAAAATGCATCTCCTTATCGTGTAACTGAAAGTTGCTGATGGCTTGCGTAATCTATCGGAATAAATATCAACTATTATTGTTGATTTTTAATTATTCCAGAATTGGCCAAATACCCATTCTTGATTAATCAAGAAAAGCTAACCACGAACGCGTTTAGGGCTGTTGGCCCTCATCAGTGTTGTGCAAGCTGTACCTCAAACACCAAAAAACTGGTCATTCAGGCATCCTGAAAAATCATGAAACGGGTAGTTAAGGTCACAATTGCGTGAGACCGCGATACAATGTAAAAAATTATTCCGATAGATGGCGCAAGCCATCATCAACTTTCAGTTGCACGTTAAGGAGATGCCTTTTTCTTAATTTATGCTCCTTATCCCAGTACAATATCACATTTGTACTATTTTTTCATATTAAAGACAAAATATTACTTAGATTCTTTCATTTCTTTAAAATGAATAAAATAGGCTTTCGGATAACCAGGTCTCTACACCATTCGCTGAAATTGTCTTCTGCAAGAAATTGTCTTCTAGCCCGAAATCTAGAAGTATTAAATACACTCTTGTAATAAAATCTTCCATTAATGGTTTAATTTTCTTTTCAATTAAATAGATTATTTGTGGAAAGTATTTTTTGTCACTCGTTTTTTTTTTATTTTAAGAAGACAGAGGCAATTATTTTTGACACTTGGTTATCTCGTGTGTCTTCAATAAAGGTCACTGTGTATCAAATATCTTTCAGAGTTATTGTCTGAATCCCGATTTACATTATTTAGGTATAACTTTCTTAAGTTTTGTCCATGAGAGTAAATCAATTGGCCTTTATTTAAAATTTGATTTAAAAAGTTTTTTTCTATATACATTCGGGTAAATCTTTGATCAATCGGCTATTTTTTATAAAAACGATTACTTGTTTTTTTTTTGTTCATAGAGAAGTAGGTCAGATACATTTATTCACTACAGCACTCCAGACAAAGTATAAAACACTACAATACTGCTAGGGTTCCTCCAGCTGAGAGAGTTTGTCACCTTAGTGTGAGGCTCTTGAAGAAATACTCCACTTCCAAGAAGGTATTTTTAATATACAATATAATGATAAAGAATAATATTTGAAAATTATCCCGCATCTGTTTCTTTTGAACGAAAAAAATCGAGATTTATTTTAAGGAGAAATAACGATTATTTATAACCTTAAGGATGAAGTATGAAAGGATGAATTGTGAAGAGTAATGATAAACGGAAAAATAAAAGTGTCCAGGGATGGGAAACACTTTAATTTTTCCGTTCATCATTACTCTTCACAATTCATCCTTTCATACCTCATTCCTAAGGTTAGAAATAATTGTTATTTCTCCTTAAAATAAATTTCGATTTTTTGTTCAAAAGAAACACATGCGGTATAATTTTCAAATGTCATTCTACAATCATAAGCCCCATTATATTGTATTATAAAAATAATGATAAAGATTGGTCAAAAAACAGGACCATTTAGAAAAGAAATTGAAGATTTGAGACCAACTGAAGTGGTCGTATTTGACAGATTGGTCGTTATTTGGGACATTATTTTGAGAGAGAAGACTTGGACGTTTTATGCTTGGTCGCTGACGTGCCGTCATAGACTCAATTTACTTTGGTTACCTTTAATTTTGATAAAATATTCCATGGAGAGACTCTTCAATCAAGAAATGCGCTCTCAGCAAATTGGTTTAGTTATACGTGAAATTCTTGGTCACATGTACAACGTGATCCTGGGGTTCATTATTTACATATCGTCACTTAGAAAATTAGAACCTAATGAAGCCATAAAACATAACTGTAAACATTCAAATTGCACTTAAAAATGAGTAGAAACCAACTTAGTGTTGCTCACTTAACAGTGAAGTGGATATTAAGCATATTATCAACCGGCAGGTTCTTCTGTAAAAATTTTGGTGTAAGCACATAGAAAATTAGAAAAGCCAAACTTCAGGATGACGCAGCAATTTATTTAAGACACAAACTGATATCGATAAAATATAAGAGAAGCAATGATGCAAGTTTACTGAGTAGCAAAACATAAATATAAAAATCAATAATCTGTACTTAATAAATATTTCGATACGTAGCTCCTTCCCTATGGGAGCTGTGACTCACAGCTTGAAAATCTTGTTACTACTTACATCGATCTGACATTTTTCTGTTGAGAATTCCCTCGGAGTCTTGGAAGTTTGTCCCTAGTACTTTAAGGTCCTTTTTCTTGCGGCGTGAAAAGCAACTTTGTCGTCTTAGCGTCTATAGGGACATCGTCATCTTGAAGGGAAGTCTCGGCTTTGACACGGCGGTGGAATCCTGGATCCATTAGCTGAAAATGTAGATCATTGCACCCATCGTCTCTAAGTCTTCTCAGCGATCTTCAATTTGTCTTCCCTAATCTACCCAGCATCTTCACCAAATTTCACGTAGAAAATTAGGAAAGCCAAACTTCAGGATGACAAGGTAATTTATCTAAGACATAGACACAAACTAAAATTGATAAAAATATAAGAGAATCAAATAAAGAGTAGCAAATATAAATATCAAAATTAATAATCTGTACTTAATATATGTTTCGCTACAATATTCTAACATATATGCATATGCTACAGGGATACTGCGGGCCAAGAGAGGTTTCGAACTCTAACCACAGCGTACTACCGAGGGGCCATGGTAAATACATAACATCATCATGTTCTCATCTCGTTAGCATCATGTTCTGCGCAGGGAATCCTGGTTATGTATGACGTCACCAACATGGAGTCCTTCAACCATCTCACCTACTGGTTCCAAAACGTTCAAGAGGTAATATGTCTCCTAAACTATCTTTAAATCTAAAGTAATTTAGTTTTAAGCTACAGAATATTAGACAATTAAAATAATTATATTGACATATTTTCAATACATGCAAAGGCACAGTCTGCACTATTCAAAAAAGATAAAATGCAATATATACACTATGTACAATGAATATGGCGCCTCTACCAGTGCTGCAGAGTTTGGTGGCGAATCGCCAGTGAGTCTCCAGCGACACCACGTATTTCGCGATCTACGGAGAATACGTACAGAATATTAGAGGAAAGAATGTTGTTTAAAATTCGAGTGCTATAACGAGATGAAATTCAAGATTTTAAAATTTTATTTAATTGTATAATTATAGAAGGTCATGAAGACTTAATTTATAGATTAAATTTATAATTATGGCAAGGTTGATATATAGGTCC
Organism: Cordylochernes scorpioides; assembly: GCA_030710605.1. Taxonomy (NCBI): domain Eukaryota; kingdom Metazoa; phylum Arthropoda; class Arachnida; order Pseudoscorpiones; family Chernetidae; genus Cordylochernes; species Cordylochernes scorpioides. The sequence goes on from CP092868.1 coordinate 51,051,964, forward strand.
TGTTTTGAAGCTCCAATACATTCTAAGAAGTGGTCTGGTGAGGCCTCTTTGGTCCTGCAGATGGTGCATTATGGAAAAGTCTTTACACCATCCTGGAAGAGGAGCAGTCTTGTATAGTCGGTCTTGTATTCAAGATAGGATGCCTCAATGTATCCTTCATTGTCCCCGGCTACAAGGAAAGACAAAAATTGTCAGATCCATATACCTATCAATGTAATAAGTGAAAGTTTACATACTTTCTCCGATTCATGTGTAGATGAGAAACTACCTGCTACACAGTTCAGCACAAAAGTTATATATATGTTTATTTTGAAGATTTGGCAATCCATAATTAAAATTACATTTAAAAAAGATGCATATATTGGATTTCTAATTATTTTTATTGTTCCAATATTTCGAGGGGCAACTCGCCTCTCTTTATCGAGGATGTTTGTGTTTTTAACTAGAACATGCGCACACGCGTACACCACTCTCGTTCTACAAGGCCAATGAAAGAATTGTATCTTTGATTTAACTATTGTATTCAGTTTAAATACAGAAAATAATTATATATAATATTATAGATTATTATTTTATCTATAAAAGATATAGAGATTTATATACAACACGGTGTAATTGTAAAAAAATGTGTTTACATATTAATTGTAAATTTAAAAAATTTTAAAAAGCAAAATAAATGAGTAAATTAAAAGTATATACATAGTTATTTATAAATAATTAAGGTATGAATTCTTTATAAATTTCTGGAAAATCAATTTTTCTGTTTATACTCTGTTTATCTTCGGCAGAAGCCCAACTTTCTAAAAACAGTCTACTATGCTTTTCTGTTATATTTTTGTATATAATTGTGGTCTGTTTGAAATCTGGTATATGGCTATTGTTTAGGGAGTGGTCTACTAGTAGGGATAATGGTTTGTAGTTTTTTAAAGCTGCTTTATGTTGATTGATACGATCTTTAAGTGATTTACCTGTTTCTCCAATGTAAACCAAGAAAATACAACCAATGTAATTTACAAAATTCCCTGCCAGACATGTCAAGCTACATACATTTGAGAAACAGGTAAATCACTTAAAGATCGTATCAATCAGCATAAAGCAGCTTTAAAAAACTACAAACCATTATCCCTACTAGTAGACCACTCCCTAAACAATAGCCATATACCAGATTTCAAACAGACCACAATTATATACAAAAATATAACAGAAAAGCATAGTAGACTGTTTTTAGAAAGTTGGGCTTCTGCCGAAGATAAACAGGGTATAAACAGAAAAATTGATTTTCCAGAAATTTATAAAGAATTCATACCTTAATTATTTATAAATAACTATGTATATACTTTTAATTTACTCATTTATTTTGCTTTTTAAAATTTTTTAAATTTACAATTAATATGTAAACAGTTTTTTACAATTACACTGTGTTGTATATAAATCTCTATATCTTTCATAGATAAAATAATAATCTATAATATTAAATATAATTATTTGCTGTATATAAACTGAATACAATAGTTAAATCAAAGATACAATTCTTTCATTGGCCTTGTAGAACGAGAGTGGTGTACGCGTTGCTAGCATGTTCTAGTGAAAAACAAACATCCTCGATAAAGAGAGGCGAGTTGCCCCTCGAAATATTGGAACAATAAAAATAATTAGAAATCCAATATATGCATCTTTTTTAAATATATGTTTATATATGTGGTTGTATTAAAATCAACACTTTGGGTATTAAAAACCCGATTCATTTTCATAATTCAAAGTCGTGAAATTTTAGACCTATTTCGTCGTGATTTGGATATGCACACACAGAATAAAGAAATGTGTTGTCTCAATTTGTAGATACATTCTCCATCTAACATCAACGAACATTTTTAAATAAGTAGGTTTTATAAAATTAAATTGCGCTTCAATATTAATAAAAGATGACATGACGTCTTAACCGTTGTAGTTGATTATTAACTAAAGATGAACTCTGTACCACTGGGCGATGGGTCATTCAACTATTCCAACAGAACGGTATGTGACAGAACGCCTCCCCTGATGTCGTGAAGGTACTGGCCGGGAACAAGTGTGACGCCACCAATCTACGTGTGGTGGAGTATGATAAAGGAAAGAAAGTAAGTCGACACCTTCATCTAACTAACGTCTACTCTCTCGATTGTGTATAACTTTGATAGAAAGACCCTGATGTCATCATCACTGGAGGCATTTCAGAATTCCATTGAATAGTCCGTGTATATATAGGACAGTTATAGCCTATCTTAAAGATAGAGGCTGCCTGGCCGGCATTCATATTTCTATGAAATATCACGCGAGAACGCCCTCGCAACCTCAAAACAATTTTTAACGCCTTACCAAATGATTTATTTTTATTTACTTCTCCTAACGGTGAATTATATTTGTATTTCAAGTTTTGCAAGTGTTTACGAACTTTTGGGACAACCTTGTATCTTTAGTCATTTTTGTATACCTCTATATTTCAAAATATACATTTGCTTTTGCATTTTTTATTAAACTAGACAAATGACCCAGCCAACGCCTCCGGAGTGAAATTTTACCGCAGTACATATACGTAGAATAGAAAGCTGTGTTTTATAGAAATTATATTTTATTTAAACAAATATCTTATAAGAATCAGATTTCAAAAATTCGCTTAAAAATAGATTTCGCCTCAAAAGTGACAATAAAATTTGTATAATTCTAGAGTTTCGCTTATTTGAATTTATATTAGTTTTATTTCGCTTCATGTAGATTTTTTTCTACTTAGATTTTACACAAATTGGATGTTTCTTCATTTTGGTTGAATGAATATTTTACTTTGATATGTTTCTAACTTAATTATTCAAAAAATATTTTATCCAAATAATCCAATATTGTGGAAACATATGTAGTTTATTAAGACTGCTTCTTGGCGTTGAAATTTTTTCAGACTGATTGAATGAACATTAACAGATATTTAAAGGTCTCAAATACATCACTATTTTGGGAATATTTTGTATCTTTCTAAATATATATCTAAAATAGCAGTAACAACAAGGTAACCCAGGTTCCTGGAGTGTATCCATAGATCGCCCCGGGCTGCCCTGTGGTTCAGGACTATATATATAGAGAGATATATACATTTATGTTGAGTCTAACATGAGAGACTGTCTAAAAACGTGAATAAACGGGTCTCTCTTGGAGGTGGCACTCATCAGAGAATCTACCTGTTATGAAAGAACCTTTAATAAGAGACCAACTCTGGGAGAAGCTTCTTTAGCCACGGTTTTAGGTAGTATATAAAGGAAGTTTCTAGTGCATCTATACTTTTCTTTACTGTTCTA